>OX596263.1:6984841-7584356 GCA_951394255.1 Polyploca ridens
GCGCGCGGGAAACAAAAACAAAATGGCGCTGCGACTGGACGGCGACAATCGTCAGGGTTGCTACATTAGAAAATAAAATGCTACGGAAAAAAAATGTATTTTGTTTCACATTATTGAAATACTCCATATATTTTTGACAATCATGTCATTTAAGAGTCCATTTTTTCTAATGTAGGTAGTGAAATCGGTATCATCAGGTTTCGAAAGTCCTTTTCTGGGCATCCTTTGCTGCCCTACAATGTCTGTTCCTGGTAATCTGCGTCAAGTTTCTGTGTAATTTAGTCCAGCAAAATTGTTGAGGTCGTCAGTTGACAGGACTCATGTTTTAATCCAACTAGTTTTTAGAAAATAACTATAATGGCCATATGTTAAAAATATTATACTAATGACCTATACATTCTTCCCTCAAAATATACGCCAAGACTTTATAAGGACCTTATATTAATCCATAATTAAGCTTGCTAGTAGACTCAGCTCAACCCTGAGGCTTAACCGGCCAGCAATTAAAACAAGTTTAAAATCTCGTTTCACTGACAAATTGCAATAAATAAGAATACTTAAATCTAAACTGCACATGATTTAGACACGGTACTCTCTATGCGCTCTAATGCACACAGATATACATCATAACTTTTATTGCCAGCAGTTTAAGTATCATTATCCAACAGGTTCTGCAAAGACCTAAAAGTTTTCAGAAATATAGGTACTTATTTAGTATCGACTAGCTTTTGTCTCATTATGTGGGTAAATATAAAAAAACATGCGTTCTTAAAATAAGTAAAACACTCCATTTGTCTTTTGACGTTTTACACGATGTTGCCATTGAAAAGAGAATAATAGGACACAATTTTGACAAATTAAATCATTAAAATTACATAACATAAATAAATTAAATTAATTACATGTGCGTACATTTAATATTTAAGTTTCTTAAATTGTACATACCGAAAGCTTAGTTACATAGCTACATATTAAGAGGAAACACTGGTGGTGTTTTTTCCATACAAACGTAATCCTAAGTTTCCTCTCTGGATAATGACCCTAGAGCAATGATTATTTTACCATGCAATCTGTAGGTGCCACTGTATGTCCCTCGGTTTCGATTTTCTCCATAAATTAATTATTATAAAAACTAAAAATCTTCTAAAATCACAAAAACTCATCATTTTTAACTGCCCTTATCAGACGTCCAGAAAACAAATATGACGAATATAAATAATAAAAGGAAAACCGACCGACATAGCCAAAGCCCTTCTTATTACTATTCTTGAAAAATAATTAAAATCGATTCAGTATTGGAGGAGGAAACTGGGGATTACGAAATAGCGATTTCGTCAATTTTAAATAGGTATAATCGATCCAAGCTGCAGTTGTCTCTATCGCCTGTATTCGGGCAGGGTTGAGGGAGGAGAGGCTTGGACAAATACATATACAGTCAAAGAAGTGTCGCGTAGTAGTCGATAATATATTATCGATACCTGCTCTAGTGTTGTTCATCGATATCGATATAGTATTACGTCTTTGGTAACCTACATGTAAGGTATAGTGTGCCCTAACCAAGATTGTTCTTTTTTATACTTTTGAGTGATGAAGGATTAAAGAACAACAAATGTGATCGTTCAAAGGTTATCATAATATCTTATATTTAGTAACCTTTTTCAAAATAACAGGACAAAATATCTATTTTTAATTGACTTAAAAAAAAGGAGATTATCAATTCGACACGTATGTATGTATTATTGGACTGCCAAACAATATTATATATTCAAATGATAATCTATTAGGACTTCCAAACAAATATACAACATTTTATAGGTGTATGTATGGTTGTAAGTATGTATATTTATCCACGCATTTCTCGGAAACTATTAATCGGATTGTGACTATACTTTTTAGTTTCGTACCCGAAGGGTGCCAAACAAAACTCCGCTGTCCGTCCGTGCGTCTGTCTGTCAGTGGGCTGTATCTCATGAACGGTAATAGGTAGACAGCTGACATTTTCAGAGAATATGTATTTCTATGACCGCTATAACAAAAAATAATAAAAATGAAAAAGAAAAATTAAAGGGGCCACTCATACAAGAAACTTCTTTTTTTTGTCATAGCAACGATAAGTTATTTAATATTGTACGGATCCCTCTGTGTGTGAGTCTGACTCTCACTTGGCTGGTATATTTATTTAAAATCGACTTGTAATTTTTTTTTCTTACATTTACGAGGATTTGACCAAAGTTTTCAGATATTTTCCCTTTGACACAACCAACTCCCATAGCTCGTATCAATAAGCCAGCCCGACACACTTATTATTCCATATCTTAAAAACTATTGAACTGATTTTGATGAAACTTCCTCACAAAATTTCAGGCTTCCAAACTAATATACAAAATTTCATAGGTGTATGTTTGTCCACGCATTTCTCTGAAACTATTAATCGGATTGTGACATTTTTTTTATTGTTTTTTTTTTACTTCAACTCAGTGAGAGTTTTATTAAAATCGGTTCAGTTGTTTTCAAGATATGGAAAAAGTAATACGTGCGGCGGCTTGGCTTGAGCTTGGTCAAATTCTAAATAAAACGAAAAAAAAAAGTTGGTAATTGAAATAAAAAAGTAATTTAAAAACTAAATCGACTTCAAAATACACAAAAAAAAAGTAATTTAATTTTTTAACCGACTTCAAAAAAAGGAGGAGGTTCTCAATTCGAATGTTTTTTTTTTTTTTTTTTTTTTTTTTTATGTTTGTTACCTCATATCTCCGTCATTTATTAACCGATTTGGAAAATTCTTTTTTTATTTGAAAGGGTACGCTTCCCGTTTGGTCCCATTGTCATCAGATCAGGATTTGATTACTTCTTAGTGTACGTTGAAGTCGGTTTAAGGTTTTTGTAAAACAGTCCAATTATTTTTATCGACTTCCAAATACACTAAAAAGAATGAAATAACTCTTATCTAACGCTGATTTGAAGTCAGCGAAAGAGCACGACGTATTCCAGTAAAAATATTTCGCTGACTTTAAGACAGTGTCAGATTAGAGTTATTTTTAATATTTTGTGAAGAAGTTTCATCAAAATCGGTTCAGTTTTTTTCAAGATATGGAGTAATACGCGTGAAGGCCTGGCTTGATACGAGCTACGTTTTATTATGATTCTACAATATTATTTCAAGGGCTTGTATTATACGTATAAATAAGCTCTTTCACTAGTAAAAAAAACTACTTCATAATACACAAAAAATATGAAATAACTGTAAAAATATCTGTGTGAAAATATCTTAGTCACGAAAGAGCACGTCGTATATATTCAATTAAAAATATTATAGCTGACATCAAGACAGTGTCAGATTAGAGTTATTTTTTACTTTCGCACTGTTCCCTAAGTTGAAGTAAATATAAGGCATTAAAAAAAGAATGTTCACAATTCGATAAATAGTTTCGAAGAAATGCGTGGACTGTGGACAAATATAAATCTATAAAATGTTGTATAGGTATTTGTTTGGAAGCCCTAATAGATTATCATTATGTGAATATAATGCAGTTCCAATAATATTACATACATAAATGTCGAATATATAATCTATTTTTTTATATCGACTCAAAATACAAATAAAATAACGTATTTGTTCTAATTTCAAAATCCCTCAACTGTCACTTGGAACAACAGAACTGCAAGCGCTGAAAGGTATATCAACTTGCCAGTCGCCGGCCGAATCACAGAAATATAATATTACAAGTAAAGTAAAATCGAGGGGCGGGCGGTCGGTGGGAGCGGTGCGAGCTACGGCACGCACACTTGCACCATGCACAGTCTGTTCACTCACACATTGATTTCCGGGCCACAGCGCGACAGCAATAGATTTGTTAAATACCTATCTTTCAAATTTCTTGCAGCCATCCTTTCATCTTAATTAGTAATATTGCGTATCTTCAGTATTGTATTTAGATATAGGCTTAAGTAGGTATATAATAAAAAGGTGTAAAATAAACATAGGTACGTATTGCTACTATACATAATGGCTACATAAACATTTTTATGTTCAAGTTATGGTATTCTTTACAAAACGAGCTTGTGAATATTACAGCCAATCATTAACTAATTCAATTATAATAGCAACATAATTATGTTGCTATTATAATTGAAAAATTAAAGGAAGAAGGTGCTCTATAATTATAGAGCACCTTCTTCCTTTAATTTTTCAATTATTGAGGTACACTTAAATGTGCATTATAATCTTACTAAACTGTTGATACCAGGCATTGGAATAATGATATTCGCTGTAAGAGGCAGGACCTCTTATTAAGTCTTATTACAATTATTATTTACCGTGACACCAATAAACCTTTCCCATGCCTCATCAATTCAAGTCACAATGTCGAAGTCGATGAAAAAGTCGACATGCGGAACTGTATCAAACCGAAAATAAATCAAATTGACCCCGAAAAATCCGTTCGCTTTCGGCAAATTTCGCCCATTATCGGATCGGTTCGCGCGCAAAAAGAGCAATTTGGGTCACGTTTTGGAGGTTTTTTCTCCACCGGCCCCAAGTCCCGCTAAGTGCATGTTGGCGAGGCCCTGATTGTAATTGTTGCATTCATTGTTCTCTTCGCTTGAAAGATAAACGCCGCAACAAGCTTTTGTGTTTAATTAAAATTTTGCTCGGCGCATGGGAATTTGGCCCAGGTAATGATATGAGCATTTTTTTAAACACAATACGATGTAAACTTGCCAGATTTAAAAATCTTACTTTTATCGAGTTCAGGCAAATTATAGAATCGTGACTGAAATTGTAACGGTTTTAAAACAACGGTTGGAAAGTAGCCAAAAGCTGTTTGGGTGTACAAGTGCAGTGCACTATCATATGGAGAAGTATCGTGGGTATAACGCAAGTCTCGGTATTGATTTTCAAAGGTCTCTTTGGCTTGTCGTATGTGCCATATAGGATATGGGTCACCACTACGCCGTTTAAATTCTTCGCTACTGTTTTTATATTAATAATGACAATGAGTAGGATATCACGTAGGCCATTAGGTAGATTTATAGAATATAGAGAGAATATATAGAATCCAAAAGGTATTTGGTAGATCTACATCACAACAGGGTTCTTGTTGTCTTGTAAGTAATTAGCCTTATTAGAAAACATAAACATATTTTCAAGCTAGGACTATGTGTACGTGACTTGTAGTGTGTTCTTCTCCTCTCTTGTTGGTGCTTTTTCTATCCTGCTCTATTGTTAGCAACATTTAATACCTCCTTTTACGACACGACACGTCTATTTTTGCCTTCACTTGGTCACATAACTTATCCTTGGTCTTCCCTTTCCTCGCTTTCCCTGTATCCTACAAATATGTTTTTGTTAAATTCATCGTATCGTATAAGATGGTTAAACATTTTTCCCCTCCTATTCTTTATGTTTATGTTTGATGAATTTTTATATAACACTCCAAAATATGAGCGTAAACTTGGCAGAACACTTATCGCTCTAAAGAGATAAAGCCACACGCGGAAGAAAACCCAAGTGTTGTAAACAATTGGCTATTAAAGCCTAGTGGTAGACAATTATGATTCCATCGTAATATCACAGGGAAAGCAAAACCGGTTAGAACACAAGGAAGGATAACAACTAAGAAATAAAGCTTCATTAAAATTCCCTACAAATCATATATCTGGACGTGGTATGACGTAATTGGGGGCAAGATGGTTGCTCGGGGCGACGTCGCGACACCGGAGGGGGCAACTAGCAACTACTTGCAACTTGCAACTGGTGTTATGGTGGGACACAGAAACTCTATGAATAAATTAGTGACCACCGTCCATGTGGAAATTACCTATCTTGTACATAATAAATACGTGGACGGCAAATGTTGTAAGTTTTGACCAAGTGTTTTTCAAATTGCCGCTTGTTTTGGATAGATTGGTTTACCGATTACCTACATTGCATATGATATAATCATTTTATTTATTGGATTTATGAATAAGTATGTAAGTGATAGTTGTAATATTTATGTTTCATTCGGTAGTTAAATCAGAGGATATCTAAAATATTTCAGTAATGTGGTCTACATTTCAGACCAGACAATTCACTGAGCCCCCTCCCTTTATACGCCGATGATCAGGGGGCCAAGTCAGCTAAAGTCCCAGGATATTAAATGAACGAAAAGAATTTTAGTACAAAAACTGTCAAAACTGTTGAAATAGATCATTGTGTTACGTTACAACATAGGATTGTAGTTTCAGTGGAAAATCATCGGTTAGCTAAAGCGCCATTATGACACTATGCTGTTAGTAGACTACCAAAACTGTAATACTATTTGTGTCAATTTTGACATCACAGATAATTCATTGGAACACAATTGTAATAGCAGACTTGGGCCCCTGAAGTTAAGTTATTTGACTTTATCAAATAATATAAGCAAATTCAGAAGTGAAAAACAGATCCCGTTCATTCAGACAAATAAATAAATGTGATTCGAGTGGTGGCTGCAGGACAATGTTTGTTATTTAGTTTTAATGTTTTATAATTATGTTAGGTTAGCTAATCTGCAAGACATTAACAATTATGAATCGATCTGCCATCCAATAATTGCTGTTGTAACTACAATCATTATAACATTAATAATGTTGACACCAGCACCCACCCATTTAATTACAGTCACTCAAAAACCATTTTAACTAATAAGATAATGAGACAACATTACATATAAGTTTTCTATTTACAAATACAAATTGTTTTCTCTACCGGTAGGCGCGACAGTAGCGCCGCCAGTCGCTCGCGGCGCTGCGTCCGCGCAGAGCAATTACCGAGAACTGCCGACCGAAGCCGAGCGCGCCCGAACTAGCCCGAGGCGACGAGACGTGATAGACGTTAATTGTTCGTGAAATATTAAGGCTACAATAATTATCTTAGCAACCTTATTGTAATTTTAGAGATTGATTAAGAAAACTATGCAATATTTTTTTTTAAGTTAGATGAACACTGGATAGAAGCGTTTTTATAATAAAGTTATTAAATAATCAAATAAATAGTGTTAGTGATATTTAATGAAGGTTTAAAATAAATTTACGATCAAGAAAAAATATAAACATAAACACACAGACATACATAAACTAGAATAGGCAATTATAGGAAACTAGTATCATAAGATAAGAATCTAAATACAAAAACATAAAAGCAAAAGTCATAAAAATATGCAAATAAAGTGAAACCTGTATTGTGCGCGCAATGAGAATAGAAAATGCGTGATAAAAATACAATTGAAATAAAATTAAAATGGCTGACCGTTGCCGACAGAGGGTGGTGTAAAAAACTCATTTTATTTGTCCACAGGACAGTTATACCATTTTCATAGTAGACGATTAAGGCTGAGATGCACTTTAGCATACCGCCTCGCGTGTATTTATAGTTTTATGGTAGCCGTGTAGGCTAGGAGCTTCCCTGTAAGTTTTAAAGTAATAAAAATTACGTTTGAAGATTCCATCACATACATACTGTTGTAGCTTATAAAAACGTGTTAAAATGAATTAATATACAGTTTGGAAAATTTACACGGTTCACCACCCGAATATGGTCCTAGGAGGTATGGTCCTATACACTGTGAACAATCGAAATAAGTACTTAATTTAATTAAAAATATAGCGTAAATAATTAAAATACAGTAAAAAAATCAAATTGAATTTTCGAAAGCACTTAATTCATGTTTTTTCCTTTTTTTTTTCATAAAATAACTGTGGATTTTCCTTGCACCTTGTTACTCATGTTTGTTTTTGCCGAAATAAAAAGTATTTAATTTTTCTTCTAAGACGTCTATCTATCTATGTTGCGAGTGTCATCAAAATTATTTCAGTCATTACAACATAAATAATTAAAACTATCCAGTAGAGCAGGGGTTCCCAAACTTATTTTAACTGTGACGCCCTTGGGAAGTTGCCATATTTTAGCGACGCCCTGACCTACTAGTTGTAGTTCTAGCCTAATAACAATTTGTCAGAAAAACTCCAAATAGCATTTCATTTTTTTATTAAAGTGTAAAGAACAAAACATAAAAACAAAAATGAAAGCAAACAAAAAAGATAAAAGGATGTGCTTGCTTTTCTGAGTATAGTTTCTCAAAATGAGGTCTAGTTTCGAAATTTCCAGTCTCGTCTCCATGGGCGTACCCAGGGGGGGGGCAGGGGAGGGCAGCTGCGTACCTACTGTTGTCGATAAAAGTTCTTAATTTAAAATAGGTATCATATTATGCGTTAACTTTTTTTAAAAAGCTGCGCGTCCGATGTTGCATTCATGCATAACCATTTTTTTTTGGTTAGAGTGGTTTTCCGATTTTATTAGAAAACTAAGAACTATTTCTTTGTTTTCACGTTATAAGTACTTAGTTTGTATTAAATGTTAGCCAAATGTAAGCCTTAGTGACTTGACTTTTAAGTTCTAACGTCTTAGCAGTTGTTTCATATTAATATGCAGAATTAAAATTAAATTACCGTTTGGTCTGTTTTTGAAAGCGACACATTTTTGCCCTCACTGGTGACAGCGGGACAGACAGCCTGAAAGCGGGACGTCCCGCCTCAAGCGCAAAGTATGTCCCCGTCTCGTGTGTAAGGCAAAACAAGTGCGGGGAACCCGGCTTAAAAAAACAGAATTGCCCCCCCCCCTGGGTCAGAAGCTGGGTACGCCCATGCTCGTCTCTGTCTCTAAATATATTTTCGATCTATACTTGTTCTTAATGCAACTGCAGAGAAACCTATCTTGCACAAGTATGATGTCGCAAACGGTAATAAAACCCTCAATTCAGCAGTGCTGACGGCACGATATTCTTGATAAACTGAGCTCCAAAATTCAAGTAGCTGACACAAACAGCCAACCTATTCAAAATTCAAAATTCAAAATCATTTATTCAAATAGACCTTCGCAGGCACTTATGAAAAGTCTGACTCTAATACTCTAATACCGGTTCGGAAGGTTGCATTTGCTGAGAAGAGCCGGCAATAAACTCAGCAATTACTCTTTTCAAAACAAGCTTAGATTCATTACATAATATTTACATTCTAATCGCACTGACAATAATTGCGTGCCCCGGCGCGGCCGCAAAACTACAAAGTAGACTGAATCTATATTTAATAAGTAAATAAATAAATGGCAAACTTAAGCAGACCAACCCCCACAAGCAGCACCTGTTCACAAGTATGACGCGTGTGGCAGCCATCGCCCTCCTCGCCATATTGGAGGGAAGTGAGCGACCCGTCACACGACGCCGCCGCAAGCAAAGGCCTTAAAGTGAGCATGACTTACTTAAGTCTGGCTTAGAAATAAAAAATAAACTAAAGGGAAACTACTAAACACGCAATTTGTTATCACTGTGACTATTGACAAGTTTATACTAAATATCATTTAGGTATATGTATAGAAAATATAACAATTAAGGAGACAGACATAATCTATTGAAGAATTTAAATGAAAAACATTAAATTGAATTAATTACTATAAGTAATAATCTGTAAATTAAACAAAAAATAAAAAAAAGATAACTTATAATAATAATAGCATAGCATTTAGATCGCCTCACGACGCACAGTTTGGGAACCCCTGCAGTAGACGACAGAAAAAGGCTCATGATGCTGGATCCTGCTCCCAGCTTATAATCATAGTATTGTTAAAATTGTCGTAGGTTGATATCTATTTATCTAATATCTAATTTTACAGTGTAGTCTATGGTCACATCACACTGCATGGTACCTTTTTTAAATGTGCTTCAATGCGAAAATTGCTTGTGGATGATTCAGTTAAAGAGACAACAATGTATTGTGTTTAACATAATGTCATATACAGTAAAAAAATATATAACATTTTTTACCCCAGCCCAGTAATCTCACCAAATTCTAAGCGTATTTTTAACATCCTTTTACATACCTTTTTCTTAGTAGCGTTTAAGTTAATTGCTCGTATAGTAATCAATTATTTCATCAAATTGTTAAGTTAAACTTAATTTTCAAAACAAGCCAGATAAAATTACGGCCCAATACCATTCTCCCTAAAGACAAAGCGTCGTTTAATTTATACGAAGCAGCGTGAGCATTCTTCAAAATGGCGTGAAGCATCCATCCTCCTGTATAAAGCAAATAAATGTACACGTAAGCACATGTGCTTACTTCAGCTCACCTACGCGATACACCTTCCATCCATTTAGACTCGTTAACGTATATTTAAAATGAAATTATCTGCTTTGCAAAGGTAAAGTTTGTAGCGCACTTGATCTTAAATCATTGAAATAATTCAGGCATTAACAATACTAAGTTTTACTGAATGTAAATTGATACACAAGTTCCTTCTGGACCTTGCAACTAGGGCCACAATATTATCAGTCACGATCATTATGGAGATATTGTAGAGCATATTCAATGTTCTTTCTATGTTTAAGGCGATGATAGCTCAGTGGTAGTGACGTCGGATACCGAGACGAAGGTCCCGGGTTCGAATCCTACAATGAGCTTGAGCTTTCGGTGAAGGAAAACATCGTGAGGATACCATAGCACGATGGTAGGGTACTTTGTAATACCCGCCTGGCTGGCTACCATCCTCAAGTTGAAAATCTGTCGCCAAGCACCTTTCGGTGTGTTCCGATAGTCGCACTTGAGAGCCAGTTCCTTCTAGGCTTTGTGTGCTTACCACCTTCGGCCACATCATTACTTACCATGGTGAGATTGCGGTCAAACACAGGCCTATAAACAGTAAAAAAAAAAAAATGTTAGTAATAGGGATAATTCCTAGGTAAAAACAAGAACTAATTAGTCCGTCAGTTAGATTATCAAAAAATATTGGACACGTATTTTTTGCTTTACCAAATCATAAAAAAATAACAAAGATAAAGCGAGTCAAAGTTCGGGAGTGGGGACTCGTGACGCCACGCGGAACTTCAACACACGATAACTTTGTATCTTTATGTTTAATTGACAAAAGAAAAAATACGTGTCTAATATTTTTTGATAATGTAAAAGTCGGACTAAATAGAATATTTTAGTCATCTAGCCCATTGCTTTTTCCTTTTTTTCTTTTTACTTGATGCTTCACTCAATTTTGACCAGTATAGAACTATCTGAAAATAGAAACCAAAATACCAGAATTGAAACCAACTCGACATGTAAAAAACATTATTATTCATAAATTCCGCATAAAGTTTGTTTTCCCCAACAAATTTCAATAACAATTGACAAAGAGGCAGTTCCAATAGACATAGAATCAATAAAAGCACAATAGATTACAATGGTGCACAGTCAGGTAGTTGTCCCATAGATTTATGGCTCGTCACTCGGACAATAAATTGTGATTTTCGCATTTTCTCCTCGCGACACGCACTACAGTTAGGGAATGAAAACCGGTTTCACCGAAAATCGAAAAACCGGTTATTCGGGGCGGTTTTGACCAACAAGAAAAACCGGTTTCACATAACACCAAAACCGGTTTTTCGATTTTATTCGGTTTTTGTTTCAATGTTTGGAAAAACTAAAAAAGGAAGATTTGCCGCCGTTTTTTAAACTGAGTGCAATGCAGTGAGTATTTTTGTGATGAACTGAAGTGTGTTGATGTGTAGTTTATTGAGCTGGTAAGAAAATAACTTAAAATAATGATTGTTTTTATGATAGATATAAAACATGTAAAACTTTTTTTTACAATACTTAGGTAGCAAACAAGCGTACGGCCCGCCTGATTATAACCAGTTACTCTAGCCTATAGATTCTTGCAACATAACGGTTATCACTCGCACGTTACCAACCCTCAACCTTTTTGAAGCGGGGAGCTCATTCCACAGCCTGAGCATCCACGATAGGAAGCTTCTTTGAAACCGCACAGTATGAGAACATTTTGGTTCCAATGTGTGAGGATGGACACCCCATCGGTGACTACGATGGATCAAGGTAACTGGGCATCAGGTCAATCAATTCTTCAGAACACTGTTAGAAAAGCGGTTGAACACACATAAGAAGGCAGTCTCTCCTCAGACTAAGGGGCTTTAAAAACTTGTGAGCTCGGGATCATCGACAATTCTAACGGCACGTCGCTGAACTGAGTCTAAATACCCAAGCTGGTATCCAGGTGCCCACAGAAGACAGCATTACTTCATTTGGGCCAGACTTGCGACTTATATAGTCGCAGTCTTTGTCTCGATAAGAAGTACTGCTTCGCTCTATTAATCACACCGAGTTTTTTGGATATCTTGTAGATGACTTTGGAACAGAACGTCGCTACAAATATTAACGTGAAGGATCCCAATGCTTTTCGTGATGTTGAGGGACATGTTCTAGAAATGAGGAGCCACAGCAAATGGACTTCTCTCAACGGTGAATTGCAGGCTTGCGTGTGATTTAGTGCGGTTGAAATAGACTAGGTTAAGTCGACCCCAATCGGAGTCACTAGTTTGTTTACTCTCGATTTAAGACAAGTCGTTCGCGCCTTTTCTCCAATATAGAACGTGAGATATTTGCACGATTCGTGTAATGAGCGTCCCATGTAATTTCATCTACATAGCAATGAATGCTGGCAATAGAGAGTATATTATTCATATGCTAGAGGAACAGTGTTGGGGATAATTTAGAGCCTTTCGGGACGCCAGCATTAATGTCATGCTATCGGAGCAACTACTATCAACGAAGGCTCTTATGTATCTGCCAGACAGCAAGCAAGCAATCAGTCTTGATTGGTGTTATTTTTTACCCGTCTGCACGACAGCAAAAACTAGGTAATTTTTTTTATCTAAGGAAAACATTCGTATAATAATAACCACGTTTTAGTGTACACGCAAGTTGCTGTGCCGCTACAATATGCCATGTATATTACGTGTGAAATTAATATTATAACTTACGAAACATAAACGAACCGTGTAGTCTATATAAACGAGTATCTGATCTACAGAGTTAAATAAACGATTATTTCCATAAATTTTATGAAAAAGAGATGGATTGATTGTGTGAAAGATGATATTGGTAAGAAACGAGTGAATGTTGGTATAACGGATAGAAGAAGCGTACATATTGCGCCGATCCCAAATTATAGGGAACAGGACAGGCAAATGGTGATGGTGTCTTTGATGTTTCTTTTATACCCACTTCATTAACTTTAACTGACAATAATTCCTCAGTTTGCGATTTTTTAATCTTAGGCACGGTTATTATCTATAATTCGAGCTATAGAAATAACGAGAAAAAAAACGAGCGAACATTAATAAAAACCGGTTTAAAACCGGTTAACCGGTTTTTTCATCTCATAACCGAAATAAAAACCGGTTTTCATTTTGCCACGGTTTTGCATTCCCTAACTACAGTAGAACGTAAACTTTAATAGTTAGAAATAATTTCTGAGTATGCCATTGATGAGTTGAGAATTTTTGGTGAAAGAAAATACTGTGAGAAAATCTGAGTGCCTGAGCATTTAGAATGCTAATAAAGTTCACCAATTCAAACTATGATTGACCTGTGTTGATAGGGGGAGATGTGTTTTCTACCACATCTATACACCTTTGATATAGCTGTTACTATGATCAAGAATCTGAACACTTGAGCTCCCCGCCGTGGTTTTCCCAAAGGAGTACAGCATAGGGTTCTTCAAAAAGGGTGTGAAGCGGTTTCTTCAGGGTCGCGAGTGATACCCCTGGTGTTGCAAGCGTCCATAGGCTACGGTTACTGCTTACCATCAGGTGGGCCATAAACTTGTTTGCCACCTTAGTGGTTTAAAAAAAAAAACTTGTCTTTCCCAGACAGTTTTTACATCATCAATATTAGGTTCGTCACTAATATCATTAAAAAGATCATTATCAGATTTAGCTAAACCCTCTAAACTTGGCAACAATCCTTACGAAATACGGACGTGACCCTTAGATAATCTGACATTGACGAACTCGGGCTCCAACCGTGTAACTTTACCTTCTCACACCAATGTCCCGCAAAGCACGTCCACCATTGTACTGCATATAAGGCACATAGAAGCGACGCGATATTTTTATACGATCCTAGATGCCATTGTGACTGTGGCGTGGTACCATGGAACAGGTAAACCTGGTTAACTGTTGTTTGTTACCAACGGTTCCGTGTCAGCTTTACAATCGACAGGCTCCGGTTCACTTAGATGTGTCTTTATTAAATTTGTACTGTTGTGTTGCGGATTTGAGTCAGGTTGTTTTAGTGTTGTTGGTGTACGTACCAATATTTCAGTAGCTCAATAATAATTATATGGAGTCATCAGTTTATGTCATGGAATTTTTATCGTCTTACCCCCTTACTCATAAAACGTTATTTAACTAAGATACTGTTTAAAGGGTCACGTAAATAACGTCACTCTATTGTCATTGTCAAATAATGTGTCATTATTTTACGTGACCATTTAAACAGTATATTAGTTAAATAGCTTTATGAGTAAGGGGGTTACGTCCTTACTCATAAACGGTATTTAACTAAATCTACTGAATAAATGGTCAAATAAATAACGTCACCTTGCTGTCATTGTCAAACAATTTGACGTTATTTTGGTGACCACTTAATCAGCTTATTAGTTAAATAGCGCTTTATGAGTAAGGGGGTTAGTGGTTAATAACTGGTATTTGTTGTATGTGGAATAACATAGCGTCATTAGAAAAGCTTAACAAAACTATTGCTTTACACACGATGGTACCTACCTAAGGTATTATTATCATTTATATGTTCAGCATAGGGCTGAACCCATTGACTTCCAAAAAGAACTGTCCTGAACTGATTGTATTACAAACTGTATAGCATCCACAGAAAACCATCCATTCTTTAAGAGTTACGTGTTTTCATAAACATCATCTGCCTGCCCTATTCCCAATCATTTGGGGTCGGCACAATATGTATGCTTCTTCCATTCGTCTCTTCTATCCGTCATACCAGCATCCACTCCTTTCTTACCCATGTCAACTTTCACACAATCCATCCATCTCTTTTTTGGTCTTTCTCTTCCCGTATATCCATCCACTTTCATATTCGTAACTTTTTTAGTGACGTGGGTTTTCAAACCAACTGTTTTAATTTTAGAACAATTACCATTATCATTATGTTTTTATTGCACATCGTCTGATATATTACCACATCCTTTGATATGCTTATAACAGGTTATAAGGTAAGTAATGTATAATGTTAACATTGTATGTAGCCAGAACATTAACAATGTATGTAGATAAGTGTCGAGACAACGGAACAGCCACTGTGAGCCACTTTTACATACATTATCCGACTCAAAATATTCATTTTATTTTAACACGCAATGTAGGATACGTCTGTGGTCAAGTTGTGAGCGAATATCGTGTATATTTTATTGAGCTTATTCACTTTCGACTACCGAGGGGTTCTTGTTAGTCTAGTTTAAATTTTTGCTTCATCATCATCAGCCTATAAAGTCCCACTGCTGAGCACAGGCCTCCTTTCGCAAATGAGGGTGAAAGGGAATGGGCAATACTCCACCACGCGTGCACACGCGGATCGGTGGAGGTAGGCTAGTGGTCAATATACTGTTGGAATTTTTCAAGCCGCCTAGGAGGCATCCCACTAGCTTAACAGGTATCACAATTGTGATAACTAGTTAACTTTGCCGATCGATTAAGAACGGCTAATCATGCTACACCACATTGGATCTCGCGAGGGACGCGCGTCGTTAAAAATATAACAATTGATGTCATTGTTATATTTTTAACCGCGAGCGATTAATAAATAATGATATGTATACCTAATAGTTAAAGTAAAAAAGGTAATAAATTAGTAATACATATAAAGGTAATACATAGTACAGTAGTATATAATAGTTTTTTTTTATTTATTTATTTAAAATACAGTAAAAACACTACAACATTATATTAATAGCAACACAACGCAAACCTCAAGTTAATAAGTAATAAGTAAGTAAACACTTTTGTTAAATTTTGTAATTATATCGGCCAGTTCCCTTGTTGGCTAAATATGCTATTCACTTTCGCCTAAAATTACCTATGGTATAACCACGTATAACCATGGTAAGATTGGCAAAAAAACTGCATTTGCAATAGAAACAAAAATGCATCTTTCATTTTACATTACTGTTGCATTAACCTATGGATTTGCACGCAATTAATGGTAAGAATTGGAAAGTAAATATATCTTCCATCTATACATATACACTCATCGGCATAGAATGTGAACCGAGCTCGAAATTTCGTACAAAATAGGTGTTGGTAAAGATTTTCTCTTCTTTAATGTTAATTTAAAGTACTGTATTTGGTATCATTTAAAAAATAGAAAAGTTAGCATTTGGAAACTTCAATTGAATGTACTGTGTCATTTCTCGTATAGGTACGTATGTAAAATGTTAATCAGTCAAAATAGAGCAATTTTTTTTTATTTTTACCTATGAAAAAAATATCATTTCGACACTTAAAATGACAACACCGACTGCAAGCTGGCTATTTAAGCTTTGAAACGATATCAAATGCAGTGCAAAAAGCTAATATTTGAGAGAGAGATACCTTTAGAGAAAATCTTTGGAAACAACTCTTTTGTATGCGAGCTTGTGCCAAATTCAATGCCGCATACCGGTGAGTTTATATATCGTAAAACTAACTAGCTGATTGATACACAGACAGTTCCAACTGAAGGATCACTAGCGGGACGTAGGGAACCAAGATTGGAGGGTTTTTCAAAATTCATCCGCTAATCTGAGATTGAGGATGAAAGTAGGAAATTGTAGGGCGAAACTAGTAAACTATAATACAATAATTAAAAAAACGCTTGTAATACATACGCGGCCTTACTCCATCAGTCTATAAGCGGATACCTTTTAATTCAAATACGATTGTTGTCTAATTTATGAGTCTCATTTGCGAGAAATACTCGAATAGGTAAAATAAGGAAGACAGTGGGCTTTTAATTGACTAATTAATGAAGGGATTGAAGAATTGAATCTGTCTTTAATGATTCCCTTTATTTTAATTGAAAGCCGGCCATTGAATTAATGGAATGGGAGGGTGACTGCTTAAGCTTGGGACCTTTATTTTTCATTATGGACTTAAATTAATTTACTGTTTGAGTTTACACTGCCTACTCTGCAAATGTTTGTGATATTTACTTTGTATCATTACTTTTGTTTTTGTTGGATGTACTTAGTGCTCGATTTGATTTGTTATAAAGCAAATTTTCTCCTAAATAAATGAGAAGTAAGTGTGGAATTCACATGCGAGCTTTGTGTTTTCTGGCAACTATAACTTAGATGTCTTCAAGGCCAGATTGAATAGGCATTTTCTGGGTAAGCGTGCTACATCCTCGTCATAAGCCTTTCAACCTTCGGCCTGACGTTAGACCATTTTACATAGATAGATAGATAACTCTTTATTTTACAAAAAGTATTTAACAAAGCATGAAAATAAATGCTTAAAACTAAAAATTACTGTAAGTACAATAGGCGGCCTTATCGCTAAGAAGCCACATAAAAAATATGAAACCAAGAAACTTAAATAACTAGATATAACTAACTTTGTTGTAGCGTCAGCCACTATTATAAAACAGTTATACAAAATAGCATACATTAATAACAACATAACACACAATTACAAAAACACAACACGCATTAACAACAACACACAGAGTTCCCAATGCGTCGAGGCGCGGCGTTGCAAAAGGCGCGGCACATAATGCAACTTTACTCTGGTGTTAATTCGCTAAGGCCCGCTGTATGACAGCTCGGTGGATGCGAAACTACAAAAGATATAGTCGAATGAATCGTTTGATTTGTGTGGATGTTCTTTTTAATTGATAAAATAAAATAAAATACGAAAATAACACAATACAATAAAACACATACATTTAGTACAATACGTGCCACTTAAAATTAGACTTGACACAACACGTGGTTTCACTTGCGCAGTAGACGATTTATATAAGAGATGCACGTATTGTACAAAAAGCCAAAATTATCATAAATATTCCCGGGATAAAACGTAGCTTATGTTTTTCTCCATACCTGCATGCCAAATAAACAAACAAACAGACAAATATACAAACAAACAGACAAAAATTTAAAAGCAACGTTTTTGGGACCTGTGTTACGTATTACGTTTTTGGCTTCCTTACAATATGATTATATGTAAATATAGAATATACATATAGCTAGATAGTCTTAAGATAAGATATTCTTTTTGAGAATCATAAATAACAATTTGCTCTAGTATTCAATTTGCATATGAAACATTTTGAGCCTATTTTTAATTATTTCAACATTAAAGCTAAAAACTCAGACGGTCAATTTAATCGGGTTTGTAAATTATGCAGAGGCATAATTAGTTATTATTAGGCAAGATTAGTTATTAAGATAAACAGTTATTAAGATCTCGAATTATAGAATATCTTTAAATATTAATTACAGAATACGGACCGATGACCCCAATAATTGGCTCAGCTCTTTTAACTTTTTCGATAGGCACAATTATGCAACTATCATAATTTTAATATTTAGCGCCGTATAACTAGTTCTTTTTTATCGACTTTTGATATCTTAATTTGAGAAAAGATGTATATCAACATCAAATTCTTGTTATGGAATTTAATATAAATATATTACCTATTAATGTGTTATTTTGTTAAACTGCGTGAGATAATTTATTTTTAACTATTTCGGCACCACCAATATAAACTAAAATCTTATCTCTATACTTTTATCTAGGGCTATTAAAAATAAAAGAATACTTATAGGTAATTAAAAAACAGCGAAATCATTAATGTTTGAATTTTATGACATTATAATGCTTGACGCTCCAAAAAAAACATTGATTTATTTTCGTTGGACAAATTAAAACTTATAGATTTATTCTCTAAACCTTTTCTAATTTAATAATTATATTAAAAAAATACGGCAATTTAATTTTTTGTCATTTCAGATACGGATTTTACTAGTAAAAACTTCTGACATGTCATAAATTATTAATTTATGACTTACCAGTATTCTAAATTTTCCATTTTTTTCCGTTATCCAAATCTAAAATGTTTTTGCACTCTTTGGAATTATTTTCTTCAAAGAATGGTTCTGATATAATCCTACTACTCCTATCCTACTAATAATAAATGCGAAAGTGAGTTTTTTTGTTCGTCTCGACACCTCAACGGCACAACCAATGGTGCCTGAAATAGGATATAGGATACGTTTTATACCGGGGAGAATCCGCGGGGTGAAAAGTAGTTTAAAATATTTACACACTAATTTAAAAAACTTCCTTATTATGGCTTATCTGTACTATTCTAGCAGTAGAAGGACGTGCGTGCGACGGGCTATAATAGTCTTGATATTTTCTTTATCTCAGAGTTCTCAGTGTTCCGAGTCACCGTATAGTATTACCTGTTTGCGGATTATTCGCGAATATTACGATACTAGACGTGTTCTTAGCTTTCATATGTTGTAGGCTGGTGCACATTGTAGAGATTATGCACTTCAGTTTTTAGTACAACCATTGTCGCTCATCCTGCGTTGAATTTAGCTAAATCTGGTACGGCTGCGTTACCTACCTATAGACTAGAGATTGCAACCCGGTACCTATGTTTTTCAACCCGGCCGGGTCCGGTAACATTCGCCGTCAACCCGGCCGGGCCCGCCCGCCCCGGCCGGGTTGATGTGTTAGAATGAAACTTTTAAAGTATTTTATGACAATTTGGTTTAAGTAAATGGAGGAAAAATACAATGATTCAAGATTACGGAATAATATTTATTTCAAAACAGCAAATCAACAACAAAAATCACGAGTTTTTAATACAGAATTAGTTAGTTTCACTTATGAACGGAATAGTAACATTAGTGTGACTAATTAAGTATAAGCAAGCATTAGTATTCAGTAATTAAGTTTAGGATAGAAATGATCTTCCACGCGGTGATGAAATGCCTGGATTTAGAGGATTTCGAGAAAAAGTTTGGAAAGTAGTCAGATTATTTAAGAAGTCGCCCGCAATTTAATTACTAATACTATACAGAGTAAAGAGAAAGACCTGCTTGCTTAAAGTTAATTACTAATACTAATGTAACTATTTGAAAACATAGTATTAGAATAAGAAACTAATAAAGCAGCCTAATGTACTAAACTTGTCTTATCAACTTCAGAACGGCAACATCGCGGTTCGCAGCGCTTGCCATGCCAATTTTCTACAAGTTGGGGCTTCCGTGCCTCAGTTTTCGTACCTATCGGGCTCGGTATGAATGGCCCGGTGGATATCTAAAAGGGCACCGGGCCCGGTTTGCAATCTCTACTATACACATTTTGTGTCAGTTGTATAGAACAGTTTGTCATGTGATTGATTCCCGCAAACGTTTATAGAATACGGTAACCGCTTACTATCAAGTGGGCCGTATGTTAATTGGCTATATAAAAAAGATTCTGGGTGATCAAGTCACTTAAAATTTCTGACATATCTGCATGTTTCTTTTGCTTACAGGAAAAATATTCAAAACAACAGAAGTTTGTCATTTCAATTGATAAAATAAGGTTAACTTCACTGTATAGGTACTGGATATTATAAAAAAAACATAACTTCTGTAGTTATTTCAAATATGAAACATATATGTATTCAGGTAGAATTTGATTTAATTAATTATGCTTATGCTCCCATTTGTGCATTGTGTTCTCAGCCTTAATCCCACCACTTTGTCCCGCCGCATCACAAAGATACGGTTAAGT
The DNA here is from genome assembly GCA_951394255.1 of Polyploca ridens. Classification (NCBI taxonomy): domain Eukaryota; kingdom Metazoa; phylum Arthropoda; class Insecta; order Lepidoptera; family Drepanidae; genus Polyploca; species Polyploca ridens. The sequence continues at coordinate 7,005,511 of OX596263.1, forward strand.
GTGTGATTTCATTTCGTACCCTTTATTATCATTTCAAATGGAATTTAAATATCTTTTTGTTTTAAGTTACGCATAAACATTCCGATGTTATTTTTACTTTAATTTTATGGTTTTCTTAAAGCTTTTGATATCGATGTTTCTATTTTATTGCCATTGTTTATTTCAATTAGTTTTATTTTTATGAAATAAGTTTTACATTGTTTTTCCTTATAGTATTTTTAATACTTCAGTCTTACGCTAGATGGCGGTAGTATGCCTCGAAAGAATGGTGAGATACAATTATTTATAATTAATGTAAGAAAATGGTGTAATTTTTAATGTGCCGCGATTACGGCTGATATTTCAGGATTACGCACTACATAAAGTTCTGTAAAAGCACAGACATAAATCTAAATATATAACGCAAGTCCCTCCATCCGTATGAAAACCAAGCGTGTCACTTTTTTTGTACCGACCATAATATCACAAGATTGATTTAGTTAGGTTGGCATTAAATTTTTAACTTGAAAATAAAGCTATCCTATTTATCAGCTAAACACATCCCTCGCTACATATCTATGGTGGACTGCTGCGAGTGCTCAAAAGAAGAACATTGCTCTCCCTTTTTGCACAGATTTTACTCGTGAAGTACATAAACTCGCGACATCTATTTAGATGTATATCTGAGTGTAAAATAAAGAAAAACAATTACGTCATTTTTCTAGATTTATTGGTGATTTGACTCAAATTAATACGGGTATTATTCAGCTTTGAACCAATCCTAAAGTATTCAAAAAATTGCTATAACTTACTACAAACGATATTTCACAAGTCGATCATCTATTTTAAATAATTAATTTGAAGATCAACATTTTAAATTGGTTTCTAAAACTTATAACTTACAAGACAATAACAAATAATCCGGAACTGTTTTAATATTATAAAATACAAACAGACCATATTTTAACACTGGCAACACATGCGATGGACGAGATTTTTCAATCAACAGCCCAGCATGATTCCTAATTAAAAGTATAATGATCCGGAATGCCCTGTTGTAATAGAATACGTAAAAAAATGTTCTCATGGATTAAATATCAATTTTATTTGAAGTACGTATTATGCTTAATTATTTGATACGTGATTAGTTACTTAGCGGTTTCTAATATAATCTATTATTTAATCACATCGCAAAACACATCAATTTAAAATTTGCTTTTAGTCCCGACATTTTTGAACCATAATATGATTTTTATGTACAATTTATGTTTACCATGATTCAATGAACTCACATCAAATAAAAATCGATAAAATAAATTTATTACCTGTTTTTAACGACCTTAATGAAATATTGAGCCTTAATAAGAATATTGATTTATTTTATGACGACGCCTTTAATTAAACACATATAGATATTAATTCATTTATTGGCAATAAACATAATACAACTTATTTTTTAATCCATAGGCTAGTTTCAGAATAAATTATAAATAAAAGCACATAGTAACATAAACTAGTAATTTCATAAAATTATGCCCTGTACAGAATAAGGTACTAGTAGATTTAAAAATTACTTTTGCTTCGATTATGTGAGTTTTGTGATCTCTTTGTACCTCCTATTTACCCGGTTTCACCAAACCGGTAGTCCTTTCTTAGAGGGTATAAATTTCATTAGCTTAGCCGGTGTCTATCAGTTACTTTGTGAACTATTTTATAAGTTTAAATAGTATATGAAAAAAAAAACAATAATTAAAGACCCAACAAAACACAACTCTATTCAAAGTCAAAACAAAACGAAACGCATTGACTAATCGCTCACACGATGCAAGTATATGCGAAGACAGAAACGGCAGGTGGAGCCACTGATTCCTCGCAGATAATTTGCCTAACTGGTTTTTACTCTGACACATTATTTCACTAGAAACCCCTTCAACAACTAGCTATATTCGCTTACAATAAATACATTGCTGCACCGACACCAAAACTAAAAAGTAATATAGCAGTTGACAATGCAATGGATGACAAAGGCATTTTTTTATTCGGTTGATGTGAGATACAGTGTTTGATAAAAATGATGTACTCCGGTCAGCAGCATTATCCATACGTCCGGCTGATAAGACTCCTTATTGCAACATTTAATTATTATGATTATGATTCAAAGAAAACTCTCGGCAGGTTTTCAGTGTTTCTTGTGGTTGCTGGAAGTTATTTGTTCGTCACAGTACATTTTTGATACCCCGTTATTAAGACTGCGTATAAAGCAAAATAACAATCTTAGAATTGAAATTTAACCAAGTAAATAGTATTTAAATGAAAAAATATTTTTATTATGGGTATTTTCATTATATACGCGAGGGTTCTGCCTGAGCAAAAACATAATGGAATGAAATTTCCTCGATAGAAAAATATCACAAAGCTACCTCTATTAATAATGAATTTTCGGTTTTATTCGTTCATGGTGTATCTAATTAAGACAAAAATTCGATAAATAATATCATTAATATATGACCTAGGGCTGCTACTAACGATTTTTTAAAATGTTCTATACTTTACGAGTTATTTAGATAAAAAGCGCTTAGTTCATTTTTGTTCCGCGGAACACGCTATCTCCATCTCATCTGCACGCGAAGATTAGACATAAGTTTGTTTCATCTGACATTGCCATATTTTTCTGGCTTGGTACGCACTCTTAAGTGCAGTATCTTAATTGGGTTATTGTGATTAAAACACTTTAGTATTTTAGCGTATATGATTGACTTGTTTCTGGTTTATGAATAATAATACTACGAAGTTCCCTAAAGTACTCTACTTTTTATTTTGATAATGCCTATTGACTATGAAAGTTTCAAAGATAAAACGTCTAGAACTAGCAAGAGAGGAGAGAGCAAAGCGTTTATTCACTCAAAGAGCAGCTCGACTGGGAAAGTACCTCCACCTTACAGAATAACAAACAACAGCATGCAAATAACTTTATGTTGTGTTCCTGCGCGTGATTAAGGTCGTCAGTGCTCATTGGGGAGGGAGGAAGGGTCGGTAACGCGTGAGTGATGCCTCGTGTGTTGCAAGCGTCCATATGGCTACGGTGGCCGCTTAACTTCAGACGGGCCGTACGCTTGTTTACCGACTTACAACACCAGACGTATCACGCGTTGCCAATCTTATGTACTCCCTTCGGAAAACAACAGCAAATACTTCGAATATAAAGATATGTTTATTAGACACCAAATTAATACAATGACATAATAAAGAAACAAAATATATTATAAAATAAACAAAACATTAATTGTACTAGTTGGGTCTAAAAGGCCCCAGCTCAGCATGTGCTGCAGTATGTTACAGCACTGATTTTCGGCTGAAGCCATGGGTGATAAATGGACGTATGGTCGGTTGAACACAAATATCTTTTATGTCTTGCCTAAAAGACATGATACATACAACAATATAAAAGTAACATAATAAAATACACATTAAAAACATCAGTAGAATAAAAAATTATAATAAAAATAAAACAATTAAATACATGATAATATTAATATCAGTTTTATTTTTCAAAGACAATATTGAGTTACTACATTTACTTTTAACTGTGTAGTGTCTTCCTTAAGTACCTACCACCTCAATAGTTCAACATGTGACAGAAGATCTGTAAAGATAAACAATTTTTCAAGATGGTAGCGGTTTATAACAATTCTTTAGTTACAAAGAAAGAACTTCATTCTTAAGCTGAGAATAAAGTTGTTGTATTATTGTTATTAGAACCAGTCGCCTTAAATTAGATGTTATCTTTTATTCTTATGTAGCGGCAAATTAATAAAATAAAATGGCACTTATTCCACTAGTTTTAGAATTGTTGATAAAATTAAGTGATAGGGGAGTATTTAATACTGTAGCTGTACCCCGTGTAGGAGTTGAATTCTCAAATACATTCTTGGTACGCTTACTTTTTGAAATTGAAACCTCCAAGATTCACGTTTTGAGTATTTGTTTGATATGATTTTCATAAACATTTATAATCAGTATAGTGTTTTATATTATTTCTACCACTCATTACAGTCGCCCCGGCACGTAACTTGGCAAGAGAATTAGATTAACCATAGGATAAAAGACAAGCAATAAAAGTGAATTTTTTTTTGTTCCACTATGTGTATATGCGCGAACGTACTCCTACTGGCAAAACCCTACCAAGTTCGGGAGCTCGCACACGGCTACTGAAAACTTAACACGTGTGTGTTTTAGTATTGAACTCTGTTCTAAAATCGGCGACAAACTAATCGCTCAGCTATTATCGCTCGTGTCGTGTCGAAGGGTGTAGAAGATGTGTCACAGTACATTGCACACACAATCCTGCATAAAAAATCCTTGAGTTTTTTAGAAACAACTCAATAGAGTGTAAAACAAACTAACACACATACTATAACATTATCAGGCATGACAAAAGGGATGTTCACAAACAAAGGGCTTTAGTTAACTGTAGGGCAGCGGAGGGCAGAGCAATATTGCTGGACAATGGCCAATTAACGCTACCCACAATTAAATCAGACAGAGTTGCTATTACAAAGGCTCCTTGAGATGACGGTGAATTGTATAGAGATGTTGATACCGCCCACAAGTAGAACAAAACTCTGTTTATAAGTTTTAATGAAGGATACCCCTGATATTGAAAGCGTATACGGGCTACCTATGTATTAGCCACCTAAGTAATATAAAGGATGCCTGAAAGAAATCGCTTCAGCGGTAAGGTCACCTGAATGTTCGCACTATTTTTCGTATTTTTTGCGAATTTGTATCATATTGTTATCATATGGTGGAATCGATAAAGAAGTTTGTATTGTACTTTAAATATAAATTTCAATATTTAAGAATTCCATTTACTTCTATATCATACAAACAAACTCTACCATTATAATGAAATCACACGTCCGATATTATTTTTTTACAGGTAAACGAAATAAGTAAGAAATGTGTGTCATGTGTAGGAAATGTCTAGATCCGTCGTTAAACATGGCTTAAAATAATTGGACTCTTTTACAAAAAACTTAAACCGACTTCAAAGTACATTAAGAAGTAATCAAATCCTGATCTGTTGACAATGGGACCAAACGGGAAGTGTACCCTTTCAAATAAAAAAAGAATTTTCCAAATCGGTTAATAAATGACGGAGTTATGAGGTAACAAACATAAAAAAAAACGTTCGCATTGAGAACCTCCTCCTTTTTTTAAAGTCGGTTAAAAACCCAAAAGTTTGTGATGGATGTTTGTTACCCTTTCATGCAAAAACCACTGAACGGATTTGGATGAAGTTTGGCACAAAAATTGAAAATGTTTTGGATAAACATATAGGGGAGACCGGGGCTGGATGTGACAGGGGTAGGTAGTTACAGTGGCATTGGTCGCGAAACAGATAACGCAATACATGACGTTAGAAAGGGACAAATACTCCCGCCACCGCCGGCTAGCACGCCACGAGAGCCAGTGGCGCCAGCGTTTTTGTGAGAGGAGCCCGAGCGTGCCGCCATTAAAATCGCAGATTAGTAAAAATTTTCATTTTTAGTAATATTGGTTTGTAACCTATATTCCATAATGACAGTTATGTCCTTATTGTGATATTTACGCCCTAATGCTTTAGTTATGCAATGAATCTACGTTTATACAGCTATTTTTATTGACGTTTTCACTGCATAACCTTAAAAGGTCAGATTTGGCGTTAGGGCTAAAAGTTACATTTGCTTGTCAAAAAAAGTCGGAAACAAGCACTATGGGGCAGGTAGTGACAAATCACAACCTGCCCCATAGTGCTTGTTTCCGACTGACGTAATTTGTGCTAAGAACATAGTTTTTTGGTCTTATAGGATGAGGACTATTATTTTTGTCTGATATGTTGTGATTCTTTTGATCCGAAGAAATCTGGTGAGGAACGGGTAGAGTGTGAAGCTTGTAATAATTGTTCACATGTGAAGTGTATTAGAGGAAATATAGCACATTACATTTGCTTGAACTTATTGTACTTATAAGTTATTGTTCAGACTACAGTGACTGAACTGTTTGATTTTCCTTATGGATCTGACTTTTTTTAAGTGTATTTGATTTTCAGTTTTAAAACACGTTTTGTTCATTAGTAGATACAATTGTTTAATAGAGAGGTTTATAATATTATAGGTGAGAAAGGTTTCATTTTAGTTGATTATGTTTTCATTTTAATGAATGAAGCAAAATACTGCTTTATAGACATAATGTTATGTCATTAAAATTAGAAAAGCAATTGATTGTGATGATTGTTCCTAATAAAAACTCTTATAATAAGTTTGTTTTTTATTGTAACAATTTGCCCCGTGTAGTGTAACAACCAGCCCCGAGCACGGGGTTGAATGTTACACGGTTCTTTTTTCTGAATTCATACATTTATGTCATTACTATTAGTCTGCTACATACAAATTATTTCAAATAAAAATCCTGAATAGTTACTTAATGAAACAAACCTATACCCAGGTAAAACAATCAAACCAATAAAAAAATATGATAGTTTGTAATAAAAGCCCCGGTCTCCCCTAAGTTACTTTTTTATCCCGGGAAAATATTAGGTCCCTGGGGAATTCAGGGGGTGTACACTAGTAATAAAATAATGAACACGTCGTATCAACTCTCTAAACTTCCACCACATAGGTCGATAGTATCCAACGCCTACGTCCGCTCAGCGTATTGTTCAGTTCAATCCAGCCGAGTTATTATTGCAGATAATACTTTATTTATAACATGTACCGCTTACTTTGTACTGAGAACAATGTAGGTACAGACTTTAATGAAATCTCCATCATTATTCTTAGGTGTATCTAATGATACGGTTTTTTATATTATTAGGGTTCCGTAGCCAAATGGCAAAAAAAGGAACCCTTATGGATTCGTCATGTCTGTCTGTCTGTCCGTCCGTATGTCACAGCCACTTTTTTCGGAATCTATAAGAACTATACTGTTGAAACTTGGTATGTAGATGTACCTATTCTGTGAACTGCATTAAGGTTTTCACACAAAAATAGAAAAAAAAAACAATAAATTTTGGGGGTACCATACTTAGAACTGAAAATTTTTCATCAAACCCATACGAGTGGTATATCTATGGATAGGTCTTCAAAAATGATATTGAGGTTTTTAATATATTTTTTTTCTAAACTGAATGGTTTGCGCGAGAGACACTTCCAAAGTGGTAAAATGTGTGCCCCCCTGTAACTTCTAAAATAAGAGAATGATAAAACTAAACCATATCTAGTAAGTATTTTTTTTAATACGTCATAAATCGTAAACCGCAATTTACCTTTCATTCAATATTTTTGGCGTTTTGTTTTAATTTTTTTTCATAGCAAAGTTGACTCCGTGTGCGAGTCCGACTCGCACTTAGCCGGTTTTTATGACTTAGTCGGTAAACAAGCGTATGACCCACCTGATGGTAAGCGGTTACCGTAGCCATAAGGACGCTTGCAACACACGAAGCATCGCTCACACTTTACCGACCTTTCCCCCCCCCCCTATGAGCTCTGCCCCTAACTAAAATACCTACCTACCTAATTAGGTAGGTATTTTAGTTAGATATGCATCTTAAGTAATATAAGCTTCGACGCTTGAGAGGAACAGTGGGCAGTATTCCTGTCGCGTCTGTCACTATAACGATAGTGATTCGTAACCTGACGGTTTGCGTTCGGAATAATTTGTTCACTTTGATTAATCTATGACGTGATTGAGAAATAACAGCTTAGCGTTTAATGCTGTTGATATTGGTCGATGTTTGTATAACTGTAAGGTTTATTTTTGGTTGACAGCGAGTATACCTTGATCCGCCCCCAACCATAGAATAGGTAATAACATTAATTATCTTATTCCCAGTCAACATTGCATAAAAGGTACAAGTAAAAAATAAGTTTTTGAATTTATTTACAAGAAGACATTTAAATAACTATCGTAATTATTCTTATAAGTGTAAATACTAGTACTGAAACTTTATTAATTTAATGATAAATTGTGTTTCATTGGTGCCGATTCTGTTGTAAATCGCACTAAACTAATTTCAGTCACATCTCATCTCTTTCTTACGAACATGATTGAAAAAGGATAGAACATATTTTAAGTTGTCAAATTAATCTTTGCCGTCTTATTTTGCGTGTATTTAGGCGTAACCGCGATAGATGGCGACTAAAATTATATTGAAAACAAGCATTGGATTAATTTGACAGGACTAAATTTCTTAAATCCTTTTCTGATGTTCTTTGTTAGAAAGAGACATAGTGACATTAAAATTAGTTTAGTTGTGAACAACAGGATCAGGGCCAATATGTAACTTATCAACTACGAATATCATGAAAAATGCATGTAAAAACATTATCTAGGTAGCACTGGAACATGTAGAGCAAAATGTTTTCTAATTATTTCAATTACTTAATAACGGTAATTAAAAATTAATTATAATTAAAATGTACTTATTAAAGTATACTAGATACACCATTAAGTAAAGCTGGCCATTTCTAGAAATGTTCGATTATATCGACATCAAGCGCGGCTTCCACCGGAAGCGAGATAATATTTAATTGGCGTGAAAACTCAATAATTGGAGATAAAAATCAGCTGGTATAGCGGCAGAGCAAACCAATTACTGCGCTTGCGGTGTGGCACTACGCATCCGAGCGCGGTCGCCACTCGCCACTCGGTGCTCGTCGCTCGCTTCGCTTTAGTGATGGGATACTGGCTTATTTCTTTTATCGATAAAAATAACATTGTGTTTGCTTGAATCAGGACACGGCTTAAATAATATTATATAAATCTAAATATTACTACTGTGCTGAACTTGATCAGTGTGCCACATAACGAGTTTTTCACATTAAAATTCAGGCTGTTATGTGAATAAATTAATCGATATCGATAAATCCCAATGGCCTTCACTATCCACTCACATGTGGTTTTTCAGCGGGCACGGCGCGGCTCTAACAACTCATTAGTCGGTCTGCTATCGCCGGCTTTTATTTGTGGCAACTGTACCTCGGACAGGGTTAATTGTTTTAATCTGACCTCACTATACCTTTCCCGTTTTTGGTCTAAGAAAAATTCTTCACTTATTTTTTTGTTATAATAATAAAATTACGAGGGATTTAAAAAAATTGGTACTATTGCATTTTTTAATTTTATTCATAATATAGCTGATGCCCTTAATGCGTTGCAAAGTGTAATTTTTTTAATAATGTTAGTAAGTTTATCGCCAACAACAACTGTTAAAAAGTAAAAATACTCTTGGATGAAAAAAACATAATTATAATATGTAAAAAAAGATGCTGGCATAAATTCAAAACTATAAAAAATATTAATAAATATCATTAGGATTAAATATGCAAAATTATACTGGAAATTCTATTTTATTATTAGATTTTTATTATTCGATAAGACATTGTGCTCACCACAATGCCATTCGAAGATATGTAACATGATATATGCAGTTATAGAATATTTAAAAAACAAGCCAAGTACGTGTCGGACTCACACACGAAGGGTTCCGTAAAGACATTTCTTGTATTGGGGCCCCCTTTAAAATTATTTCATTTTTATTAAATGTTATAGCGGTAATAGAAATACATGTTCTGTGAAAATTTCAATTGCCTAACTATTACGTTTCATGAGATACATACAGCCAGATGGACGGACGGACGGACTTTGGGTACGGAATCCTAAAAACGATGTTACAAAAAACAGGAAAGCTAATTTCTAGTCTTAGAAACTAGATTTAAACTGTATTAATTAGCCATATACTTAATTAATAAAATATGCTTAGCTAATTGTTTAAATATTATAATAATATTTGAAAGAAAATAAATTAATTATGTCTAGTTTAGATAATGGGCGTTAGCACGTATTTTGTTAATTGATTTATAAAGTTATGAACTGCTACCAAAAATTAATTATTCCATTAGCCTAAACAGTAAGGGTTAAAACTATAAAACTGTCTTACTACATGAGATGGTTTAAGCTAAGTCTAGCAAAACCCAGGCTTTAAGATAGTCCGGGCTCTTTTTGTTATGTAACGTTACAACGCGACGGATATATTTAAAACCGGGGCTTTTTTAGACTTGCTTTCAACCACCTCACGTAATTAAGGGTTTAAACTTGTTTTTCTATTATTTTAATATCGATAAAAATAGATTTCCGATAATAATGAAAAAGTATCTTGTAGTTTTTGATTTTTTTTATTGACAAAAATATGCCGGCCCAAAATTTGCCTTAGCACCCTTACGCGGACAAATTGGAGAAAGCTCTCAACCGAGGAAAAAGAATTTTTTTTTTATACGACTAAGTCGGCAAACAAGAAAACCACCTAGGTAAGCGGTTACCATAGCCCTATGGACGGTTGTGATGCTATGGGTGATGAATCACAAGTGACTTGCAACACCCGGGGCATTACTCATACGTTACCTTCCCCCAATGAGCTCTGGCAACCTTACTCACATTTAAGACCACAACATTGTATTTGGCTGCGGGATTCCGTAGAGGTATTTCCCCTAGCCAAGCAGCTCTCTTAAAATTATTAATACTTGGAATCCCTAAAATAGAGTCACTTTTGCCCTGAACTGCAAATAGGTAATCACTTATTGACTATTCAAATTGTTTAGTAATCATATGATGATGATGATGATGATTAGCACTACCCTCAGCCAGTACAACGACCGACCCATGTCCTATACAACCATTCAAGCATCAGCCACCATGTAACTAGCTTAGTTTATAATGACTGGTACCTGAATAGTTGTATCGGAGTAACCATGGATAAACCAAGGGGTGCGTGGTATATAGGAGTGACACGCTCTGGGATGGGAGAGGACGGCCAGCCAACCGCAGCCAGCTGACCACAATCGACCGACTGTTCAGCCTATAGCCAATATTGGAGAGTGGGAAGACGGGTATCATAGAGAGGGATGAGCGTTGGTGTATGTTGAGCGCTGGGCTATTATTTTCTTCTTTCGTATTTTGGTTTTGTGTTCCTGGGTTGATTTTCGTTATTTCTTTGTTGTTCGTTTGATTAACTTCCTCCATTCATGACCTCGATCTCAGTGAGTATAGCATCTGTGGTTGAGAGGCTCCGTGTCGCCTCCGTGTCGCTTCGGTATGTGCTTGTGTGTTTCTTGTTCTTCGTTATTATTCTCGATTCAATTTGGTTTCCTCAGGCACAACATTCAGCGAGGTTATTAGTATAGTAATCAAAATAATCCATATCAGGCGCCGATTGGTCTCTCTCGTAAATATCTATTTTCTGGGTTTAGTTTTTGTTGTGCTGAAGGGCCGTAACCAATGGGACTATAGTCGTTCAGATGTGTGCTTGGGCACTTAAGTATGGGTTAATGGGATGAGAAACATCCAGAATAACATACCGTTTTGTGTTTCCGAAAGTAGGAGTATTTTTGATTTCCTATCGCTTTCTATCAAGCTGGGTGTATGAATTTCCGTGTTGTTAATCTGGTCGCAGGTGAGCATTTTGTCCTGGTTTAATTAATGTTCAGCCCCATTGTTTTCATCATGCATATGATTTATTTTTATATATAGCCTAGTTTTGTGTTTAGTTGATACTGTGATGACGTCGTCGTCCATAAATATTGTATTAATAGTAAATTCCTATAAAGGCCGTTAGATTCTTTCGTCGTGGATTAAATGCAGGTCGTATCTCTTGACAAACACGTGGTTGATTGATTCCACCTATCAAGCCGCAGGTCGTGGGTTCGGTTGCCATGCATGGTTGACATGCATTTGTGTGTGTTCATGAAAGTATTTGTATGTCCTGAGTCTGGGTATAATTATATATTTTTAGTATCTATCTACAAACAGAACAGTAGTATATGTAATATACCAGTAATCTGGTTTCCATAACGCAAGCTCCGCCCAGTCCGGGTTAGGTATTTCTTCGTCCAGTGTATTTTACACTTCGTACATCAGGAGTGTAGTGAGGCATGGCGAAGGAGCTCAGTTTCCTTTTTCCCGCGGGTCCATGCTTTTTTCCGGGTCCATGTTTTATGTTTGCATGGAACTGTTTGTCCTTATAGTGTATTGTATCTTTAAGTACTGAGATGTCAACCGTCGAGATGCTTCTTCAATGTCAGAAGCTAGAGCGTATATTGGAGATAAGTATCTTCGATTTTCATCCATTATTCTAACAAGTGAAATGCTGCTGATTTTCCTGGTTCCTGATTGATACCATTCAGTTGAAAGAGCGTTTGGTGTTGTGGTCTTGTGGTTTGCTATTCTTGTGGTTTGCTTTTCTTGTGGTTTGCTATTTCTTCTGGGAGTGCGATGATGATGCTTTGAATAGTTTACTATAGTTTTTTGCAGTGCTGTTTCATTTACTCCGCATTATCTCCGCAATAAGTAGATATCCTAATGGGCTTTTGTTTCTCCTTTTTGATTTGTGGTTTGTTTAAGTTTGAAGTAGTGTCCTCCCTTTTCAAGTTTTTTACACTTTAATGTCAGGATTAATTCTTTGAATAACAGTTCTTGTGGTGTTTTATACGTTGTTATGGGGCGCCTGTCCCATCGGTGAGCTAACTAACAGATTTAGTACCCGTTTCCGGATACCATCACATTTCCCATGAGTTTCATGCATTGAAAGCGAGTATATTTAGTGAATATATAAATTATTTAAGTAACACATGCATTTTCGCTTTGCTTTTGCTTATTGGATTCTTGTTTCTTTGATTTTTTCCGGTTTGCCAGAACTTCTTGAAGCTTTGCGTTCGGGTGCCGTTACTTGCTTCTTCTACGTGACGTTGCCAGGATTTCTTTGCATTTGTACAGGGTAGTGTACCGGTTTTGCGATATTGTAGTGGATTATTATGAATTTTCTTATTGGATTCTTGTTTCTTGATTGAGTTTAATGGGGTTGATTTTCTACCATTCTTATTTACGATCAGTGAATTTACGTAATTAGGTATTAGATATTCTAAATGCTTATGGAATGGGTTAGTGAAAATTGCCAACACCTATATGATCCAGTTGGGATGATTTTGTTTCCGGTTTGCCAGAACTTCTTGAAGCTTGTGCATTCGAGTGCCGTATCTTGTTCCGTCTATTTAACGTTGTCAGGATTTGTGTTGCGTAATAGTGTACATATACCATGTTTCAGTGTTGTAGCGTGGGTCTCTCTCTCGTATTGTTTGTCCTGAGCATTGAGATCGCCATGATATTTTTTGCCATTTTTGATGTTTTCGGATAGTTCTATAAATGCCTTGACGCGAATATGAAGGTTTTATTGGGTATATATGTATACCTTTCAAAGTATGTTTGTTTTTTGCACTTGTTGGGTCACTAGAGGGTGGTTATTCTGTTAAGAACCGTGAGTCTGCGATGTTACAATCTTCATCTAAGAGTAATGCCTTTGTCATTGCCTTTTCTTGCAGGTATATTTTTTTTTATTATTTGTTTTCTTGCTAAATTCCACGTTTGTGATTCTTATTGGTATGTTTTGGAGCTGTGAGTATGTGCGTTAGACTTTGCGCTTCGGCTCAAAATACCGGCTAGTGCCGTCGGGGCAGTTTATACTAATTACGGTATGTTGAGCTGTCTGCATATTCTACTTTTGTATGGCAATCAGCTCGGCAGTATCTTCAGATGCTCCATCTTGCATTCCGGTGGTAGTCATCAAGCTAGGTGTTTGTACTTGCCTGTAGGAAAGAGCTTATAGGCTAAACTGAAATAAAATGAGCTATTGAACCTCTTTAGTGGATCTAACATGCTATGGTTACGCAAGTAGGTATGTGTTATATTATAGAGTAACTTCAATATTATACATATTGGAAGGATACATTTTAAGAATCACACCGATACTAAAGCAGCCCCATTGACCTTTTTTTTTTGTTTCAACTACTTGGAATGTTTACGACTTTCTTGAGAGTTTGTTTGGCGTCAGTCGCATATTGCACGTGTTCTTGGCGTTTCCCGCCGCGATTGTTAAGTAATAATTATTCTTTTGTTTGAGTGGTGTTTTAGGGCTCCGTACCTCAAAAGGAAAAAAAGAACCCTTATAGGATCACCCGTGCGTCTATCCGTCCTTCACAGCCGATTTGCTAAGAATCCAATGGACCGATCGAGCTAAAACCTTGTACACGTATGAGTTTCTGTGACCCCAACACTGACGTGTATCGCAAATAAATTAATTTGGAATATGGGGGTTACTTATCGGGGACAGATAAGAAAATGTGATCTTCAAATAACATGGTAAATCTTTCAACAATGCGCATACAAACCCAGTTGGAGTCAATGGGAGCAATGGGAGAACACGTATTTCAACCGCAATGTCAAGCTTGTGCGGATCCCTCTCCATGTGAGTTCAACTCGCACTTGTCCGATTGTTTTTTTTTATGGTGTTCGTAGGCTTTTTTGGGTTACAGAAAGTTAAATTATTAGGTAACAACTAGATGGACACCAGATGGGTGAGGCTAAGCGATCCGCGAGAGATCATTTGTGTAGAAAATAGATACTTAAAGTTATGGTTGGATTGGTGTTCAGTTTTTGTCGTAGTTTTAAATCAAATGTTTTCCTCACCGAAGCGTCTATTCTAGTTACTTGATAAGAGATTTGAGCAGAATATGCTCTGATTTTAATAGCTACGGTAGAGTCAACCAACGCATCAATTTAAAAATCATAATATGGAGTCGTGGTTTTACGTAGGTATATGCATTTTATGACGTTCTCGGGATAACACTTTAACGGCTAAGCTGACACTTATCAAATCTCCAACAAATTTTACACAGACACTGTGTGACACTTTACGTCCACTGCTTCCGACGGCCAAACCCGAGGGTGACAGTCAAGGCCGAACACTTTGGCTTCTATATCGATCCCGTCGTAGATCTTTTGTTATGTGATGTCGAGAAAAACGTCCATGACAGACGGACGCCGGACGTTTCTATTACTAATAGTACATACAAACAAAACATGTTAGGAAAGCTGTAACCGTCCATCCTTCTGCTGATTAAATCTTATAGCTATATTCTACATCACATTGTACGGGGTACATGTAGACTGAGCGAATCAGTTTCCCGTATATTAAAGGCCAAGCAATTAGTTCCTTAACGTCGGAAAGCTGACGGTCTGAGCGCCAGCATAAGCGGTCAACTTCTTGGAGATCAACACCAAGACCCCTGCAAGACCTAAAGGTAACCCACTGATACACTTACGATATCAGCCACTGTAAATACTGCGATACACCGGCAGCTACCCGGCGACAGGCCGTTATCGGCGTTCAGGGCAGAGCGCCTTCGTAGGTACTTGTGGCCGATACCATGATGGTGCTTATATGCCATAGTCTCAGCTGCGATGCAACCTAAGCTTTATCTTGTGGAGGATTTATAAGGAAAGATCTCACCAAATCGCCTCGATGCTCGCCAAGCTAATGCTTTGCACTTGACTGACACTCACTACACGGCACTCAGGGCGATACGCGTTAATGCGTAGGACAAAAAAAGAAAAAAAAAATATGTGCTCCCGGGGTGCACCGTCTAGGGACCGAGCGACCACGTGTAGGCGACCGCTTTCGACCGAGGTTCGAACCGAACTCATTCAAATTGTTTAGTAATCATATGTAACAAAATTCAAAAGATTAGATGAGGTATACCAGACCATTGACATAATCCGTTGACTTCCAGTAGTTAAGTTGATAATTTAAAGACGATCCCAGAAGGAATCCCTAATCCAATTAAATAAACATTGCAAAAATGTCACGGGTAAAGAACGAAATTGGTATTTTATCGTTCAAGTTAGCAGGTGACGCGCTTCGTTCAAATAACAAAATATTCAACGTCGTGTATCGATACAATCGCGCAAATATTCCGAATATCGAGTTCGAATCATCTTCGGTTACTATTTGTTCTCGATTAGATGAAAGATTGGTATTATCTTAATATATAAAATGATAAACTGATTGTTGATATATCAACGCACAGCCCAAACCGCTGGATCTAGAGATTTGAAATTTTGCACAAAGATACCTTATATAGTGGAGGCATCCACTAAGGAAGGATTTTTGGAAATTCTACCGCTAAGAGGGTAAAATAGGGGATGACAGTTTGTATGCAAGTCCGTCAGTTTTGAAGTTAGGATCTTCAAATTTTGTGTTTAGGCTGACGATTTAAAATTAATGTATAGTTATCTCAGCGTTTGTAATAATCCCACCACCGAAGGAAGGAAAAGGGGGATGAAGTTGTGTATGCAAGTCCTTCAATTTCAAAGTAAACTTCACTAAATGTACTATTATACGGTGTAGGCATCCACTAAGGAAGGATTTTTGGAAATTTCACCCCTAACAGGGTAAACTAAGGGATGAAAGTTTGTATGCAAGTACTTCAGTTTTGAAGTTAGGATCATCAAATTCTGTGTTTAGGCTGACGATTGAAAATTAATATATAGTTATCTCAGCGTTTGTAATAATTCCACCACCGAAGGGAGGAGAAGGGGGATGAAGTTGTGTATGCAAGTCCTTCAATTTCAAAGTAAACTTCACTAAATGTATTATTATACGGTGTAGGCATCCACTAAGGAAGGATTTTTGGAAATTCCACCCCTAACAGGGTAAAATAAGGGATGAAAGTTTGTATGCAAGTTCGTCAGTTTTGAAGTTAGGATCTTCAAATTTTATATTTAGGCTAACAATTGAAAATTAATTTATACATGTTTCAACTTTTTTAACAATTCCAACCCGACAGTGTGAAAAGGTATGGGATGTATGTAAGTCATTCAGTTTCAAAGTAAACGTCACTTAATATATTATTACACAGTGTAGTGTAGGCAACCACTAAGGATTTTTGGACATTCCATCCTTAAGGGGGTAAAATAGGGGATGCAAGTTTATATGAAAGTCCATCAGTTTCGAAGTTAGGACCTTCAAATTTTGTGTTTAGGTTGACGATTGAAAATTAATTTATATGTGCCTCAACGTTTTTGATAATTCCGATCCCGAAAGGTTAAAAAGGGGGATGAATTTGTGTATGGAAGTATACTAAATTTATTATTTAAGCTTATGGTTATAAACTAACGCAACGAATATGGGTGTTGTTGGAATTTGAAAAAGGGGGGTTAAATTTAGTATATGAAGTTCTTTATTTTCGGAGTGAAAATTTCAAAATTTATTATTTCGGCTTATGGTATTGGCGTATTGAAATGAATCGCCTAAACAACATCAGGAAAAAGAGAGGAATCGGTATTAAAACAAAGATCCGGTTAATACGAGCATTGGTATTCCTCATTTTCATGTATGGAGTGGAAGCGTGGACTATACTGGCCCGAGAAAGAAAAAGGATTGATGCATTCGAGATGTGGTGCTGGAGACGGATGTTGGAAATACCTTGGACCGCTAAACGCAACAATGCATCAATCCTATCGCAGCTCCAAATTAAAACACGATTGTCCACCATATACCACCAACGTATTTTTTCGTATTTCGGCCACATGGTGCGCAAAGGCGATGAAAGTTTGGAAATCTGATTATCGTCATCTTCATGGACGTCCGATCAAGTAAAAGACTCATCGTCCTCCAAGTTTTACAGAAACCAGTAGACAGAAACCAGAGGAGGCAGATCATTCGCTCTAGAAGCAAACCCGATATTGACCACGATCCTCAGACATGACATGAAATTAGCTAGAGTTGATTTGCGGCAGGACTGTTTCAGTTTTATGTGGCATCCTCGCATATGAGCTCTTAATCTACCTGAACTTCTGTCAATATCAGACGTAGTGGCGGACAATAGCCATGAACAAAGCTCTAAATTGTTACAATGATTCATATCTAGAAAAAAGAAATAATCTACGCGGACGAAGTCGCGGTCTATAAAGCTAGTTTTATACATATTTGCAGAAGGCTTGTTCATGTAAAATTAAATTCATATTGTGTTTACAATAATCTAATGGGATTTGAAGGGTGTAAGCCAACTATGAAGTTATATGATTACAATGACCTGGCACTGGAGAGACTGGTTCAGACCAGGAACCCGCATTTGAATGGGTAACTATTTGTTCGATGCTATATATAATAAACAATATAAACCAAAGACTTATCCTCGTAGTCTTGATCTACTTCCCGCGCGGGAACCCGAAGCTCGCCAAACGGTAAAAAGTGAATATAATATAATATTTCTAATTTATTTCTGCCGTAAAAATATTACTTGCGGTATTTAAGAAGTATGTCAGATTTTTATGTATGTTATTTTGTGGTCTATGATTTAAATATATTATAGAAACCCTTCCGTATGAAGGTCTGGCCCGAACAAGATTGATGGAATAACAAGCTCAATTGGAGTACTGCTTAAAAATAATTCAAGTTATTTATTCTTTCTTTCGATATAATAAACTAGCTATCCCCGCGTTTACGGGATAAAAAGTAGTTTATGTCCTTTTCCATACCATAGGCTATCTGCATGCCAAATTTCATCGCAATCGGTTCAGCGGTTTAGGCGTGACAGCGTAACAAACAAACAAACAGTTAACTACCCATTTATAAGAGCGTAGTATGGATGCAACAAATAATTATGACGTTTTGTAACAAATACCTTTCATTTTACTAATAATTCAACATTGCTTATGGTTGTTTTCCAAAACTGCATTCGAGTTTCATTAGTACCGCAGCAAATGTCCGCTAACATTCGAAGCTCGCGTGAACGATGCCATCGACTCGGTACCGAATCGAATACATTATCTCGAGTGAAAGAATCCGTGGTCGCATAATTTGTACCAATATTCCATGGTATTGAAATGCGGGCACTTTGAATACATCCAGCTTTTGTTTTCTAAAATAACGAATGCTAAATAAATAATTCTAAATTCGCTTTATTTTATATCTACTTTGTTGCACTCTACTTATAAACAGGAGCCTGATATATTATTGTAATATAATTTAATAGTCATATATTGACGTCGGTTATTTGACATTCGTTTTGGATGTCTTAGTAGATATAAAACATTGTAAGTATTTGTCTTATTTTCTTATTAAAATTATGTTGTAATAAAAGCTCCACACATTATGTTATTTACTTATAAACTATCTAACTTCTATTATAAGAAGCTGTCTACATCAGTGGTAATCAACCCACTAGTTATCACCCCGCGGTTGATACCCGGGGCACCCGGGGGTTGAATTTTGAAAAGTTTCATGATGTACATTGTCTTTTTATATGTACAGCTTACAAAGAGATGTATTCATATTTGCTCTTTTGCTGACATCAAATGCTTTGTCAATATCTCAAAAGATTTTTCACCGACCGAGGATATGCATAATATCCATTGATAAATTGTCAATAATCAATTATAATTTCAATACAACATCTCTTTCCCTATTTTCACCCTCTATTTTACGGTTGGTATTTTTTCTTGAAAAAAATAACTCCATATCGGTTTATAAATGAAGGAGTTCTAAGGTAACAAACAAAAAAATTTAACCAAATGAGAATCCTCCCTTTTTTTAATAGGTTAAAAATGGACACGTCTATAGTCGACGATAACTGTAGATTTATTCAAACAATTATTTCATAGTAATTATATCCTAAATCTAACTAATATTATAATTGCGGAAGTAACTCTATTTGTTTGTTATGCTTTCACGCCTTAATTACTCAACAGATCATTATGAAATTTGGCAAGCAGATAGCCAGTATAAAGAAGGATATAGGCTACTTTTTATGCCGGGAACGCGGGTGAAACCGCGGGGGACAGCTAGTAATAAAAAAGCAAATGATCGATTCATAATATAATAATTATAAAAACAGAAAAAACTGAACGAAACTGCAATAACATTAAAAAAAACATCTAAATTGAAATTATAACATAAAACTTTGACATTATGATTTTCTTTCTTTTAAGGTAGATACAGATGTATGAAATATGTCTGTGTCATTACAAATGTTATTGTAAGACGAGCACATCCTATACATTGGCGAGTGTTGGCCATAATTTGAACGGCAGAATGGATGATTAAACGTTTTTCTATTCTGGACACGGCTAGAGGAACGAGGGACAACTAATTGAATTTTGTCAAGCAAGTGAGGACAGTCAATTTTTCCATGTATGATTGTACAAGAACACAATGTCAGCGATATTTCTTCTATGCTCAAGTGTAGTCATTCTAAAGTGGGTGAGTCTGGATTCATAAGATTCTAAACGGCGACAAAGGTTGTGGGTATATGAGAGATGACGGTAAAACTTTTTTTGAAGCTTCTCAATGCGGGGTGATATGCACTGCATATGAGGGGCTCCAGACGGGACTGCAGTATTCTAATAAGCTACGTACGTAGCAGTTGAAGAGAATTATGGATATTTCAGAATCTTTAAAGAATTTAGTCTGGCGTATTACAAAACCCGCTAAGCGTGCTCCCTTTTTAGCTATGTGGTCAATGTTCCCGAAAATATAACTTTTTGTCCATGTCACGTATGATTGAAACCACGGCTATAGAAAATACTATTAATTATTTTGAGTAAGAAATGCCTCATTGAAATACGATATTATGAGTTGATTATTATAATATGATATTATGAGTAGCTATTATAATACGATATTTTAGAGTTTAAAAATAAATATTTGGAAAATTATTTTTGCTATAAGTTTTTAATGTCTTGTTTTTTGTAGATCTTATCGAACTGAAATATGTTAGAAATATGAGTAAGAACTGTCTTATTGAAATATGATATGGAGGTGCAAGGTGGATGACACCTCCATTTAAGATCGTCCGCCAGTCTGGGTCATCGTGTCTGGAGACCGCGGTCCAACTGCATATGTTGTATTATTATTATAATACAGGGTGTAACGGAAAGTGTATATATTTACATTACAGTAATCCAATTTTTGGTACTAGGCGCACAGATCGCAGAAGATAAAATTTTATATTAATATTAGCAAATTACGCAAAATCATTGACCGGTGACATATTGGTTATGATTTTAATTCAATAAACTTGAATTCAAAAATTTGGTTTCAATTTTTGAGTATCTTACCTGATGTAGTCTTCACCCCCTTCGGATGTATATACCCTTTCTGTTACAACCTATATATATTTTAGAGTTCAAAAAATTAAATATTTCGTGAAAAGATTTTGCTATAAGTTTTTAAAATCTTTTTTTTTCTAAAGTCATTTTAAATACATGCTAGCTAAAAATTCAAACTGGCGTCTTATTCGACTTAAAATTGCATTGCATTCGATAAGTATACAATATTTTTCGGTCTTGTGTTTTATTATTAAACTGTATTAAAATGAAGTTATCTAAGAAACTATTTAGTTTTTTAAGATAAGAAATGTCATTAACTGTAATACATTTATATATAATTCTAATATAGTTTTAAATTATCATTTCATTTCAGTTTTTAAGAGTGGTAGAGCATAGCGTTTATTCGCTCATAGAGCACCTCGACCGCCACCTTACAGAATACCGCAGCCAAATAATATTGTGTTCGTGAGTAAAATCGCCAGAGCTCATGCCTTGTATGTTGCATATGGCTACGGTAACCGCTTACCATCAGGCGGGCCGTATGCTTATTTACTGACTAACAAAAAAAACTAAGAAAAAACAAAACTCTTTCTAAAATTCTTACTCAATATCAAGGATTTTATGTTCTGGGCCTAAACCGGATGATATTAGATTTTCTGGCATTATTTTATATGAAAAGATCGAATCCTTAAAAAATAATACAAATCAATTAAGCCATCCCTCAACATATAAAATTATAATGGATACAAAAAAAAAACATTACATTAGTACCCAACTAATATGGCTTACTGATGTACCTGCGCAGAAGATACATTTTCATAGCGCGGGAAACGCTATTGGTCGGCAGCTGCCGCCGTGATAGCGCGCGCCGTGTCGAGGGGCGTGACTTGCGAGTGAGAAGGAACTAACGGATGCAGTGTATTATGAACCTTAAAGTAGTGATCTAAGGTTGATTGTAAGTTTTAAGCATTCTTTCGGTAATCTTCGGGGCCATACTTTCTTTTCTGTGCGAACGAAGATTCACGATTCGCCATATCATTTGGGTACTACTATTTCCTAGGCAATAGGTACACTTAGATATTGGCTTTCTTTTCAGTAGGTATACAATGAAGTATGGTGTCTTAGCGTGAAATTATCACATTATTCCAAAACGTTTCAAAACATTTCAGCAGGGATCTTATAAAATATTTATATAATCGTGCAAATTTATATTGCTGATAAATTTAAGATTAGAGACTACTGTTGCTTAAGGAATAAGAACTAAAATGCCATGTTACGTTTTAGTACTTTAGGTAACATGTTATGTTTCCTCTATTCCCCAGTCTAAGTGCCTTTATTCATCTCAAACCTTAGTGCTTGCCGATTTCAATATCGATTCTTCGTATTCGTAAGAATCGATTCATGTTTACGATTATGCATTCGATATTCAATCAAGAGGCGGACAAAGGGTATCTACGGGTGGCTCTGTTAGATTTAATACCAAACTCTTATTTGCAATTTAGAAGCTGCATTTGTTTTTAATTTCAGTCTTATATCTTTGTTAATAGAGATGTCCTTCGAGATTTTTGTTTTTTGTCGATAGTAAATGTAATTTTGTGTGACTTTATTGCGATATTTCCATAAAGCGTCATGTCAATGGAATCTAGGCGTTAGATATGTTATAATGTGGTTTCCTTAGACGGTAGTGAAAGAGTACAATAATATTTTACATTTAATTGCAAATAGGAGTATTGTATGAGAAGATAGCGTTTTATGCAAGTTTGAAAAGGTTGTCAACGCAGTTAAATAAATTCAGTAAGCAACCAATAATGCGAGAGCTTCTTTAACATTTAAATATAAATTGATATTCTGAGAGTCAAAGTTGAGTTTATTAACATTAGGTCCTTACATATAAAGTTAGCGTTTTGTCGTACTGACCACTTTGATCTGAAATATCTCCTCTTTGGTTAAGAATTCCAAATTCAAATTTATAAATTCATTTAGCTGGTACATTTGAGTTTTGAAAACAGTCATTCATTTGTTTTTTCTATATTTTTTTTTCTTTGGCGTCGCTTATTACCGTACAATGGAAAACATGAAATATCGGTATATTTACGAGTACGAGTTCTACCGTGGTACCAGTGCTGCTGAAACAGCTCGAAGGATTAATGATGAGTACGGCGCTGGTGTCGCAAAAGAAAGTACGGTACTTTTTTGGTTTCCACGTTTTTCAGAAAATTTCAACCTTCAGAACCAACCCCGTGGACGGCCGGAGACCAAAGTGGAAAATGAAGAAATAAAGGCTATTGTGAAAGCGGATCCATCACAAAGCACTTCAGAGATAGCTGCGGGCTTCGGGGTAATTGATAAAACTGTATTAATCAACTTGAAGAAAATCAGGAAAGTAAAAAAACTTGAACGATGGGTACCTCATGAATTGAGTGAATCGAATTTGCAAACACGCGTCGACTGCTGTGTTACTTTGCTCAACCGACACAATAATGAAGGGATTTTAAATCGAATCATTACTTGTAATGAAAAGTGGATACAGTACGATAATTGGAAGCGCTCGTCGTAATGGCTGAACCCTGGAGACCCAGCCAAATCCTGCCCTAAACGAAAATTGACTCAGAAAAAGTTACTTGTGAGTGTTTGGTGGACTAGCGCCCGGTGTCGTTCACTACAGCTTTCTAAAATCTGGCCAAACGATTACGGTAGATATCTATTGTCTGCAACTGCAAACCATAAAGGAAGAACTAGCTGCTAAACAACCGAGATTGGTCAATCGCTCTAGGCCACTGCTGCTTCACGACAACGCAAGACCACACACTGCAGTACAAACAACCACTATGTTAGATGAGCTACAATTGGAATGTCTGCGACATCCACCGTACTCCCCGGACCTTGCTCTAACAGATTACAATTTTTTTCCGGAATTTGGACAACTTCTTCCAAGGAAAAATATTCAACTCCGATGCGGCAGTCCAAACCGCCTTCAAAGAGTTTATTGATTCTCGCCCCCATGGTTTCTTTTAGTAAAGGGATCAATGAACTACATATGAGATGGCAGAAGTGCATAGATAACAACGGTGCATACTTTGATTAATTAAATATATTTAACAAAAAAAAATTACTTTATATTCCTCCCGTACAAAACGCCAGTTTCATATGTAATGACCTAATAATAAACATTAAAGATATTGCATAATTTGTACGATAATAGGTAAAAACTTTAAAAATATTTGTTTTATAAATTGTTATTCTAATGTGGTGAACAGAATCGAGTCATTAATCAGAAAGTAACAATCTACGATAAAGCTAAAAGCCAGATATTTTTAAACGTGAATGTAATTCTACACCTCAAGAAACATTGTATCCACATTAACAAATACGGAGCTTTACCAACATTACAGATAAGTAAATACAGATTCAAAATTACGAATAAACTACCTAAAAAAATTACGCCGTAAAATGTCAAAGAGTAATATAAAACACATTGTATAGAGAATTGATACCGTTTCCACACCTCACTGATGTGATGACCATTGAAATCTTATCTGTTAAAGAAAACTAAACACCCGATTGTATCTTAACTCACTACAATCTAAACTTCAATCAGGCTCGAATTAAAAGGCAACTCTTTATAAATTATCGATATTATCGTTTGTTGAACTATCGACACTTTCACATTCTTGTTTTGTATGAAACCGTTTTAAATGTTTCGTATAAAAGAAGCAATGGTTAACTAATGAAATTTGAGCCGATTAAATTAAGAAGACTATTGATACAGTTTAAATGATAATGATTGTGAAAGTGTAACATTATTATATGGAAATGGTATTAGAAACTTTTTAGGTTAACTAATTGTCTCTTTTTATTCAAAATCATGAGTCGTTCAACAACGTAAGGCTTTTAATTGGGTACCTAACTTATTATTCAAATTAGCTCTACTTAGTTTGAAATCAGATGGCTTTGTGTAAATAAATATCTAATCTGTATATATAAAAGGAAACCGTGACTGACTGATCTATCAACGCATAGCTCAAACCACTGAACGGATTGGGCTGAAATTTGGCATACAGATAGTTGTAATGACGTAAGCATCCGCTAAGAAAGGATTTTTGGAAATTCCACCCCTAAGGGGGTAAAATAGGGGATGAAAGTTTGTATGAAAGTCCGTCAGTTTTGAAGTTAGGATCTTCAAATTTTGTATTTAGGCTAACGATTGAAAAATAATTAATAGGTGTCTCAGCGTTTTTGATAATTCCGACCTCGAAGGGGTGAAAAGGGGGATGAAGTTGTGTATGAAATGTTCTTAATTGTCAGAGTAAACATCACTAAATTTATAATTATACAGTGAGGGCATACACTTTAGAAGGATTTTTGGAAATTTCACCCCTAAGGGGGTAAAATAGGGGATGAAAGTTTGTATGAAAGTCCATCAGTTTTGAAGTTAGGATCTTCAAATTTTGTGTTTAGGCTGACAATTGAAAATTAATTTACAGGTGTCTCAGCATTTTAGATAATTCCGACCCAGAAGGGGTGAAAAGGGGATGAAGTTGGGTATGAAAAGTCCTTAAATGTCAGAGTAAACATCACTAAATTTATAATTATATAGTGAGGGCATCCACTTTAGAAGGATTTTTGGAAATTCACCCCTAAGGGGGTAAAATAGGGGATGAAAATTTGTATGGAAGTCCGTCAGTTTTGAAGTTAGCATCTTCAAATTTTGTGTTTAGGCTGACGATTGAAAATTAATTTATAGGTGTCTCAGCATTTTTGATAATTCCAACCCCGAAGGGGTGTAAAGGGGGATGAAGTTGTGTATGAAAAGTCCTTAAATGTTAAAATAAACATCACTAAATTTATAATTATATAGTGAGTGTTTAGAAGGATTTTTGGAAATTTCACCCCTAAGGGGGTAAAATAGGGGATGAAAGTTTGTATGAAAGTCTGTCAGTTTTGAATTTAGAATCTTCAAATTATGTGTAGACTGACGATTGAAAATTAATTTATAGGTGTCTCAGCGTTATTGATAATTCCACCCTCGAAGGGGTGAAAAGGGGATGAAGATGTGTATGGAAGTCCTTCATTTTCAAATTAAACGTCACTAAGTTTACTACCAACGTATATCGGTATTGTTGGAATTTCAACCCTTAAGGTGGTGAAAAGGGAGATTTTTTGTATTTCAAAGTAAAATCATTTATTTAAGTTGTTTATATATAAAATCAGTGGAGATAATCGAGATAATGTGATTTTTATCAAATTTCTAATTGACATCTCTGAGTATAGTTGATAGTGTTATAATTTTGTTAACTACTTATAGAATACGTACATTGAAATGTATATTTAGACCCCCAATGTAAATAACATTATTCTTTATATTTTCTATTAGTGGTAAACGCTGTGGGATATATAATTAACTATAATTATTACTATACATAATTGTCATTGTATATCTGTTTGTTTACTGAAACAAATAAAAAAAAAATCAACGTCCTGGCTGACTGACTGATATATCAACTATTATCAACGCACAACCTAAACCGCTCTGGTCCTTGAGTTATGAAATTTGGAGAGTGTATTGTTTGGAAAGATTAGGTATCCCCTACGAAAGGGTTTTTCGAAATTACTCCTCTAAGGTGGTAAAATAGGCGATGAAAGTTTGTATGAAAGTCCGTCAGTTTCGGAGTCAGAATCTTCAAATTTTGTGTTTAGGCTGACGATTGAAAATTAATTTATACGTGTCTCAGCGTTTTAGATAATTCTACCCTCGAAGAGATGAAAAGCGGGATGAAGTTAGGTATGGGAACTCACTGACTGATATATCACGGCCGCTGGTCTTAGAGACATGAAATTTGGAGGGTGTGTTCTTTGTGAAGTGTAGGTATCGAATAAGAAAGGGTTTTTCGAAATTTGAACCCTAAGAGGGTGAAAAGCGGTTTGAATTTAGTTTGATCACGTTTGTAAGTTGTTGGTTTGTTATTGTGTATTATACTTTATTGTGTAAATGAAAACAAAATGTTGAAAAAAAAATAGCCAATCATATAGCCCCAATTTTTTAAAAAAAATGTAACTTATAAATTGAAGGTCCACTTACGAACTGGTAGTAGCTTGAGTAGCTTTGACCTTCATAAGTGCTCCCTACAAGGGCCTTAATTGAATAAATGGCTGTGACTTTGACTTTCATTCTCGAAAATTGTGAGATTAAAATTATGAGACACGTGTATCAGTTTTTCCAAAATCATCCCCAAAATTCAAAGTCCTGACTAACTCATTAACTGGCTGATATATAGACATATGCACGGACTAAACTGCTGGTTCTAGAGACATTAAATTTAGGGTGTGTGTTCTTTGTGACGTGTAAGTATCCACTAAGAAAGGATTTTTCGAAATTTTTCGAAAGTGTGAAACGGGGGTTGAAATTTCTTCGAAACTTATCGATTTGTATTCTTTTTTTTTAGTTTTATTGTATGTATCCTTTGGATCGATTGCAAAATCATAGTAGTACCTAATCGTAGGCGCAAAATTTAATAGTATCAAAATTTGCTTAATTTTCAACTTTTCTTTTTTTGGAATTTTCCCTTTACTTGTGCTAAGACCTTGCTTCGTGCCAAATTTCATGATTCTAGGTCAAAGGGAACAGCCATATAGGTTTTCGACCTAAAACCTATAGGGTACCTACTTCCGGTTGACCTGGAATCGTCAATTTTGGTTAAAAGCAAAGTTTTACAGCACAAGTAAAGGGAAAGTTCCGAAAATTTTTTTTTTTTTTTAAATTAAGGTAAACTCGGATACTTACAAGTTTTCGCGAAAATCTAAATTTGCCCATATCTTTTTATCGTGTTGAATCAGGATCTTGATTTTTGTACACCTAATAGGGACTATAGACTTCAGTATCTGGTATAAATTTGAACTTGCTAGGTCCACCCGTTCCTGAGAAAATCGGTGGTGACACACGGACAGACAGACAGACGGGCAGAAGAGTGATCTTATAAGAGTTCCTTTTTATCTTTTGAGGTACGGAACTCCAAAAAGTATATTACGATATAAGTGTGACTTTAGTAGTCTCTTTCACGCCGTGCAAAGTGTGTGCGCTTAAGTCAAGAGTATCGTATAGGTACTATTTTATAACACGTGTGTAATAAGTGCGGGTTTTTTACACGCAGTAAAACAGATATCTTTAAAGCTTTTATATAATTTGAACTGTTTTACAAAAAAATTAAAGCGACTTCAAAGTACACTAAGAAGTAATCAAATCCTGATCTGATGACAATGAGACGAAACGGGAAGTGTACCCTTCCAAACAAAAAAAGAATTTTCCAAATCGGTTAATAAATGACGGAGATATGAGATAACAAAAATAAAAAAAACGAATTGAGAACCTCCTCCTTTTTTTGAAGTCGGTTAAAATACGTAATTGGTACTGTAAAAGTATTAAAATGAGTCCAGACTTCATCATTCTATGTTTAGTCACTGAGAAGATACTTTGTCTACCTTCCGTCTCCATCATCGGTTCAGCTCGCTGTCACCATAATATTGTATTGTCATCGGAGTTTGACAGGCGTTTCGTTGTAATCAATATAATTTATAAAATTTATTATCCACTTCTGGCTGTCTCCTATTTAGGTCTTTTCACACACGCTTCGAGTACTCTCATCCCAGAGATTAGTTTAGTTTTACGGAGAACTTCGTCATTATTGCTTTCTTTGGGATAATGATAGTTTGTATATTCAATTGAGAGGGAGTGAGAGCGCTTATAATGTTTGTTTAAGAAGAAAAATATGTCATTTGTTTCCTGTAGACCACGCGGGCGAAGCCGCGGGCAGAAGCTAGTTTATTATAGTTTAGTAGAAATTTGTAAGTACTTTATTTCTTTATTGCACAATGTAGGTACACAAAATAACATTTTATATTATGTAGATATACATGGACCCTGTTAGGTTATTGCAATACTTATTACACTTAATCATTATGCATTAAAGTACTACATTATTGCAGCGTGACTTTGAAAACGAAAGCCCTTAGTATCATGAAATAATATACTTAAACAATTCGCCATTCAAAAAAACGCCTGTACGTCACGGCAGAAAGTATAACCATGACTTCAAATAAAGTCCAAATCTAAATAACAATTTAAAATGATTCAAAATATTAATAAGTTCTTTGTAAAAAAAAACATTTTTTATACAAACTTTTTTTGATCGACTGTACTTTTTGTTGACCGGACTTGCATTGTTATCCAATATACTGATGTATACCAAATATCAAGTCAATCCGACCACTGGAAGTGGGTGAAATTCGACCTGCAAGATTCCACCCGAATAAACATACATACATACATTGCAAGTAAAAATAAAAGCTTGTAAAAACATACCTTCGCAGACTCTTCTAAAAAGTTTTTATGTCATTTGTTCTACATAAAATACAACTATTACATCTTTAGTTTAAATTCCATGTTGGCATTATAAGAACACTACTTTTATCCATAACCAGCTTTATCACCCGCGATGTCGCCAAAAGTAGCCTATATTACTCGGGGACAATGCTATTTTCTATCGATGAAATCTTTTTTGATTCGAACTCTTAGTTCCTGAGATTAGCGAATTCAAACAAACAAACTCTTCAGCTTTATTATTTAAAGTACTATATATTGAATATTAGTATAGATGATACAACTATTAATTAAAATTTACACTTATGTGCAGCTGGAAACGAATACGTGGGAAAGGTTTTGTGGAGCCTAAATGTTTGGCGGCAGATGCATGATATTTACATATATTATAGTGGTTTGCATAACAATGATGGTCATAAATTTTCACTCTGTTCGTTGTATGATCGTCGGAAAGTTTATCTTACAAGTTTTACATTAATTTATTTCACGACATTCTTCAATTTTGTAGAAATGATTATTGTTTTAGGTCTCTATGATAGATTTTCAGGTGTCGCGATTGCGTCAAAGAATAAGCATCCTCCATAAATGCACTTGCTTATTTAAATATCACTAAAATATTCCAGCAATTATACTTAGGACCCTGGATATACATATGCCTATTATGCCCTACTTCAAAACTTATAAACCAAATACGAAGATAAGATCAGTTGTCCGTGTAAAAATGGACCTACATTCTGTCTGATTTTACAGGTATTAATCATCATCATCATATCAGCCTAAGAATGTCCGCTGCTGAACATTTATGCCTCCTCCATTAACTTCCACATCCAATGGTTTTGGACCGCTTGCATCCAGCGGCGCCCAGTGATTTTGACTAGGTTGTCGATCCCCTGGTAGGATATCGTACCGTTCGGCGCTTTCCAGTACGTGGTCGCCACTCGAGAACCTTCCTTCCCCACCAGTAATCGGTTCTTAGAGCGATATGGCATGCCCATTGCCACTTCAGCTTACTAACTCTACGAGCTATATCAGTACTTTTTGTTCTCCTACGAATGTCTTCATTTCCGACCCTGTCACGTAGAGAGATTCCAAGCATAGCTCGTTCCATAGTTCACTGAGTGTCTCTGAGGTTATATATTCGGCTAGCTGTAAAATACCACGTCTCTGTTCCGTATGTCATCACTGGTAACACGCACTGATTGAAGACCTTTGTCTTCAGGCTCTGAGGTGTTTTGGACGTGAAGATGTACCGTAGCTTCCAGAACGCTGCATTTCTTTGATTGACCTCTTTATCGAAGTTGGACCTACCTTTTTGGACAATATGTACTAGGTAAACATACTCATCGTCTACAACTTCGAGGCAGTGTTTCCAACTATCACCGGTATTGGCGGAGTATGAACAATAGACATACTTTTTGTCTTGTCCATATTCATTTTG
Source organism: Polyploca ridens (assembly GCA_951394255.1). Lineage (NCBI taxonomy): Eukaryota > Metazoa > Arthropoda > Insecta > Lepidoptera > Drepanidae > Polyploca > Polyploca ridens. The sequence continues at coordinate 7,036,278 of OX596263.1, forward strand.
TGACCTACCTGTTGGGAATCTCTGTTGAGGACATTGAGTATGATGTTCAAAGCTTACATCGATTCCGCCATTATGACTATATCGTCGGCAAATCCAAGGTGAAGGTTCTCCATTGATGTTGATGCCATATCCCTTCCTGTTCAAGTTCTGTCCAAGAGCTTGAATACATCCTCCATTACAGTGGTGAAGAGTTTCGGGGAAATTACGTCACTCTGTCTTATAATATTATTTAATTGAAACAGTATGAATCACCAGGAAATTGTGTGTCACCTCACATTTTATCAAACGGCAAATCTAAGCGACAAAAAGGTACACTAAAGAGTTTTATCATATTATTCAGTATAAAGACTCTCATTTTGCCTTCCTTACATATGCAAATGACCGCCATTGCTCACTAAATCGATTCCATTCGGTCATCCATTCGGTCCTTCGGTCATCAATCACCGAGCAAGATTGAACGGGTATCTTCTGCTTGGGTTAGAAGTACTTGGAATATTTTATCTACTTTTATAAAATTCAAGTAAAACTACGTTTGAAATTGATTGAATATAATTTTAACTGAAACTTCAGATTGCCATTTTCAAAATGAACAAAGATCCTACTGAGCTGTGATTGGCATTTGCATATGAAACTCATTTCCCTTATTATTATTCAAACAAAAGTGAATTCAATCACTTTGCTAGAAGGTTCTGCTTCTAATACAGAAAAATTGCTTAGAAAATATAAATATATTGATAAGAAAACTTGTTAAATTGGTATGTTTCGTTTTATTAAACATACTTCTTTATGTGTTCTTACAATGAGGAGTTATTTATCTGTATGTACATATATCATTAGAATAATAATTTCACATAAACATACAAGCAGACGAAATTGAGCTATAATTACAGTATTCAATAAGAACATAACAAAAGCATAATTTGTTATTGAAGCGGTAGGTTATCGTTGGTACCGTAATATCGGGAGCAATAGCGGCAGATCAATGGATAATGACTGTTATGTTAGCTTTGTGGGGATAGATTATTGGAGATATTACTTGGACTTCAAAGTTACACTAGATTTTTTTGACTAGCTGTGTAAATATTATATAGCCTTATTCTGGCTTTCTAACTAAAAAATTTTTTTTTTAATTAGTCTGGTACAGTAGTACCGAACTGATATGGCGCGTCGTGAATCTTCGTTCGCAAGAAAAGAAAGTATGGCCCCGAAGATTAACGAAAGAATGGTTATAAGGTTCATAATACACTGCAGCTGTTAGTTCCGTCTCACTCGCAAGTCACGCCCCTCCGCACGGCGCGCGCTAACATGGCGGCAGCTGCCTATCAATAGCGTTTCCCGCGCTTTGAAAATGTATTTTCTGCGCAGGTACATCGGTAAGCCATATTAGTTGGGTACTACTGTAGCTGCTTTAGATTAGAGCGTTAAAACTTTTGTTTTAATAAAATGCTGTTGAATTATTTATGAAGCAAGGTCGATTTACTGCTGATGAATATTAGTGTGTTATAATTACTAAATCGATGTTCATTTGGAAATATTTGCATGCCAATACTCCACTGTCGCTTATGTATATTAGCATTTCAGGTGGATGCCCAATGCGTTGCAGATTGGCAATCCACCTGAATTTAAATATGTTTATTTTTGTATGAAAGTCTGATGAATTATAACAAATCATAGAACAAAAATTATATTTGTACGTATTGAAAGGTTTTAGTGTTTTACCCATAACCCTGTATAAAATAAAATTTTGGTATTCCAACAATTGTATGAGTTTTATAACAATTTAAGTTAACCCTTTTCTTTCTTGGCTTAGAAACCAACAACTATTTTAAATACACTTTGGCGTACCCACCCAATTCTTTCAACCACCCACAAAGTCAATGCGTAATTCAGTCGCGTACAACTTGACCATACAAATATGGAATCATACGCAGGTGTAACAGACAATGGTTCTATTACAAACTTGAGATCACGTGCATCCTGTAATCAAACTCTCTATTATTGAGATTGCCTTCGATTATGGCCGGAATGTAGATTTATTTACATTGACTTTGTAGAGCTTTTACTGGTCTTATTTTTTCTATTTTTGAAGTCGAGTGCAGCTAAGAAATATCGCTACTCCCAGAGTGAGCTAAACTCAAGCTCATGTACATCGCCTACTGGTATACTTTTTTCAATATGTCATATCTAATAATTGTTTTAAAAACTTAAACCGACTTCAAAGTACACCAAGAAGTATTCAAATTCTGATCTGATGACAATGGGACCAAACGGGAAGTGTACCCTTTCAAATGAAAAAGAATTTTCCAAATCGGTTAATAAATGACGGAGTTATGAGGTAACAAACATTAAAAAAAAACAATCGAATTGAGAACCTCCTCCTTTTTTTGGAAGTCGCTTAAAAAGTAAAAAAAAAACGTCTAAAAAAAACATTAAAACTGCTAATAATCCTTTAATATGTCATATCCATATTCGGTACTCGTACGTAGACTTCTTCAAATCTTCGCCCAAGATACTTCAGCCTTCTTCAGTTACTCACAGAATTTATAAGTGCAGATAGATTGTAGAGAAGTGCATAACTAATGATTATAAAGAGAGCAATTTGTTGTACAGCTTAGTGGCGATATTGTCGGCATTTAAAAAGATACATAAAGCAAAGCAAAGTTCCTACCGCACCCGCATATAATGCACTTATTTCTGATTGTGGCACTTGTAAAATTGTATTAAAGAAAGTGTACAAGAAAACCTGAGGATAATTACTGGACACAGTACCTACCTGTAGTTGTTTATTGCGGTAACTAGCGTTTCTTAACCACAGCATCGGAATGAAACGGGTCCCAACGACACTTGTCCATTGACAATCTAATTGCAATCGATTATGTTGTTAGAGTTGTTAATACCACTTTTTGTATTCACTTTTAAAGGATATAGGTGTGGTCAGATCATTTTTGTGAAGACATAGTTATTAAATAAATAAAAAATTACATTTGTAATGATTTAATTTGAGTTCTATTTTATTTGAAAGCAAGCCTAAAAATAAGATAACTTTTAAAATTCCGCGTCCAAATAAGTATTGCAAGAAAAATCGTATTTATTATACCATCCTTTGTAATAATATGCTATTTCACAGATTTTCAAAAACTATTGACAATTGATTTGCTTCGTACTTATGCTTGCCAAAACAAATCACCAACAAGCCAACAATAGCTACAAAATGATTGATTTGTTTGTACAAATCAACACTTTTATTGGAGACAAGCTGTTCGTGCCCGGCGTCGCCCGGGTGAAATTAATATATATAGCTTATATTACACAGTGATAAATTAGCTTTCTCCAGGTGAAAGATTTTTAATTGGGCCTCTAGTTATTGAGTTTATTCATCACAAATAAAAATACATAAATCTAAATCTTCTCCCTTTATTATTAACTTAGATGTAGAAGTAGATGTAGAAGTGTAGATGTAGATTTGTATAATCACACCAAAATAAAAAGAAGTCAGGTTATATCAGCTCCATATGAATCTAAAATTGCTTACAATGTACACGCAAGCGGCGATTATTGTGCGACCGGTAGGACAACTGACAAATAAACAGGATTCTGTTGTTACATCATTTATTTTATTCCATAGAAATATATGAGAGGATAATATTGGGTATTGTGCAAATGGAAATTATTATGCTACCAAGAGGATTTGATTACTCCTACATTTTATGACTTTTACTGTTATTGGTATCCCTTATAATTTTATCACTTTTTGAATTATTCTAAAAATATAATTTGCTCACTTATCTTGACTTGGACACTGCATCCTGGTAAATATTCTATGCCTTTTTATTTTTATCATACATAACAGTAAAAAAATATCAAAATAGTCGTTAAGTATCATTATGGACTTATGATTTAATTCTAAAGTGTATTTCGACCTTTTTATATTAGGTCTATTAAGACTTTGTTTTCTTTATCCTGATTTACTATCTTAGTTAAATTTTTATTTAATTTTACGGCCAAAAAAAGTCCATCAATACACAGACAATTTTATGCGGTACCAACAGCTCTATAATATTTCCTAGCAAATGCGCCGTGTACAATAATTTTATTTAACCGTAGGAAGCTGGCGCTACTGTGACTGCCATACAACAGATTATCTTCTGATGTGTCGTGATTGTTTAAAACAATAACTCGTTACTATAATATGTGGTTGACTGTACGCGGTTTACGAATAGCTGTTTTAGATAGTGGGTGAGAGAAATTGATAGCTTACACTTGACTGAGGGCTGTTTAATCTTTAAAAATACAATATTTTAAAGAAAACTGAATTTTTTGTTGGGTTTAAACTATTTTTAGGTTTATATTGGGCTAAATAATAGTAGTCGTTCCCAAAACTACTATTTTTTTCTAAATTGTTTGTATTTTTGTTAATAAATCTGATCAAAATAAGTTCATCATGATACGATGGGATTGACAAAAATTAACAAAAACCCCTTACAATAAAATAGATTTTAAAAACACTACTAAACTTCTTGAACTATATTTTTAATATTATTAATAGTAAAAGATATTTATTTTTCAATTGTAAAATTTCTAGCGGTTTTAATAATAATTACTGGGATTGATATTTTAACGGATATTTTCGGGTCATCAATCCTAGAGATTTAACTTACATTGATAATAGTGTCTAATTTAATTAGACACTATTAATGTAGGCGTTAAAGATATTTTAATCAGATGAATTTGTCTACTTCACATATTCTTATCAAATGATACTGTTTTGAATTAATTAAAAATGATATATTTTAAACCGGTGATCTTCATTTAAAATGCGGTAATTTATAATCTAGTTACGCATTACCAAAATGGATGATTTAAAAAAAAATATTTACTAATATATGTAATCAGATGAATTTGTCTACTTCACATATTCTTATCAAATGATACTGTTTTTACTTAATTAAAATGATATATTTTAAACCGGTGATCTTCATTTAAAATGCGGTAATTTACTACTTTAAGAGGACTCAATTCGTCATACTTATCATACAAAACCTCTGTACTTATCATGGCGTTGTTAAACATTTTTCGTTAGATGTTTTGAACAAATTAGTATCTTGTACACTATATCTAGCCGTGTATCTAGGCGTAATTTAAAAAAAGTGTGAAACAAATTCAGTCAAAGCCTCCGAAAAACAGCGTTTTTGCCTGAACTTTGGCCATATCTAATGTACTTATAAATTGTAAAAGTAAAGAAAACATTTAGATACCAGGCTTGCAAATGTATTGGAGATTCTAAATAACAAAAATTTTTTTCACAAACTTGTAAGATTTTTTCACAAGAAGTATACTCCTGGAACAAGTTTTATGAATGCGAAATCATGAATGACGACCTAGCGAAGCGGCCGCGAGTGATCAGCGGAATTTACCAACTGATAACCGACGGCTCTGATGCTGTCTTTCTTTTTTCGCAGTCAAACATTACGTTGGATGAAACAACAAGCTTTTAGACTATGCTTGCGTTGAAGTTGCGCCGGCCACAGAGGGCCGCCTTAATCTACTTACACTTTACCAAAATGGGCGATATCTCGAAAAACTTTTTTTTTGTACGCATATAATCTTAATTAATATAAGGTTTGGGGATACGAGTTTTTATTATATGATTTTTGACATCATAATTGAGACTCTGGAAGGAAAACACGTTTGATAGAAGATTTAACGATATACTCACTTGGATCGAGATAGAGATCAGAATGTCATTATTAGTAAAAAATAGCAGACTTGGCCTCCTGAATTCACATAATTCATATCCAGTCCAGTTCAAATACAATTTTAACACAACTCTCCCTACTTCACCTATTCGGCTCTCCTACTTCCATCTACTTTATTTATTTAGGCATAGATATTAAATTCTAGAGTTGACAGCTAGAAAAATATTGCCGCTATTATGATTCAAATAAGACACGAAAAAATTTATTTATGGTAGGCACTGTAACTAAATGTCGGTGCTCCTTACGTGGGGAGTGTCCTCTCTAGAACATATTTCCTAGAAGTAATATTAGTTGACAGCTTATATAAAAACTAGCTGCCCGCATGACTTCGTTCGCGTGGTGTTACCCTACCCTGTGGTGCTACCCTACCCTACCCTATCTAAACCATCCAGGGAGTTAATTCTACTGTACGTGTGTATGTCACTGAACTCCTCCTAAACGGCTGGGCCGATTTGAATGATTATTTTTTGTATGCGTTTGAGTGGCGCTCTGGTTGGTTTAGATTCACAAATCAGCCCGGCATATGGCGCTGCAGTCGGTATCTAGGTTATATTATTGATCGGCCCAGCCGTTTAGGAGGAGTTCAGTGACATACACACGTACAGTAGAATTTTATATATAAAGATTGAAACAACATATGAAAATCTCTATAGTACTGATAGATAATTTAAACAAAATATCGCCTCACCAACTCAGGGAATGTTCTCTCTAGAAAATAATTTCCTGAGTGGTACAGGTGGTAGTATCAACTCAACGTATTCCCGTTCTATACAAGCCGCAGTGTCGAACAGTAGCCGTTGTTATTACAAGCCACATATACACGCGGGTGCGTTGACTCCGTTTAATAGTATATTGCGTACTCGTTGATTTCATTGACGGTTTACATGGTGGTTGGTTTGAGGGGGAGGAATTGTGGTGTGTAAACTTTAAAGGTGTTTTATGTTAGTTACGTTAAAGAGGATATAAACACAGCATGTTATATTTTGTTAAAAGTCGTTAAATTTTTTTATAATGCTCACAGTCGATAGGTTTTAGAAGATTTATATAGGCAAATATCTAGCTCACTTCTTGGCTTTGCATGTTCACCATTTTCAGCCACATCATCACTTACCATGGTGAGATTGTGGTCAAATATAGAGCAAAAAATATGATTAAAATCTGTAAATGAGCTAAATTGTTTTGTTGCCTAATAGCGAGTACGGTATGTTTTTTCTAAAAAATCTAAATTTGCCCATATCTTTTTATCGCCTTGACTCAGGACCTTGATTTTTTTACACCTACTAGGGGCTATAGATCTCAGTATCTAGTATAAATTTCAACTTGTTAGGTCCACCAGTTCCTGAGAAAATCGGTAGTGACACACGGACAGACAGACAAACAGACGGACACACGGACAGCAGAGTGATCTTATAAAGGTTCCTTTTTTACCTTTTGAGATACGGAACCCTAATAATTAAGTATTTCTGCACACTGTTAGTTTTGACAAAAATATTGTACATTACGCGACAAAAAATCACATAGTTTACATACACTAAATACATATGTATATACAATGGAGTCTCTTCATTTCACTTGTAGCATGTAAACCAAGCAAATTAAGGAAAAGATTGGCACATCTCGGCTACCGCTGCTCCGGGCTCCAGTCTTAGGTAATCACACTTATTATGTATGTAATAACTTACGGCATACTGCCTCTAGATTAGCACGTAAGTGCCCTCTTATATACCTGCTTATGGTTTTTTGTGCGACGTTAAAACTTATTAGCTTTTCAATTTACTTTTAAAAGAAGAGATGTGATTAAAGACGTTAGGTAATTATTTTTACATTACATAGGCTTAAAAAGAGAGCAAGGGAATATCCTATGGCAGAAGATAACCAACCCTTGCAAGGGTCATTTTTTGTAAGCGTGACTGCTGCTTACAAAATCCGAATTCCGCATGCGGAAAATCTGTACGGAAAATGCTTTTTTTTACACCAGAAATTTAGTTTTTTTGATTAAATGGTCTTGCGTTTGGCCACGACCCGCCCATAAGGGACGAAGACGAAGCTTAAGATGGAACACGCTTACCCAGAAGGAACATATTCACTCTGGCCTTGAAAGTCCCTAGATTGTATGAGTCAGGAAATACATGCCCCAAAGCAAAGTTGACTTTGAAAGCAAAGTGTCGATCAGTGAGAAATTGCTATATCTAGAAATTTTATCAGTGCCATAAAAATCTGTTTCTTCGTCCACGTAGAGCGCCGTGTATGGGCACAAATTAAAGTAATCTCCTCCCAATATCGGGTAGTTACACGTAATTCAGGTTTCCTCAGATAATAACCGGAGTCTTCACCGCTAGAATACTATCATATTATCAACATATCGTGGACGTTAGAAGTACTGGATGGGTGTGAGAAAACTTTTAATGAAATCGGAAAAAAAGTGCTTTTGCTCAAAAAAGCTGCCGATTAAAAAATTTAATTAAAGTAACATCTTTGGCGTATTGTGCCACTAAAATATACGAATTAGAACATAATAATATAATAGTATATCAGTACCTTCAATGAATAGCATCAAGGCGATGTTCCTACGATGAATTTTCGGTAAAAGAAATAATTTTGGATACTTTAGTACGATGGTCGAATATTTACTAATGAAGTTATATGTTGCCATGCACAAAGCATATGGAAATTCTTTTTTTACAGGCTGTAAATAAATTGAGATTAATTTTAGTTTTCTTATCCATAATCAACATAATCCAAGCACGACCCATTATAGTCGTCTATACCAACTCACGGAGATACTTTTCTATTAAAAGCAATTTGCATACAAATGAATCTATTGCGTGCAATCTCACTTTTTAGTACAGATTAATCAAGTTAATTGCCACTTACCATTCAATTCGGAATTCTTTGATTTAATCGAATCGTAAATCGATTGTATGCTTAATGTTCGATATGAGTTATCGATTATTATCCATTATAACGAATTGTGGCGTCTAATAACTTTGCAAGCGAGTTTCCCATACTTATTTTTTTTCTTTTGATGATACACTGCTCTCCATAAAATGTAGTAAGAATGCATAGTTAATTTTGGATGGTACAAATGGCGTACATCGCCTATGTATTTGTATTCCCATGGAGATTTCCGAAGTGTTACTGATTCTGGACCACTTTTTTTCCACATTTTCTACTTACAAATGGTCCGCAAAAGGAACGTCGAATGAATTGCTGCGTGGATCAATCAAAGAGGCTCGAGGATCTAAGTTAGAATAGTGGTTTTCCCACAGCATTCTTTCGTGGACTAGACCTTCAAGAAAACCAACGAACTCTCTCAAACCGTATTCCAAACGGCTTCAAAATTAAGAGATGAGAAGAATTGTTAATTATTTGGAATAAAAACCAAAAATAGTAAAAGTATTCAAAAAATTTAACCTTGCTGAGTTTCTTGCCGGATTCTTCGAACTTCAGTAAATGTGACCTTCATAAGTGCCCTTCTGGGGCCTAAATTGAATAAATGGCTTTGGTATGTGCTAACTATCACGTGTGCTGTTTGTTTGCTACCCGTATAAAAAAACCACTATAATTAAACTCTGCTTCTAGAAGCTTCTTGTGTTAATAATAATACACTTAATTACTTACATGTTTAATCTACACACGAAAATAAAAAAATTGATGTAAAAATAAACATGAGTCGGTTTACTGTGATCTGATAATTATAAGTAGTACAACATCCTTAACACATGTATTTCAGTCATTTTATCAATGTCTCAATTATCTCCTAAATTTATAAGTAGCAAACACCTTTATACGGTTTTAGAATCTTGCTCTTAATTAGCTTACTTTGATAAAATTTGCCAATAATATAACCAGTTTTATTGATAACATTTGACATTTAAAAGTCTCAAACAAAGTTCAACATTATATAATAGTTTAGTAGGTTTTACAATTAGTATATCATTTAATCTGACACATTAAAATTAAATATAATAAATACTGTGAAAGCCTAACCCCCTTATTCATAATAAAGTTATCAAACGTTGATTAGCTCAAATTCCGAAGTCTTTATCTGACAGGTGGCATTTGGTGATCGAAAGAGTGAGACGGGGCACACTATTACACAGATTTAGTTAAAAAGCGATTATGATTAAGGAGGTAAGTTTAAATGTATAATATACCTAGATGATTTAAATATGGCCAAGGATGTTCTCTATTGGAAGACCGAAATTTATTCTGCTGATTGTTATATAAGGCTGAAAACATAATGATCATAAGGAATATGTTGTTCCCCGGAAAAATTCTTCGACGAATCGTTGTTGGCGTGACATAAAATTTGATATACTTTAAATATTTTTTTTCAAATAACGGGCCAAGATCTCTAATCTATAATAATATTATAAACTAAATAATAGTTAATTAAATGGATGACAGCAGTCGAAAAAAAAATGGTAATCTTTGCAAAATTCACAATAAAGTGCACCTATCAATGGTTGGCTAACTATCTATTATTTAAATTTCTTGCATAGCAAATTATATTTATGCGATAGATACGTTAAACATAATTAACGAACGGAAGTGAGGTTAATGTCCAGTGAACTCATGACGTGAGATGAACAAAAAAGGACAGACGTAGTCAAAATCTAGCTCATGAGAGGTTTTTATTTTTATTGTTACATATTTTTTTAATCGGAGTCACAAGGAATTATTTTCAATATAAAACTTTCAATAAAAAGAAAATCGTTTATCATAGATTTTAATCTCAATTTAATGGACTTCGATTGGCGTTGTATAGTACGGACCGGGCCTAAGAACCTTGTAAGCCCCTTTGCACATTATAAGAAAAATGTCTTGTGTCTTATCAGACATGTCTTATAAGACATTTAGTCGCTCTGGTGGTTATATGAGACCATACACATTACAAGAAATGTCTGATCAGATACGCCCATACATTTGTGTCTGATAAGACACAAGAAAATTTCTTATAATGTGCAAAGACGCTAACACGAAAGGTTTGTTAACAATCTGCTAAGCAATTATCATTAATTATATTTAAAAAAAAATACTACGAACATTTTGAATGATATATGTATTTTCGAAGATAAGCTTTCAGTTCGGATTATTAGATAAATCAACTTCGACACTCCTCCGCACATGTAGGACGGGACCAGACAAACAAAATCCTTCATACAATATCTAGGAACGTTACTAAGTGATAACAAGTGTGTCATAAATAAGGCAACTGTTAATAGCTTGTAAATATATTAAAATGTTAACACAGCCGGGAGGCCAGTTTCTAACGCACAGATAAGTAATGGTGTTTGTGATTTACTGCACTTATTTGCAATGGTATTCAGCTTAACTACTGCTTATTTTAGCTTTTATTTATATGGTCACACTATCGGGGCCATTTCTTTAACAGGTTATAGTTCTTTTTAAAGTGTCACATCACCGTTATTCCGTTGCTATTTTTTTGAGGACATTACCACCATGTCATCTGCATTTTTTTTTGTTTCTTATTATTATTGTTGCTACCCCAATCAGTCAGATCGCTTAGTGCAACGGAAATACACTGACGAGCTATATAAAAAAGCTATTTGCAAAGTACCTAAAGAAATCTAAATAACTTCTTAACCATCTCTTTAATATATTTTATATACATTTGAATGTTACTGGCTTTTTTATATTGCTCGTTAGTGTAGTTTGGAGGGGTTTATTTTCTTAATTTAACTTGAAAATTAATGGAGATGGGATGGATGGGATAAGATATCCTACTTCTTCTTCTTTTTCTATACGATAAAAAAGAGAAAAAGAGTAAAAAGAAAAAGAAGGTTCTTTTCGATCAAAAGTTGCGAGTATTTGAGAACTTGTAATTGGCTACTTTCCTAAAAAATAATATTTAGTCCGTCAGTTAGATTATTAAAACATATATTGTATTTTTTTTATTTATATTGGAATTGTATTTTTTTTCGTCAATCAATTAAAAAATTATGAAATTAAGCCCGTTAAAGTTCGTGACGTCACATGACGCTAAATAAATTATAGAAATGTGACTTCGCGCATTATTAATTAACGGACTTTAAATATAATTATATATTTTTTACCCAGGAAAATATACAATTTTAATAATTACCTGAATCTGACTTTTCTCAGGAGAAAAGGATCTTCTGAAAAACAATAAAAGAAAAATATTAGTTATTAAATGGTGCTTCATTAAGTTTTATTTATTGATCGAGTCGATGTTAGGTTTTTAAGATAAATATTGTATAAAGCCGTCATCACTAACGGACTTTAGATTACAGCGACATTTTTTTAAAAGTTTATGGAAAAATTGCATTAATAGTCCTGATAAGATTGTATAAGTTTATTCGACCTGAATCAATTAATTAAATCCTCAAAATTTAGCGAAACAAAGTAAAAACAAAAAAATATTTTAGTCGATTTTTTAAAGTTTTTAAGTGTAAAATAGCATCAAGACCAGACAAACTTACTTAACATAATAACAACAACAAAAGCTCAATTCGCTATAAATTTAATCTCGATTGCAACCGACACACCGCCCCAGAGAATTGTCGCAATTTCCTCGTTAAACACTAAAATAAAATCTAATAAACGCTCTGCTATGCAAATCAATCTATTGCACAAGCTTACAGCTTTGTCAGCTGTTAGACACAATGCAGGAAATATCCTAACTTATTGCAGGGCTACCACTTAAACCAACCGTTATTCATATTTGAAGGTGAGGTCTGTGAAATTCACGTTAAACTGGATTTAAATTTTATGAATGGAAAACTTAAACAGTTTACAGCAACTAGGCCCTCTAAATTTAAATGTTTCGCCGATACATTTAATAACATTTCGATATAAAAATAAACTCTCATCAAGCCGCATACATTTATAGTAGGAATTCTTCATAAGACATCGTATATCAACGGTCATTAATACCAGCAAAAAGCAGAAATCCAACCCTGGTTGTAAACCATGTCTGAATCGAACCAGATGGAAAGATAGTGAATGATTCTGAGCAAGTAACGCTACCAGGCAATAATTTAACCACTGTTCTCCTTGGGGCTAAGAAACCATTTCGTGCTGATTCCATTGTAGGAATAAATTCTCAACTAACTCACAGTATGAAGGCTGCAGTAGCGTTAAAAACAAAAGACAGATAATATAAAGATGAATTTTGAACTTTATGAGAAGAAATTACGAAAGTTGGTAGAAATATATTAGTAGCAGGTTAGAATGAAAAATATCTGAATGATATAGTAGCAATAGTCAGTTTTGCACTTTATGCTAATCGTATTAAAGTGTTATTTGCAAGAAATTAGTATGTGATAGGAGGAGACAAGTAGACAGGACTGGTTGCAGTGTGTTTAGCTCGAGGCATCGCTTAGTAAGAGTGTAGGGTCGGTAGATTTATGTGGCATTCGTTTTGCACTCAAAACGTTGTGCTTTGTTGTGACTCTTGCATCAATATTTATGAAATGATATTTTGCAATATCAAGCTAATTATAAGATCATATTTACTGATTGTTTATGTAAATATTTCAGTAGCTTGGGGCTTTCCTTTCCTTTATGGAAAGATGGTAAAGCAAATACAATCTTTATGAGTTATTCTTTCTTTACACAATTCTTCTACTTTAGTTTTCTAATCTTTCGGTTTATTATAATGATGATTGCGCCTTGTCTATTTATAAAATTAATCGCTTCAAATGAATTAATTTTATCGCTTATTAATTTTATAAATGTTTAAAGATAATTAAATTTATACCCAATTCCAAAAACGTTGATCATTATTTTTTCTTGGACTATGCATTAATTTGAGACCTAATTAAAATATTTTAATAAAAAGCTATTAATTTTATTGATTATATTTAAACATTCCAAATTGGTTGATATTAATTTAGAAATTGTATGACAATTTGGTTACGCTTAGTAGCTATCTACTAAGTGTAAACAAATTAATTAAAAGACTACGAGAAAAATATGGTAATCTTGTTTACTCTGCCATTTCATGGGCTCAGTGTGAGTTGGGCTTCAGTTTGTGGTTTTCTTATAATTTTTTTGTCTATCCATTAGACTTATTTTTGTCCATCTTAGTACCTACTAATATTATATTATCAAGCTTGTATTCAATTTTATTTATTTTCATGATAACAATTAAGATTATCTTGAAAGCTACCAATGGTGGGTCCCCCGATAATTTAGGGCAATCGCCTCCGGACCAGAATCAAAATAACAATAATTTTGCAAATTTATTCCGATGATTGCCCTTTTGTTTCGGCGTAATGGGTGGTTATACACCGGCAGAATTTAAAATGCCATTACCATCATGTCCACTGTGAAATTATGCGTTCGGTATTTTTCGACCTGTTATAACATAACAATCGACTATAAAAACTTTTTATCAAAAATTCATTCCAGTTTAGTGGAAATAAGTGTAGGTTGTAGGCATTGATATGCGTAGGTACGGTAGTCTGATACTGTTTATTTTAATTTTGCAAAATTGATGTTTGCAATAAACTGAAAAAAGGTAGATATTTGACAAAATATTTCATCATAATAAGCCCATGGTACAGTCGAGAACATAAATATATACATTTTGTGACATTCAAAAGCAATTTTCTACACAATATTCTCTCTATAGTCGTTCCCTCATGTCTGAGGATCGTGGTCAGCATCGGGTTTGCTTCTAGAGCGGATGATATGCTGGATGATTATAATAGTAGGTATATGTTAAAAGATTCTGCCTGAATAATATCTTATAATTTCAATCAGTAGGTAGTTAGAGAAAATCCTTCTTGAATTTCACTAAGTGTATAACAGGTGGAGATTTCGAGATGGTATATTTTCGAAACCTATGTTGGGTTAGTCATGCTGAACAACTTTTATTATGGGACAAACACTGAATTCTCAAAAAAAAAATTACTTTTCATACATTATGATCGAGCTAGGTTGACATTTACTATGAAGAGTTAAAATTTTTTTTTGAGAATTCACCATTGGTCCCATAGTAAAAGTTGTTCAGCATGACTAACCCAACATAGGTTTCGAAAATATGCCATCTCGAAGTCTCCACCTAGTATAATACATATTTAAGTCTTCGACTGTACCTACTCGCCAAAATGTATGGAACAGCAGGGGCCGACCATCTCTGAAAACAATATTATAATCTTACTTGCCTTCTGTCCTTTTTTGACATAGGATATCAAAGCAGCCCATCAGAAAAATACCTAAAATAAGTCATGATGATATAATTGAGATGATATCTTAGGATGGAAAATTGATTAAAATAATCTCTTAGTATCTTGTAAAACCACAGTAAAACGAAATAGGTTACTGAAATAAGAAAACATTTATGTAGGTATAATAAATAACGTAAAAATACTATGCATTATTTAATTTTTATATGTTTAGTCTCATTATAATATATTCATATTATCAAAAGCGGTCTACTATTTCTCTATTATTATTAAGACCGCTTTTGGTAATATGAATATTAATACTACTAAAATTAAACTAGTGGTTCAAAAAGGGGTCGAAAGTCGACCGTAATTCAATCAATTCAAAATATGAAAAAAAAAAGTTTCTAAACTTTCACAATGCCAAATCTCACGTACGCGCTATTTGGTTATAAAGGGATACAAAGATTTGGCTTCAAGTATTTATATAGGTAGATTAAAAAAAATATAGATAAATTTAGGTATGTAATTACCTGAGATATAAAATATACCTAGATATAAATAATATTATAGTGGCTTTGTGAAATGAAGACATTGAGAGTCTTTGCAAAGCTTAAAATTTTATAAATGTTCACCGCGCACCAATCCTTATTTCGACCCCCATGGTTCCGGCATTTTGAAAAGAATCTAAAACTTAATCGACAAAAAATTCCATATAATTACCTATCGAAATTTCACTAGAATCAGTTGAGAAATGCGATCTGATGAACAACCGGACATTCGGACAGACGTACGAAAGCATTTTGGCCCAAACTGAAACGAAGACGCTTCGCTCGCTCGGTCAATAAGGTGTTCTGAAATAGTCACAAGTCACATTGACTATATTTGGTTCGCACATACTTTGAATAGTATCAATATTATTCCATATGTAATTCCAGATCTATCCGTGTGCTAATTTCATCACGATTGGTTGTGCCGCTGAGGCTTGGGCTAGTTTTAGGCTTATGGTTTATAAAAGATAGCTTGATCTCTGCGACAGTTGTTTGAGTCATATGAAAATAAACCTTATAGCTTTACAATAAGGTTCATCTGTTTAATCTGTGGTTGATTTGATGATGACACAGATAAACCTTATTGCTAAATCCATACGGTTAATTTTCATATGACTCATACAACTGTCGCAGAGATCAAGCTATCTTTTATAAACCATAGATCCCTCGGGAACGCAGGCGACAGGTGCGAAATAGTAGATTATTAACCAAGGGGATAAAGCAGTGTCTTCTGTCGCCGGTGACGATTTAAATCGCGAGCGTAACGAAGGACTCGAGGTTTACCCCCGAGCGTAGCGAGGGTGTTAAAAACTTAAATCACGAGCGAAGGGAGGGATTTAAGACGAGTCCTGAGTGTAGCGAGGGATTTAAGTTCACCTAAGACTAAGACAGCTTTATCACCGAGGAAAATACTCTACTTTTCGTACCATTTGCGAAAAAATTAACACAATAATAATGTGAGATAAGCATTTATTAAAAATAATGACAATTAAAAGTAAAAGTTAACATTCGAAACATTGGTCCAATTATTGATGGAGAGAGTTACATTTTTGTTCAGTACATTTATTGTTGATGAGTTGATTTGCGTATTCCTTTTTCAAAAAGATGTATAATGCTTTATATACAAACTCAATGGTGTAAACACAGATGTAGTTCAGTATAAATTTCGGTAGGTATTCCAAATTTAAATCACATTCTTCCCCTAGAGGATTAATGAAATTCAGTACAATTTTCTTTCCCTGTTTTTAACAGATTAAAAATGACTATTGTTATGTTCGCTTTTTGTGGCATAGAATGTCACTTTTTTGAGCAAGTGGTACAAAAAATAGATTAATTCTAATTAATAGAAGAAAGACGTAATAACTATATAATAAAATACCTACTTAGAATTAGGGAAAAAATATTAATTAATTTGTTTCATAATAAAAATAGGTACTATTTAGGCAGAAGGTACCATACCCATAATATAGAAGGTAATTTACCCATAGAGATCGAAACTGATTAACGTTGTTTACCAAAATACTTTTTTAATATAGGTATCTACATACTTTACATTTATATTGTTATTCACTAAAAAAGAAAACAAGATAATTTCGAAATTATCATTAATAATGTAGGCATCTATTGCTTTCCAAAATTTTACTATACACCAATATCATCTTTCTATAACGTACAATTAAACAATTCTCAAATGAAATTAACTTAATAAATGCCCACTAAATTACAATAATTACTAACTAATCTAACAAGTAATGTACCTCTTAGAAATTTTTACGCATAAATTGCAATTATAAAATAATATCGTAAACAACGCACGAGTGGTACGCACCTTTGGTATGGGTATTAATTTTCGGATTCCCATAATAAAAAGTTATTATAATGGGTTATTCGGTATGCCATCATTAGGTACCTATGTACCCACTACCCAGTCTCGGCACGTCGCGGTATTTTTCGGCGAAAACAGGTGGTGTTCCATTTTTATCATGTAATGTAAAATATTATGTTGTAGGAAATCTTGTTTACAAAGTTGTTAAATAAATGAATGAAATTAAATAATTTCTACACTTTATAAAAATACTACAAATAAACTCGCAAATGTATGATTTTATTTTATATAATACTAGCTGCCCGGCGAGACTTCGTTCGCGTGGTGCTACCCTACCCTGAGGTGCTACCCTACCCTACCCTACACTATCTAAACCATCCAGGGGGTTAATTCTACTGTACGTGTTGGAGGATAATGTTGCTCGCGTCCGTACGTTCTGCCTTAAACTCCGTACACGTGTCCTCCGGGTGGTGCAAAATGAGCAACGCCCACGTCTGTACGACCCGAACAGATGGGGTTCACAGCTGGAACTAAGGGTACGCGGGTTCAGGTTGGCCCTCCGCCATTGCAAGCGCAAAGGTGGAACCTGACATTGGGATTGGACTCGCGGTGGTCTATGTGGTGGTTGCAGAGGAGTGGCATGTTGTCTGCTCGGCTACATGTGGGTCGAGCGTCATTCCTCGCGCGCAACAAGTGTCTGAAGTTACCGGCCTAAGTCAAAGGGCCACCTGGTGGTCAGACGCGGGGTTCGTGAGTAACCCTCAAGCAAGTGAGCTCCTGTGAGCGAGCTGCATCTCCGGCACTTTCCTGGATATAAAGTAGAGGACTACCCGTTGGATTAGTTTTCCGGCCACCCAGCTGCAGGCATTGGGTAGATGCGTGGATTCGTTATTCGAGCGGTGAGCGTGCATGACAGCTCCGGAACCATTCTGGAGAAATGGGAGCCAGCTTCTCTGGCGTCCCTAGCGGGGATTGAATCCGCTAGCACCAACAAGGTGCGCTGGTGCCGGTGCTTGCGCTGCGCGTTCGGCGTTAGTGTTCGTGCTAGTACTGGTGTGCTGGGGTGCGTGTTGTGAGCGGCTTTACAGCTCCGGTACCATTCTGGACAAATGGTAGTGAGTGATCACGGTGCGACTCACATTTTCTCTTGAGTACCAGGGGCGAGTACTCTGGCGGCGTGAACTACCGCAGATGGTCCCAGACGCCTCGTAAGGGGTTGCCTGGTATAGTGTGCCGTCTTTTATTACCGAGAGGTTGTTAGAGGTGGCCACTATAGAAAATCTCAGTAGTTAACAAAGGGGGGTATGTACGTGTTGAATGATTTTTGCGTTTGCGTGGCGCCTTGGATGGTTTAAATTCACAAATCAGCCCGGCAGATGGCGCTGCAGTCGGTATCTAGGTTATATTATTGACTGCAGCGCCATCTGCCGGGCTGATTTGTGAATCTAAATCATTCAAGGCGCCACCCAAACGCATACAATAAAATTCATTCAAATCGGTCCAGCCGTTTAGGAGTTCAGTGACATACACACGTGCAGTAGAATTTTATATATAAAGAAGATACATCTAGGTACCTAACTAAATAAATGTTCAATTTAAATAATCAGATTATCTACAATTGAGTTTCATGTTAAAACGCCGTCACGCTAATAATTTTAAAAATTATCAAATATTTGACATAAATATAATTTAAAATAACTATTTCATATGGCCATGAAATTGAGATTTATAAAGTCTTATCCAAAGAATCTAAACTACCTGATAATAAGGCATTAATTACTGCCAATATTTTTGCTGCTTTAAATTAATATCAAATACTTTATTTATATTAAATGATAACTATCAGATATTATAATTTCACCACTAAAGTAAATTAAGGTATTTTTTGAGCTGATCATATTCATGATATGCAACTTAATTGCCTATTAGGCGCCGATCTCACAGCGGGCGGTCTAGAATTCCGCGGTCAGAGGTTTGCGTTTCGCGTTCACTGTAATATGCGACGCATAGAAATAAAATAACTATACTTATACAGATAAAATAACTGTACTTATTTTATTTCTATGATGTGACGTTTTTCATACTATATTTGGCATAGTTAAGGAGAAGAAAGAAGTGCAAATAGCTAAAATTTATTAATGTATATAAACTTAAAAAAAAAAAAAAACAACTATCGAATTTCGACCTTTGTATGACTAGGTTCTAGTCGGAATAAAACCCCATGTTAAAGAATAAACCCAATTTACGTTTAATTTCTATCTAATAAACATATCACTGGAAAATCCTGAAAAATATATTCTATGACGTAATATGTACCATTATCATGACTAAGCTCAAATATGAAGTTAGTACCTCAGGCACAAAGATGCTTGGTCAGGGAGTGTGCACAGAATACAAATGTTTATCATGGTCGGAAAAAAGTAGCGGCCATTGTAGCGCGCCCCGGGCGACTCCACGGAAGGAGTCGCCTCCGTAAAATGTTGTTGGAAAACTAAGGAGTAGATTTGGACTGTAATTTTTTTTTTTCGATAAATTTGGTGAATTTATGAATAAAGTAGCGTGAGAGCAGATATTGGCTGTAGGTTGTTAGGTGAGTTTTTATTTCTTTTCCATGTTGTAACTTTTTGTACAGTCTTGAGTCACAATATGATGATGAGGTGATTACCTCATCATTATATTAACAATTATAATTACTAATATTTTTTACTGACTGAAGTTAATCTGTAACCGTGCCAATGTGTATAACTCCACATCGATTCTTTTGCTACATATAAGGTACTAATAAATTAGTGAACTTCTAGGTGAATTCTAAGTGAATGTATAGGTCATTCATTAGTTATCAAAAAATAATATTAGAAAATAAATCCCTGGGGAAAAAAAAACTTCTTTGACTTGCATAGAGACTCTACATACAAGTCAAAGAATTTTTTTTTCCCTCGGATTATTTTTATTATATTATTTTTTGATTACTAATGACCTATACATTCATCCCTCAAGAGGAAGTTCACTAATTTATTAGAACCTTATATAATTATTGTTTGTTAAAGCTATTTTACTCATAAATGAATTTATTTTTATTTTTTTTTGATAACGTGTAAAATAAATGAAAGTGTCTACTCCATACATTCCGCTGGTGATTTGTCGTCTTGAAGCGCTTTGGGCCAGCATTGTCCGCGGTACAAATGTGATCAAATTATAAAGAGTGGCGTTCGCCGCCGGCCTTGCCTCGGCGAGGTGAGGCGAGGCGCGGTAGAGGCGCGAATAATCGCAACACGTGAGGCACGTAGGTATTATAAATGTATTATCGTACTGGTTTTAGGGACTGCTTTTGGTGCCTACAATAAATTTTAGCTGAACTTTTCGTTCTTTATTGTCTGATGACACGATGTATGCAGCTTTATAGTAGATAAATCCTGTTCTTATCCATATTCATAATAATTAATTAATTGGCTTATTATGAAATGTAGGTACCACATACTGTTTTTATTAAATTTCTTGCGATTAAGGCGCCGATCCCACTGACAAGAGTTCTAGAGTTCCGAGTTCCGAGTTCTGCATTCCGCGTTGATTGTAAACTATGTGGCGCCTTTGAAAGTAAAAAAAGTGAATGATGTGTGATCAGTAGCGAATATTGCAGAACTCTATACTGCTTGCTGTGTGCACAATAGTCAACACGGAATGCAGAACTCGGAACGCGGAACTCTAGAACTCTTTCTGTGGGATCGGTGCCTGATACTTTTAATTAGAGTAGTTTCAGGTATTATGGCCTAGTCGGTCAATACGGCGCGGTCATGTCTCTGAAACAACCAGCACTAGCGATGTACGAATATCCACACGCCCCTTCCCGTCACCTCCTCGGTCAATTCTGTGATGTTTTTTCTACAAATTTTGTTCTTCAAAGTAACACCAAGTTCATTTATTTTATTTTCTGCTTTCATTTTTGTCATAGTGATCAATATGGCTCACCTCGCTTGTGCCCAATATGACCCTAGGCCATAATATCCTACCATGTTTAAAATTATATAATTTTTAAAAAATATTACTGTTATGGTATGAAGTTGATTACTTTTTTCTAAATTGTTGATTACTATTAAGTTCTAAGACTGAATTAACCAATAAAGACTGATTGATCTCATGAATTTCGTGTTTTATTTCCAAAAAGGTTTATGGTGTGCCATAATACCCGAAACTACTCTAGTATAATTTTATCAGAAGTCGTTCTACATAGTCCTACATTTTCAATTATTACATATTTTAAAACAAATATGAATTATTGATTAGATTTTATAAAGTTTTAAAATGTAGATGTAGTGCATCTACACTAATAATAAAGAGAGAAGAATTGGATGTTTGTATTTTTGTTTGTATTGAATAAACTCAATAACTACTGGCCAAATATGAAAAATTCTTTCACTAGGAGAAAGCTAAATTATCACTGAGTAGCATAGGCTATATATTATTTCCAAAAAAAAAATAGGGATCCGTAGGAAAACTTAGATTTTTGACTCTAAGTACCTAAATGATACTAAAAACTAGTTAACAACTGCTAGTAACGTTTTAAATAGTTCACAACTTTGAACACAAATCAATATAATTATTAAAATAATAAATGATGATATTAAATTCTCAATAGGTAGCATCCAAACACGCTAATTACTGTATTAATCACGACCAAACTTTCTCATTCGGACAACCGACGTTTCCCATAGTAAATGGCACAGTACAAAAAATATACAGTGTCCTAACCAATCAATCTTAGCGATTCCCTTCAGAAAGTTTAAACAAAAAAGGTTGACAGCATTGAATTATTACGCTTAGAAGCGAAGTATCGAACAAAAATCCTCGCGACTCGTAGGCCACTTGACAACCAATGTGTGCGTGAGTACCATATAATTACACTCGCTGACACGCACACAAGCGTACGAGTAATGTTGCAAGCTAAACGAAATTTTTCGGTAAAATTAACCTTCCGATACTAGTGAATGAAATTGGAAGTAAGTATTCATAAAATTAATTAAAGAGTTTAAAATGTTCTGCGTCTTAAATAATTTATCATAGACACAGGCCTGTTATTTATTTATTACTAGTTTAATGGTTATGTTTCATAGTACTTATGTCGGGTATTTTAACATAGTAAACCAAGACAATGTGCAAAGCTATGAATGATCGTACAATTTGTAGTAGGTATTGTTGGTAATGATAGGTTTCATATATGATAGGTTGTATAGAATATTAAGAAGTATGTAGGTATTTAATTATCATTATCGTATAAAAGACGAATAGCTATACATTGTTATAATATCTAACTGAATCTATACTAATATAATATTAATATTTATAATACAAGAAACCGGAAGTTTTTTGTTTGTTTGTTTAAACGGGTCAATCTCTGTAAAAAAAACTACCTGTAAAACTACCAGTCTGATTCGAAATTATTTAACTAATATGAAGCTACATTATCCCGAGTATTATAGGCTACTTATCCCAAGAACGCGGGTGAGACCGCGGGGGACAGATAGTCAGTTATAATAGCTATAAGTAAAAGAAACAACTTATCGGACTCAATTACTTACTCTACTTCCTACTCTAACAAAATCAGTATACATTACGTAAAACAACACAAATTCGCACACAAACAGCTGGCAACACTTTGCTCGAAATCTGAGTGAAGTATTTTAATTTTAGAATTTTGTTATTTTACATGAATTACGCAATAAAATTTGTGGCTTATCTGTGGAATATTACAACAGAATTCTAATCTTTCTTCCCTGGTGAATTATGACACAATTTTACTGCACAAACCGTCATATTTATTATTTTTCTGAGAGCTCCACTCACTAAAACGCCAGTCAGTACACTGACAGCGCGGCGGTCATTTGGAGCCATTATGGCTCCAATTGAATGGATTATGTTTCGCGCGTGTACTTTGTTTCTATGTGTAATAATTCAATGGTTGACAGCCTATCGTTATTCGCTTAATTTCTATAATATATAAAAATAAGTGTTTCATTCACTCCTGACTTTTCTTGGGGAAACCTAAATAGCCGATAAGCTAAATTCAAACGCATATTTTAATCAGCAATGTGCCCTTATAGTGAATTAAATATAGCTTTCTTTCAGACAGCTAATGTTGTTAGGGAGCCCATACGCACTACTGCCCATAAACTATCTACAAGTAGTTACCAAAGCAATGCAATAAATTTTATCATTTAACTACCAACATTGATATAATATGTGCTCGCCACATGGGAATATACTGAGGAATTCAGAAGCAGTTATATTGCATTAATATGCAGGCAGATTGTGTCACTTTTAATCCAATCGGGTTTGGTCACCGATTACAATAAATTTTACAAAACAGATAACAAGCGTAGGTAAAGAATTTTTTCTTATTTTATGTCAGAAGTATTTTAGCAACTATTATTTATTTCAACTGACTATTTCCAGGCCAGAGTTATTTTATTACCTAATGATGAAAGAGGATGAGATACTTAGTAATATGTTTAACAGAGTAGGTTGTAAGCCACCATTTAGTTCTTAAATCGTCTAGTATAAAGCTTATACAATTGTTACCATGTAAGTGGTGAAATAATGGTGAGTAGTTTACCGTGTAGTTTTTTGACTATACTGTGTCACCAGGAAAGTATTTTTATTATTATTTTCAACACACTCGCCCGTAAAGTGACATTTATTGCAAAATACAAGTCTGTTTTTTTCCTGTGTGTTGAAAAACATCGTATCACACGCATGTCCATTGATTTATTACACTCTCGGCTCACTTATCGCGTTCGACTGTTAATAACCAACTTTGCACACATGTATCATAATGTACTATTAAGTTATGCTGATGTAAAATTTTAAATCACATAAAAAATCTATTTAGGCCTTGATAAGGAACTTCTGAAAAAACTAACTAAGTACATACCTCCAGAGCGCGGATAAATCTTGTTTCGTTCTACCAATAAAAATGACTTCTCTTTTCAACTACATATATGAAAAGATAAAGAAAGAAAGAAAAGAAAAATACGTTTATTCTGCAATAGCACACAACACAATTACACAAACATAAAACAGTACAGAGAGAAAAAAAAATAAGAAAAAAGAACATAATAATTGTGATGTGTGACATCAGAAATAGACAGCGACTCAGTTGTAAACTGTAAGCCCAGTACAGGCACCGGGCTACAGCACTGATTTTCAGTCGCTGTCAAAGGAGAACATAATAATTGTGTTGTGTGTGACATCAGAAATGGACAGCGACTCAGTTGTAAACTGTAAGCCCAGTACAGGCACTGGGCTACAGCACTGATTTTCAGTCGCTGTCAAAGGTGACGTCGCGAACAACGTAATCAAAATAAAAAACCAAGGAAAACCACAAGTAGTAGGTATATGAAATACCTTGGCCAAGCAAGCCTCCTTCCATATCTACCGTAAAATTTACGATAAATTAATGATGGAAATACATCGAAATATTATAGGTAATATTATATCGATGTGCAAAAAATATTAATAAGAAGGACAATAAATAAAAAAGGCAATAGATTCTATAGGTACTCGCTTTAGGTAATAAAATAAACAGAAAATACTTTGTCATTATTCCTGATAGTCATAGGTATTACTTACTAAGAAATATCTCATAGTTGTGATGTCTCACTTTAATGTGGGAACAGAGAAATTGAACGATACTAATAGCAAATAATGATCAACGCACAGTAAATTTTCATCCATAGGCTCACTTGGCGGTTACCGCCAATGCGAAGCTTACGTTGAAATCTTTAATGGTCATCCACACAACGATTCTGTCAAATGTTCCTATTGCGTACCATTAAGATGTAGAATGACCCACGATGAAGGTGCCGATAGTATTTAGAGAGATAAAATGATAATACCTACGGATTCAAATTCAAATTCAAATTCAAATTCAATAAGCATTTATTCAATTTAGGCCTTGATAAGGCACTTATGAACGTTAACAAATGGCTCTACACCGGTTTCAAATACAACTTGAACTCAGCAAGTCTTTTTTTTAAATATGTACTTAGAAATATTACAATTACAAAATATATATAACATTCAATAGCCTGCGAAGCGAACAATTCATTCAAATGCATTCTTGTCATCTACAAAATCAGAAACTTTATATTCGCCACAGGCTTGTTGTATGAGATCTTCCCAATCCTATACTTTCCAACAAAAAAAATTTATAGTTATTTGCATAATTGCAAGATGACGCCGCGACCAATCGTGATGTCTTTTAACGCACGTATTGGTTATAACCTGGAATAACATTTCTCGGGAAAACATTAGGTCTCTAGGGAACGCGGGTGAAACCGCAGGGCAAAGACTAGTGATTTACAAAAATATTTAAAAAGGGAAACAAAGAATCATGGCGAGTTTTGTACAAAAAAAAATAAAGATATTTAGAGACGTTGAAATTACGTTATTATTGATCCTTGGTGCCTAAGGAAAAACCTGAGGCATTTAAAATATTTTTAGTTCCCCGGGATAAAAATGTGACATTCTATGCCATGTCGGTGAATCGCGACCAAATCCATTATGTTGTTGTTATGTTTTGCGGGGTTTATAAAAAAGTTTTTGGTAATGTTATTTCATTATTAGAAGTGATTTAAAACTCTCTAAATTTTTTTATTTTTTTGTACAAATCAGTGTATGGATCTCGCCATGATTCTTTTATTCTCGCTTATTTTACATCTCAGTATGCGTCGAGCTTTGCGCTTCCAAAACCGGGCTCACCGAAGAACTGACAATGATGTATTGTTGCTCTGAGTCAAAGGTTCGATTCTATTAACATTTTATAATTTGTTTATTTATACTCAGCCATATATCAAGCTATAGCTTTATGTTCGTGTAAACGATGAATGTTACAAATGTTCGTGGTATTTATGGCGTTTAAATTATTGTTGTTGTATTTTGGTTATTGATTTTTAATAAGGCTAATTTATATATATTTTTTAGGTGGAAAATGATAATAGGACGTTCATTATGAAGACCGTAGTTTTCAACTTCGCTACCAAGTAAATACTTTTCGTCAAATAAAATAAAATAATAAACTGCAATAAGTTTTTTGGTAACGCTCACTTTACAATGATTTAATAAATTAATTAATAAGTTGCGTTGTTTCAATTGTAATTGACGATTTTATGAATAATAATGTCTAGATTGCTATTTTCTTGATTTTTTGAATATTATGGAAATAGTGTTGGTACATTTAGTTTGATTAGTTCATTCAGTACATTTTCTATTATACAACAATTAATTAGGTACAAGGATTTTGAGAGTTTTAGTTTTATTTTATTTCCAGTTCTTTGAATGTTCCTATGGATTGGTATCTAGGTACCTTTGTAAAATTTATGTTTTGCATGTTTTTTATATATAAGTAGTATAAGATTAGAGACATCCTGCTAAAAACTATATAAATTTGAAAGTTTTTATGGACGTGAGGATGTAATCTGTGAACATGTCTGTTGCTCTTTCACGTAAAAACTACTGAACCAATTTCGATGCAATTTGGCACAGTATACTTATTTCTGGAAAAACATACGACCCTCGCGGATGCAGGTGAAACCGCGGGGGACAGCTAGTACAATATATTTATTATGTTTTCTTATGATGTTCTTCATATTAGTACGTAGGTTATAGGCTAAACGCATCCATTAACTTTATAAGTATTTTTTAAACTAGGTCGTCTTCTAATTTAATAGGTATGTCAAATTAAAAGAGGTAAACTAACCAAATAATTAACATGCCCCGGCTAAACAGCCAGACTACTGACAACCTTACAAACTTCATATACGACAATCATTAATTTAGCTTCCGACACAACATAGTGAAATGTTAACTATAACTCTGTAACATGCATTAATAATATTTAAATCGGCTTAATAAAGACATCACACGGCGGCGACTTGAAACGACTCGGGCAACAAAAAGTATTCGATTCAAAATTGATACGAGATAGAGCGGTTAATCGATTCAGCAAAACAATTTCATCGAGAAACATGCGAGTTGCAAATGCTGACGATGTTCTCACATTATATATTGCTATGTGTTATGTATGTGTGGGTAATATATTGTATTGTATAGGATGTATTTATATTTAGGTATTTTATTTTGCAAGTGCTGTTACCTAATATATTTTTTGCATTTTAGTATTTATTGTTTCCAAAACAATTTTATTTGACGTTCTAATAGTAAACTATTTAATTATAAAGGAAGATTACCATATTTAAAGCAAACTATTAAAGGTTGCCATGGACGAAAAACCTCCTTATTAAATATATTGTGTCGTAAATTAATTGGACTTCCATTATCTGGCTAACTTTTTAATTTTTATACATATAAGTTACCCTAAATAATCACCCTGTATGGCCACTATAACGCATTACATTCGGGAGCCGCCCGCGCCACTTCGTAGCCACCGTGCGTTTAATTGGCCACCAATATTTATTGTTGAGATGAACACATCACTACGGTCCTGCCCGAGACATAAGTCAGTGGCTTCTGTTCATCGTGATTCTCCATTTTGTATCGACATGTACGATAAGTGGAACAGGGGTTGAGTGGAGTCGAAGAATTTTGAATAAAAATTTATTTAGAGAGAATCTACATTTTACAGAACTTCCATATCTTCTCTCTTCATCTTCGTTGAGGAAAAAAATGAAAAAAAAAAACATTTTTAGAACAAATGGAAAATGTGCAGCTATATGTAATAATAACAAGAGCGAAAACTACTTGCTTCAATGCTATTTCAATATGATAAAGAAAAGCCATTCTAAAATGAAACTGGAAACATGGTCGAGTATTTGCGAGTTTTTTTCGCTCTCACTTAACCGAAACTCATATATAAGTTCATAATTTATTACTTACATAAAAATCCTAGTCAATATCTTAAAAAGTAATTTATGTTCACACCCATAAACAAGATATCCCATGTTCAGCAAAAAAACATTATCAATTGCTAATAAATTAAATCGAATCGATAATTAAAACAATTTCATCGTTATGGTCAGAAATGTAATCAATTACAATTTCAACTAACGAACATGTTAATAGAAACATAAATTAACAATAATTAATAGAAGTAGTGCCTACATAAGCTGTTGACGATTATAGGAATTCTAGATCTCAATGCAGTATGGAATTTAAAAATTGATTGACGGAAAACTGTTTATTAAAATACCTTTACATCGATTTATAATTACGAATGCAATATCAAAAAAATCCTTTTTTACATAAAGGTATTATATCATCTTACCCCCTTATTCATAATCGTTTTTAACTAAATCAGTATAATAGTATACCCCGTCTCACTCTTTCGATCACCAAATGTCAAGTGTTAGATAAAGACTTCGGAATTATAGCTAATCAACGTTTGATAACTTTAAATATATTCTATAATTTTTCAATAATGTTTGTATATAAGAGATGTGATGTGATTAAAATTAGTTTAGTGCGGTTTACAACAGAATCGGAAAGTCGCCGAAAATATGTGGTAGAGACGTCGAATGTTGAAGGTTGTAGATTCGAAATAATTATAATAAGCATGAGTTTTCGATGAAGGCAAATATTGTAAGGAAACCATAGAATGCTTGAGCAGTACTTGCCTAGCTGACTACCCTAAAATTGAAAATCTATTGCGATGCTCCAACATTTTTTTAGATTTTTGTACTTGAGGGCCAGTTATTACTATTGTGCATTGTGGATCTTCTGGTATTTCTTTTGTATGGGATGGTCATTCTTTTTGGAATAAAAATATACCTACACAGATATAAATATAGGTAAAATTTTTTCACAATAAAATAATTGTAATACGAACTCTACTCCACATAACAACAGAGTCAAGAGATAGCAATTTAACGAAGCCGCATCACGGCAAAGTCTTCATTTATTCAATAAGAAACAAAAACAAAAACAATACAGAAAGGATTACAATATCAATTTAGGAAAGTGAACCGAGTGATTTATTGTTATGTTTCATGTAAATATGGCCCCCGGTCCGAGTTCGTATACGTTTTGTTAACGCTAATTACTTTGACTCAAAATGGTGTAGCGAGCTAAAGAGGCTCGTCCTTTAAATCATAAATCTTTATAATGGGAGATTACCTTTATGTTCTCCGTAGGTGAAAATGGTGTATGACGTAATAATTTGCAAGAAAATCAGAGCATATTTAAAATCAGTTTTATTTGTACTGTTTTCTTCTAATTTAAATATATTATTAAACTTTTGTTTCAACAAAATATAATGGTGCGTCCATGCTATGTGAACCGAGCACGAACGAACAGAATTCGTTCGTTGCTCGTGATTTCAAGTGTGGACGTACCCAAAAAAGAGCGCAGTCGAGTGCGAGACGAATGCTCGTTCGATGCTCGCAAGTCCGTCCACGCTACGCGAACAACGAACGAATCCTGTTAAGGCGCTGTCAGCTCCTAAAATTAAAAGAGTTTTGTCCCCTTCACCTCCTCACACTACACACGCAGCTTGCCGCCCCGCGCCGTCCGCGTCGTAGGTCGCGTGCGTAGTTCTTAGACTAGACTCGCGCATTACGGCATGCGACATGCATGACGGTACAACAATCACGACCTATATTGTACTGTAATTATTTTGTAAATATTGTATGCATATATTGAGTTTAATTATACATTATTTTAATAGTAATTTCTAGAAGAGAAAATGTATAATATTAGTAAGTAGGTACCTACTTCGTAAAAATATTTTGCGCATTTAAAATACCTACTCAAAACTGTTTTACAAAAATCTTAAACCGACTTCAAAGTACACTAAAAAGTAATCAAATCCTGACTTGATGACAAATTTTCCAAATCGGTTGATAAATTAGTTATGAGGTAACAAACATAAAAAAACATGCAACAGAATTGAGAACCTCCTCCATTTTTTTAAGTCGGTTAAAAACAATAGGCTACACATACATTTTATTTCTTGTAACATTTCTCTAAATATTTTGACACAAGTATTAAAAATGAAAGGAGACTGTTCAAATCTGTATGGGTGGTGGTCTATGAACCAATACCGATACTGTTGTGGTATTTTTGTGGGGATACCTGAACTACACCTTAACAACCTTTGTGCAAAGGGGCATCAAAATCTGTCCCGGCAGTTTTGAAATATATACAGGTTGGACATTTTAGATGGATCAGTAAAGGCATCTACATTACGGGTTGAAACCACGCGAATATGGTCTTAGGTGACTGTCCCTTATTTTTTGAGTTATTGCAATTGGCATATACAGAAAAAAAAACAGTCAGCGAGAAAGAGATTTCTGCAGGGTCAGCAACGCGTGAGTGATATCCCTGGTGTTGCAAGTGTCCATAGGCTACGGTAACCACTTACCATCAGGCGGGCCGTATGCTTGTTTACCACCTTAGTGATATAAAAAAAAACTGTAGTTACATAGTAGAATTTCAACAAAATAAATTATCAGCACTTAAATTTAAATACGTTTTAACGGGTATTTCTGACTGTGTAATACCTGTAGTTTTTGTATTTTTTCGACGCTCAGCGTCGAAAACAACATGGACGTATTCTGAGCCCGAGCTACAGGACAGAAGGGCCGTGACGAGGCACATTTGCGCCCCAGTGTCTGCGTCTCCGAGTAGGTTCGGCCCTCTCCTGAACCCACTCAACAGCCTACTTCTGGACCATAACGGCCTCACAGAAGGAGGCTACGGCCCTCCACGTTGTATTTCCGCTCAGTGTCGAAAAAAATAATAACTACAGGTATTACACAGTCAGAAATACTCGTTAAAATGTATTTAAAATTAAGTATTGATACTTTATTTTGTAAAATTTCTACTGTCACTACAGTATGCAAGATTAATTTTCTTTTTTATGTTCGATTTCTGAAATTTCTAGTGCCCTTACCTAACTTGGCCCCATAGAGCCTTTTAATCCTTGTCGAAGACAGGATCAATTAAGCCGTTTAATTTCAAATATAGCCGTTTTTTCGCTGTTTGTAAATTTTCAGAATCTGTAAATGTAGATTGCAATTACTCAAAAAACAAAAAAATTACTTAAAAGAGAAAAACAAGCTCTTTAATCTATAGAATTTTGAATATAACTTGAATTTCATAAGGTACCTATTGTAGTCGGGGCCAAACCAATAACCTAAGTATGTATTTTTTTGTAATATTTGTTTATCCCCGACTGCAATACTTTATAAAATTCAAGTTATATTCAAAATTCTAAAGCGCTTGTTTTTCTCTTTTATGTTATTTTTTATTTTACGAAGTCGGGCTTTTGTTTCTTTTAAAAATTTAATTTGGTATTTTTAATGAATTAATTGTATGTATTAGTAAGTATATGTGCGGTACGGTAAAGTAAGGCTAACAACCATGACAAACTCTGTGAGTTACGTACGGTAACCGCCCAGTAAGTAGGTACCTACTGTCCTTGCATTAAACATGGTTTTTTGCTGTTTACGTCAAAATGGTACCACAAAAGTATTACAATATATACATATATAGAATGGGCTGTTCACAAGCTTTCATTTGATGCCCATATTGTTATAATAACGAAATTTTTGTTTTTAATACCCCCCCCCACCCCTCTTTTTTATTCCTAGATGTCATATAAAAATAATATACCCTATGACACTCCCACAGTTAAGACGAATCTAACGACACCTCATATGCTTAAATCCATCAAGCCGTTTAGGGTGTAGAGCGTGCCAAAGAAATAGACATACATCCATACATACATACATACACTCGAAAAAATAAAACCCTCATTGCAACAGTCATCTAAGACCATATTCGCGTGGCTTCAACCCTTAAGGTGCCCTTATGCTGACCGGTCTAAAATGTCCACCCTGTATATCTCAAAACTGCCGGGTCAGATTTTGATGCCCCTTTAACCTTGCCTATAGTTGAGGTATCCCCACAGAAATACCACAACAGTATCGCTATTGGTTCATAGAGCACTTCCCATACAAATTTCAACAGTCTCCTTTCAAGTCACAAAAGCTAGCAAACTATAAAAAAATAGTTTACTACCTTCTTCCCTGCAGTTTTACCCGCGATGCCGAGGAATCTTATATTTTCCGGGGATAAAAAATATCTTAAACTAGCTGCCCGGCGCGACTTCGTTTGCGTGGTGTCCTACCCTTTTCCCTAACCTACCCTTAGATGTGATTATACTTACTTATACTTAGATACGAAGTACGATGATTAAACTACAGTACCTGGGTGATCGAGCTGTGCTCGTTTTTTTTTTTGGTAAATCATAATTTTTTTCACACAAAAGGAACTTGAAAAAAAGAAAAAAAAAAAAAATATAGTTGATGATTAAACTACAGTATCTGGGTTATCGAGCTGTGCTCGTTTTTTTTGTTGGTAAATCATAATTTTTTTCACACAAAAGAAGGAACTTGAAAAAAAGAAAAAAAAAAAATATAGTTGTCTATCTGGTATCGAATCGGGGTCGTCTGATTTCGGGGTTGCACGTTCCCAACTGAGCTGTTATAAGCTTGAGAGCAGTGGCGAAATTTACCTTCGTATTCTAATGATATTGCAGCAGTTTTTAATTGCCTGAAAACACGGATAAAACTACGTTTTCTAAAAATGAAACCTAGCTAGATCGATTTATTGCCCCCGCGTACAAAATTTCATGAATATCGTTGAAGCCGTTTCCGAGAGTCAGATTATATACGGGGTGGATATGACAATAAATGAAACCACGAAAAGTACTCATAAATACGATCAACTGTTACTATGGGACCAACTTCGAAATAGAAAAAAAAAGCTTTCATATTTTCATAAAAAAAGTAAATCGGCAAAAATGTATGAAAAGCTGTAAAAAAAAATGCGATTACGAAGTTGGTCCCATAATAAAAGATCACCCATTATTTTCGAGTAGGTACCTAGATTTTTCATAAATTGCACTGATACAAAACGAGGAGGAGGCACCGCGGAGACAAGCGACGCAGGTCCGTCCTCCGTTACGTTCTGATGAACACTGGCACGGTGCGGTCGGTGTTGAAATCAAGCAAGCATCTCGTAAAAAACGAATAAAAATTCGTAAAAATTGAATATTAACTATTAGTTAAATATTATACCGACAGTCTACGTGGTTTAGAATTTAGAATTTTTTGGTATATTTTAAAATGTTAAGCACAACTGAAAATGCAGAGAACAACTGCTTTAAAAGGTGAAAAAAGCGGTATGTTTGAATTTTTTTTCTATGTAACTAAGTATATTTAAATATGTTTTGGATACCGACAAGCCCTGCAAGAAGGTCTTGAGAATGTGATATTAATTTTTCTAAGTTTAAATAAGTCTCTGTATAAGAGATATACTGCTTTGAAAATCCTGCTTTTACCAGATTTAGGAATTAACGGCGCCTTAATTCGTGGCTCGGCTAGCGCTCGCTTCGCGTAGCTTGGACGCACCATAGGTACAGTCAGCGTCAAAAGTTGATTACTTTGGTACTATTAAATAATAATCTGTATGTTGACTTTTATTTCTATGCTATTGACATTTCCTTGATAGTTTGTGTGAAAATTGTGAATTGCGTACCTAATGTGACACGGTAGGTGATCAGTTACTTTTGGTGCGGACTGTACTATGTTAATCCATTATATTTTTTTGAAACAAAAGGATTTAAACTATAGTATATTTAAATTAGAAGCAGACAGAGTGAGATCATCCTGAGAAAATAATATATTGTTAATACAGCTCTCTATTAGATAATAAAAATGTAAGGTGATGATTTTGCTACTCAAAATACATTCTCAGACGCAATAATATTGTTCCCAAACTTGTTTTACATCATTCCAGATTATTTTAATAAAATACACACATATTTTTTCGAGGTCAATCTTAAAAAACAGCATAGATCGAGTCGGATTCGCCCACGAAGGGTTCCGTATAGACGTATCTTGTATGAGGCCATATTTTTTTTTTAATATTTAAAAAAAAGTGTGACCCTTAATTTAATTTTTATTATTTGTTGTTATAGCGGCAATTGAAATACACATTCTGTGAAAATTTCAACATTCTACGTATTACGGTTCATGAGATATACCCACTGACAGACAGACAGACGGACTATGGAAGCTTAGTAATAGGGTCCCGTACCCAAAGGGTTCCACCCTTTGGGTACGGAACCCTAAAAAGTTTTTGTATTTTATAAAACAATAAAAACACGAATAAATACGTTTTTATATTATGTCATTCACTGCTAATAATAGAATAAAATTAATATTTGTATAAAATGTAGACTTTGTCATGTTGAAGTAAGCATGTTGAATAATATTATCTAAAACATAATGGATGGTGACATTTTTATTGTTACTATAGTGTTTTGAGTCATTGAACTCTGGATTTATATAAAAAGAGAAACGTTAGTATCCTTTTAATTAAAACTTATTTTAATATTTAAAATGATAAACTGATTGTTGATCATAATATCAGCACAGCCCAAACCGCTGGACCTAGAGATTTGAAATTTTGCACATAGATTATGAACAAACATATAGACGAGGCATCATGATAAAATAGGGGATGAAAGATTGTATCCAAGTCCGTCAGTTTTGAAGTTAGGATTTTCAAAGGGGATTGACATGTGTCCATTGGAGTCCATCTTCACACATTGAAAAATCATTAAACCAGAATTATTTCGAACTGTGCGGTCTCAAAGGAGGTTCCTTCCACGGACGCTCAGATTGTGGAATGAGCTCCCCACCGTAGTTTTCCCAATGGAGTACAGCATGGGGTTCTTCAAAAAGAGTGTAAAGAGATTTCTGCAGGGTCGGCAAGGTGCGAGTGACATCCCTGGTGTTGCAAGCGTCCATAGGCTACGGTAACCGCTTACCATCAGGCGGGCCGTATGCTTTTTTGCTACCTAAGTAGTATAGCTAGGTGAAGTCTCAAAGGGTGAAAACAATAATTTACATAGGTCATTATTGATAGTAGGTACTTTGCATGGACAACTATGTATGTTGGCAAAGTAATATAATTATCCATTGAAACAATATTTAACTAGTTTAAATCACAAAGTTGCACAGTTTCAATAGCGTGTAATTTAAACTATTTTTGTGCGGAGTGTGTAGTTTGCTGTAGTATGCGACAGTGTCTGTAATACAGTACGATTCATAAGATCAATGCGAAATATAAAATGGGGGAACTAATGTTTTCCCACGATGAAAAGCATAATAAATTTTATTTCAGGTTATAATCAGTTCGAAGTTTCAATTAACGGTCAACAAAGAGAAATTAAAGAGAGGTAGAGCATAGCGTTTATTCCGGGGAAGTATCTCCATCTTACAGAATGACGCAGCCAAATAACTTTTTGCTGTGTTCCTGCGCGTGAGTAAGTTCGTTAGAGCTCATTGAGGAGTGGGAAGAGTCGGTAACGCGTGAGTGATGCTCCGTGTTTATCAAGCGCCCTTTTTTTTACTGTTTATAGGCTTGTGTTTGACCGCAATCTCACCATGGTAAGTGATGATGCGGCCGAAGGTGGTAAGCACACAAAGTCTAGAAGGAACTGGCTCTCAAGTGCAGCTGTCGGAACACACCGAAAGGTGTGGCGAGTACTACAAAGTACCCTACCACCGTGCTATGGTTTCCTCACGATGTTTTCCTTCACCGAAAGCTCAAGCTCATTGTAGGATTCGAACCCGGGACGTTCGTCTCGGTATCCGACGTCACTACCACTGAGCTATTATCGGCTTAAACTTGTTATAGCTTTGATAATCGCTTATCATCAGTCGGACCGTATGCTTTATCTTACGAAGATATATCTATGGTTTTGGTTCCTTGCTTCTGACCATTGCCAATTTCCCGCTAGTCGCGTTTATTTGATACCACAATATTAGACCAGTAACAAGTACTCTGTCATCGCATAGATCAGGTTGTCGGTATGCAGGTCGTTGCTCTGTCGCACGCGTTTGGCAATACGCGACATTTTACTTCAACGGTAGCCAGTTTCGATTCTAATTGGAGAAGACCTAGAATCTAGATTATAGTTTTATTACAAAACGTAATCTGTTGCGTTTATGTTTGTAATTTTATGGCTCTTAAATTTTCCGCTAAGGTAGATTTCTATCATTACCATAGATTATCTAATCATTATTTCTCATCTTTTTTATCTGCCGCTCATCTTAGGTATTCTGACAGTACTGTTATGGATTTACTATTTATTTTGATTTCTGTGATTATGGATAATTACTTTTCTAGTGCAATGTTCAGGTGTATGAACTTGACCTTGCTGCATGTTTCCGATTGGGGAGAAACCAATTATGTAAATTACCACATCTCCAAAACACAGGCGTGTCTGTTCGCTAGATCGTCCTTTCAACAAAATTTCTATAATATTTCCGATATATCTTTAATCATCATTGACCATTTAAATCTTGACTGCCAAAAGAAATGTAGTTCTGTTGGGTGGAAAGCAAAATCCGCTCCCAATAAACTTTGCATCCTCCTCAGGGTTAAATTGTACCAACTTCTAAATAGTTGTTACAACTGTCGAAAGCATAGTTCGGTCGTTCGGTCGTGTATGGAGTATTGCCGCTACCCCTGAGATCAGCGAAGTACCAGTTGGATACCCTTGATTCAATATATCACCTTTCTAGGAGAGTAGATGTTTAATTAGTACAATATTCTATCATTTGGATTGTGATGTGTTTCAACAAGTTTGATATTCTAAATGTATGGCATGCAATGAATTGACTTACCTAAGAAAGAATATTGAACTATTGAGTACGTAGATGTAATATGAGAAGAATACCTACTTATTAAGTAGAGCAATCATCCAAAATATCACCAAGTGCAGTCAAGTGGTATATAGGTAGTCCTTTCCAGTAATTTTAAAACATTTTCATCAAGCGATTACAAAAGTCCAGTATCATTTTAAGATCCACGAAAGCAATCAGCGTGCACGACAAGGGAAATATAAAAAATAAAATAAAGACGTTTTATAAAAAATAACAAGAGCAATAAAATGGCGTAAGAAAGCGGTCGCGTGAGTGGAATTTGCATTTCGGCTACCGCTTGAAAGGTTTTGCGCATGCGATTAATATTGTACATTGTTTAATGTCGGTAGGGTTCACAACAAAGTAAATCGTTATTTTGATATATTTAAATATTGTTTTATACAACTAAGTTGGCCAACAAGCATACGGCCCAACTGGTGGAAAGCGGTTACCGTAGGACACTTGCACTGCAACACCCAGGGCGTAACTTGCGTGTACTGATCGTTCCCCCTCCCCGATTGATTTCAGCGAGCTTACTCACGCGCAGGAACACAGCAGAATCGTATCTCATTCATTATTGATCATCTTTTTCTTATAATATGCTCAAAAAGTAATGATTAGAAATTTTATCTAGACTTAAGTTCTATATGTAGATAATACACATAAAACCAGACCATATTAGGTATTCTACAAAAGCAATTCAGTAGCTACAGCCCTTAATTTTTTTTTAAATCGTGACTAACCCAAAATCGTCATTATTTGGTAAACATAAGTTATATAATTGAAAGGAATTGATATTGTATTCGTCTGCATTCAGAGGATATTTTGCAATAGCACGATTATGAAGTTCTTTTTGTTATTTGCATGAGTTTGTTCTACACTAAGCCTTTGTAGTTGATCCTTTTCTACAGTAATATCGGTATAATCACCCCAGTAAACTGAAAGAATTACTATTTATTAATGCGACTATTATCTGTGGTCACAGTGTGATTTTATAATAAAAATCCACTCTAATAAACAGCAATTTTCGGATTTATTATAGAACCGAGTATGATATAAAAATATTGTATTATCTTTAGAATACTATTATTGATAGGTGGATTATATGAATTTTGCTAGTAATATACCTAATATCTATTCCGAATCATCTTAGCCTCTGAAATTATTGAAGACACAAAACAGAAGAATAAAAATATCCAATAAAAACAAATAGGCGCAGGACATGGGTAATCTGGTGTGCTCGAATTTCGGATAAAAAATGGACAAAGCATGTCACTAAATGCAGATCGAAAAACCACCTATCAATTATAACTAATTTACAGGCTAATTTTGGTTTTTAAATATTTGTGGAAGTCCAGGGAAGGTTTAAATGTAGGGTAGGGTAGGGTAGGATAGGATTGGGTACCACGCGAACGAAGTCGCGCCGGGCAGCTAGTATAAAATAAATCAGCCCTCTCCTACCTACACATATAATTAATTGCTAAGTCGCTAAGTAAGTGATACCCTTCGTGTTGCAAGTATCCATAGGCTACGGTAACTGTTTACCATCAGGCGGGCCGTATGCTTGTATGCCACTGTAGTGGTATAAAAAAAGAAGTAAGTGAGTTTTGCTTGTCTCTAGCAAATAAATTATTTTTAATCATGTAGTTTTAGTTTAAAAAAAAAACGCTTATGAGTATAGGTAGTGCTAATTATTATTATCATGTTGTTTTAAGGCCCAGAATACTCTCGAGCAGATTTCAGTTTTCACCCTTGCGCCACATTTTCACATAATATTAGCGGAAATTACCGGAACTAAGTAAACAAAAAATACTAGCTCCCTCTATTTAGAAGTGCGTCATTGCAAACAAACAATTCAACATGACACACCGCCATCTATATATTTCCGCGAGAACGACGCTTTTTGAATTGGACACAGTAAAAATGAAAACAGTAGACAAATTGCAGACAAACATTACAAATATAATTTTTCAAATACTTTAAAAAACTTTTGACGGGCCAGTTGGCGTAGTTAGTTAAGATTCCACGCCGCCGATCTTATGTTCGATTCCCACCAAGGATATGCATCTGTGTGCATGAACATGTTTGCATGTCCCGAGACTGAGTGTAAATATGTATAGTAAGTACTAGCAACCCGCCCCGGCTTCGCACGGGTACAATGTCATAATGTGATGTCAGTGGAGCGATTTGCGCGACCGCCCACGCCACCCGGTCACGGTATCGCGACTGTTTCTTGCTAATTTTAAATCTGTGATATCATTTAAAATATTAATGATAATTATTTGCCGTAAAGCATTGAGCTATTATTACCACGTATAGAGATGCTATCATAAGCAAAGCTTATGTCCCATTTCTTTAGAGTCGACTAAAGGTTTCTTTAGCACTGAAACAATAATTAGTCGTCTAAGCAGACAGTAGAAACACGTAGCGCTATTAGAAAGCTTTTAGGAGTATTTTTCTCGCAACCCGTTATTTTCACGGCGCTTACACGTTTCGTTCATCGTTTTACAACAACAAGTGTGGCCGGATGGCCTCACTTGAACGGAACATAGTTGTGATGTGTGGCATCTTCTCTTTACTTAGTACTAATGAGGATCTATCTGATGGTTTAAACTGCAAAACCCGTTGCGTGGTTTAGAGTTGATAAACAGAGAGACAAACAGACGCGGAAAACGACTTCTTTTTATACTATTTAGAGATGTATTTACAAGTTCTGCTTAGTTTGGGATCAGGTAGCCGTGTGTGAAAAATGTCTCAAGATATTTATTTTTAAAAGTTGATACTTACGATAATATTTCTCAGGTTAGGTAATTGTCTCCCAAAACCAGAATTCTTTTACATACGCTACTTAGGTAATTGTCGTCGGGTCACGAAACTAAGCGTTTTATCTAAATACAATTTGTGTTCTATAAATTCGGAGAAAACAGGTTGTGACAAATGGACAGACAGGAGAGTATCCTACTCGTATACAGCTGTGAGCTTTCATAATGTGCACAAATTAAAAGGAGGGAAACTATGTTGAATTTTATCGACCGTTTTTAAATTACTTTTTATGTATTTTTTAAATTCTTGGTCACTACAGTGATCACCACGTTAACAAAACTATGTAACTTTAATTACTTATTAAACTTAGCGATATATCACAATGCAACAAACTTAATATAATTTAAAAAAACAAGGCGTCCTCATAAAATGAAAATTGAGGCAAAAATACAGCCCTCAATCGAGATATTATATGTTATTTGACAAATAAACAGGTTTTCTTCCATCACGTTTTACAATAATTGTAGAATTTCTCAATAAAATGCCTTCTTTAGCTACCATTTTAGTCATCATCATATCAGCCTAATGATATCCACTGCTGAACATAGGCCTCCCCCATTAACTTCCACTTCGAGCGGTTTTGGGCCGCTTGAATCCAGCAGCGCCCAGTGACTCTGACCAGCAGGGCTATTTTAAAACGTCGGATTCGATATCGGAAACGGATTCAAAAATTTGCGAGGCGAGTTTAAGCAATTGCTATTTTAATTTCCGATAATTTTTGGATCTATCGAATTGATATTTCCATAAAGAAACATCAAAAATATTCGAATTCGGAAATTAAAATAGTAATTGCGGAAAATCGCTTCGGTAGTTTTTTGAATCCGTTTCCGATATCGAATCCGAGCGTTTTAAAATACCCCTGCAGGTCGCCGGTCCATCTGGTGGGAGGTCGTCCTGCATGGTGTCCCCTTCCAGTTAGTGGTCGCCACTCTAGAAACTTCCATCCCCATCGGTTATCGGTTCTTCAAGCGATGTGGCCTGCCCATTGTCACATCAACTTACTAACTCTACGACCTATATACATATTTTTTGTTCTCCTACGAATGTCCTCGTTTCGGATCCTGTTTCGTAGAGAAATTCCGAGCATAGCTCATTCCATAGCTTGCTGAGTGACTCTGAGCTTATTTATGCGGCCAGCAGTGAAAGACCACGTCTATGTTCCGTATGTCATCACTGGTAACACGCATTGATTAAAATCCTTTCGTCTTAAGACTCTGACTCTGAGGTATTCTGGACTTGAAGATATGCCGTAGCTTCCCGAACGCTGTCTAGCCGAGTTGGATTCTTCCGTTGACCTCTTTGTCGAAGTTGAACCTACCTTGTTGGACAATTTATCCTAGGTAAACATACTCGTCTACAACTTCGAGAGCAGTGTTCCCAATAATCACGGGTATTGGCGGAATATGAATATTAGACATAATTTTTGTCTTGTATATTTTCATCTTGACCTGTTAGGAAACTCTTGAGATCATTGAGCATGATGTTCAAAGCTTCCAGCGATTCCCGCACTTATGACTATTTCGTCGGCAAGTCGAAGGTGAGATATGTGTTCACCGTTGATGTTGATGCCATAACCCTTCCAGTTCAAGAGCTTGAACACATCCTCAATTGCAGTGGTAAAGGTTCCGGGGAAATTACGTCACCCTGTCTTTCACCCTTCTGCAACTGGATTGATCTCGTACTCTCGTCCTGTACTCGGATTGACATAGTGGCTTTGCTGTACAATCACCTTAAACAATTCGATATAGTGATAGTCGATTTAGCACCGCTGTAGACTCTGTAATACCGCCCATGTCTCAACTGAATTGAAGGCTTTTTCACAGTCATCATACACAAGGCATAACGGTTGAATATACTCCTCAGTCTTCTGTATAATTTGGCCAACTATATGTATGTGATCTATGGTACTAAACCTATGGTATGGTATGGTATAAAACTATGGTGGCCTTTACGGTAACCAGCTTTTTCGGGAGGCTGGAAGTCTTCAAACCTACGTGCAAGACAATTCGTAATGACCCCCGAAAACAACTTATAAACGTGGTTTAAGAAGGATATGGGGCGGTTGTTCGTCAATAGGGCCTTATCGCCTTTTTGAAGAAGAGCACCACCATTCATTTCCTCTTAATACTTCTGGTATTGTACCTAGGGCATAAATCTCGGAATATCGCAATATCGGAATCTCGGCACCGTGCATAAGGACTTCTTTTTATAAAGCTGGCAGGTGAGGTGATACTTCTGAGCTATCACTGTCAAACTTATTGAGTGGTATCACCGAGGTATGTAAATGTAACATAATTGCATTTTTGAGCAATGAGAATCATTTACGTTCAAAAGTATCCTTTGTCCTTCTCCACTAATTGAACTATCTCCCTGCCAAATTGTATTTAAATCTGTTCAGTGGTTAAGCCGTGAAAAGGTTACAAACTGACAAATATCCAGAGTTGCATGGTGGCCGAATTATAACGTCAACGTTTATTTACAAGCGGGAGCGAGCGTATTAATTAAGCTGTTTTTAAAACTTTAATAACTTCGTCATTTATTGATGGATATTAATAAAACATTATGCTCAAAAAGGTTATGTGCATCCTATGTAGTAATAAAAAAGTTATCATTTTGTTATGTGAATGATCCTTATTGCAGGCATCTAACTCAAAAAGCTATTTTGACCCATATAATATAAAATTTCCCGCCTTATGCTAAACATCCACCTTAAGGAAGTATTATATAATGTTATGGAAAAAAAGTTATTCCAATTTTATTACTTTTATTGATATAAAACTGTGCCTGGCTCACTGATTGGCTAAAAAAACTAAGCTACCGGTGGTTAGGGTTGCAGAAACAGGAACCTCCTCACAATGCGAGCTGTATCGAGGAATACTGCCGAGAGCCGAGAGGCTTTCGGGCATCAGGTCATTGGCCGTTACGACAATCGGCACAATGATAGCCGAGCTCACTACTAGTAATTGTAAATATACGATGGCTTCACATTCCAACTAATCAGTCCAGTAAGTACTAGAAACTTAGTCAACGTAAGATGTGTAATATTTTCCTTACTGTTCTAATTTTACTGTGCCATTGTCATTTGACGACTACGCGAGTGGACCACAATAATACAATGAATTTAAAAGTTTACCGGCTCGACTCGATAACTACAGATGACTCGATGACTAGAGATGACTCGATGACCGCAGTAGAGGCAGTCATGCCCGCCCCGACTTCGGGGCACCTACTGTTACCAGTATCAGTCAACCTACCTTTCATACCTTTTCTTTGATCTCAAAATAAACAATATTGAATGAGGTATTATTTAATCAGGTAACTAACTAAATAGGTAATTGCTCATTAAAAATAATATATATTTCTGATTTTTCATTTCGCATGATTTGATAAAAAAAAATAAAAAAAAAACGGTTTCCGGATTCGAATCATCACCTCCTTCAGTCGGGAGTACATAAATCACACAGCGCCTTAGCCCCCTAGGCTACCATAACCATACCTTTCATAGACGAAAATAAGAATTAGTCTCTGTCAGTACCACGACATGCCTCGGTGACAATTATCAAAAGCATCAATCATAACAGATTTTATTTTAT
Organism: Polyploca ridens; assembly: GCA_951394255.1. NCBI lineage: Eukaryota > Metazoa > Arthropoda > Insecta > Lepidoptera > Drepanidae > Polyploca > Polyploca ridens. The sequence continues at coordinate 7,079,714 of OX596263.1, forward strand.
ATATTTTTATTTATAACAAGCAAATAATAGGCTCAATTGCCTTAATTTGACTAGCATGCATTTTCCAGTGCCTTCTAAAGATAATTAGATATGATTTTTTACAAATTTGAGAGGGTTTTAAGTATGCGAAAATTCTGAAAAAAAATGACACAGGTCCATCTAGCAACGCGGATCGCCGCGGAATGCGAGTGAGCGCGAAGCAAAATACGCGAGTTGCAGGACAATAGAGTACGGTATGATGTTCATGGTGCTCAGACTAATTTGACGTAAGCGACTTTTTTTTTAATCATTATTATGAAAAACTGAATCGCAAATTCAAAAAACTAAATCGGGCGTTTATTTGCTTATGATATGTACTATATTGATGAAAAAAATCGTATCAAAATACCTTCAGGCGTTGGATATATTTGGGAATTTCTTGTTTTTCAGAGGTATGTTTAACATTTTTTTTTATCGAGGCTTTTAATTGAAATCGTGTTTTCGGCTCGGGCGATGTGTTTGTTATATCCTTAAGTATCATATATTTCAATTTCAATACCGTAGAGCTAGCAGGTTTCATATAATTTGGGCTGCAATGTAGAGACTTTTGCCCATTTCTGCCTCTTAATTAATGTATCTAATATCACTTCGATTCACATAATTAATCGCTTGGCTTCTTTAGTTTGATTTTAAGGTTAAATAGGGTTATATGAACGTGTTTTAGTTATTAAAACAGTATAAAAAGACATAAAACTAAAAAAGGTTTTACATTGCTAATTCAATAATATATTAACTTTTTATTTGTCTCAAAAGATAACTATATTTTTTTATGTTATAAAGCTAATGGCCTAAATGGATAATAAAAATTAAATATTCTCTTAAAAGTATTTAATAAAAGCAAACTTTTATTAATTTAGGGTTAAGATAAGGATAGCTGGACTATGTTACCGTTACACATAACTACTTTTATGTTACCGGTTTAATTCTACCAATTTAGTTTAAATTAGCATTAATCATTATTGAAATTTTAATCATCATCTCTCTGCCCTTCTTCAATTATTTGGGGTCAGCTCAATAGTACGTTTTTCCATTCAGCGTTTCTATCCATCATTATAACCACATCCTTTCTTACTCATCATCATTCACACAAAAAAACAAGAATAATTAATATTACAAAAAAAAAAACATCATCAAAATTGATCGAGACCTCCGGAGACCAGCGGGCGGGGAGCTTTTTCCGCCAACGCGTCAGCTTGGCTATCCAAAGAGGAAACGCTGCCAGCCTTCTGGGAACCCTGCCGTTAATCGGAAGCAGCGGCAGGCTTGAGGAAATTTTCTATATATAGAATGTATTTTGTACATATTTGTTGTAAATAAAGATTTAAAAAAAAACTATTTTACTATTTTCAAAACTAAATAAGATCCCAATTAGTTAGTTAAGAAACAAGAAAGTTTACACAGTCGGTTACAAGTGCAACTAACCTAAAGTTTATCGCGTATCGCCAGGTAGGAAAGTGTTAAATCGCGGTGATTATTTTGATTGCCTCCGGTGGCTGTCCCCATAGGAATCTCGTATGCTTTAATTGCTCTCGAGTCTGAGATCCTTAAGCGTGATCTCAGCCTGGCCCATTAGTAACTGACTTACTCACTGAAATGCCCCTTTGTCTTTGTTCAAGGCTTTGTACGTTTTTTCGCTTAAAATTCTTTATGGGCGGTTTTAAGTTTAATGTAGTCGATTATTTATTTGTTTACCTTATCTCCACCGGTTTGTGCCCCAGCAGGATATTTGTCCTGTTTGTGACAATAAGATAGGCAAAACAATATTTTTAATGAACAAATAAAATCTTGAATTGATTACAAAACTTGAATGCAAAAAGAAATCCACTTATCAAAGGAACAGTACGAGGCAATCGCTATAAATTAAGTAACAATAATCGCCATTTTCCTTCGTCGTAAATATGTTAATACAATGGACGTAACGACGTCCCCTGGGTCGAGGGCAGGGGAACTGGGGTCGGGGTTAGGCGATAGGGATGGGACACGATTGGATTAATCATGTTACTTTGTGTTTTAGTCGAATCGTGAACGATGTTCTCATAATTTATAATTTTTCCGATAATTCTGTAGGAATTTTCCAACCATACTATTTAAAATCAACCATCAGGAAACTTACAATTGATTTAAAAATATACGATTCATTTAATTTAACTAAGGCCCAATTTTACCATGCCATTCGTCCATACAAATTATATAATTCAATTATATATTTATATAGTGATAAGTGCTATCCGACGTTGGTAAAATTAGGCCGAAGACTATTAATTTATATAGTCTTAACTTATCAACAAACATTCATATAAGTATCCATATACTTTTATAGATTTGTCAATGAATATTCAATATGAAAAAATTATAATCAAAATTTTATATTCGGTCAATTGGCCTGAGATTAGAGCGGGAAAATATAAGTTCCCATCACTAGGACGGATGGGAAATAGGGGATAAATAGAGACAATGGGACGAAATTACAACCGGCCAATTGAGCCGCTTGTAAACTTGATCCCCCCTATTGTTTCCGCACTTGATACTTTATGACGTATTCATGGTTTTGATACATGACATTATAAACGTTTGATATTACACTACAATATACTTTTACCGTGATATTACAATAATTCCATCTATATATATCCACCTATAATAAATCTTATTTGATTTTTTCCTTTTTCTAACAACATAATGTATAAAACAACAAAGCACAGATACCTAAATTAAACTTATTTTAATAGAAATAGAATTTTTAAATAAAAGTGCGAATTTTTATTCTCAATAATAATTACACAAGCTATTTTAAGTTATTTGAAAAATATTATTGTTAAGTTTTAAATAGATACTTATAAACATAGAAATTACCAGAATACATAAACAAAGAAATCAATTAATTTAATTCTTTAAAAATAATGTTGGGCATCATCAAATATTATAAATCAGATTATATTTTAAACACAATTTTTTCACAAGCATACGGCCCGCCTGATGGTAAGCGGTTACCGTAGCCATATGGACGCTTGCAACACACGAAGCATCGCTCACGCGTTACCGACCTTTCCCCCCTCCCCCATGAGCTCTGGCGATCTTACTCACGCGCAGGAACACAACTTTACACAACATAAAGTTATTTGGCTGCGGTATTCTGTAAGGTGGAGGTACTTCCCCAGTCGAGCTGCTCTTTGAGCGGAAAACGCTATGCTCTACCTCTCTTACAACACACGAAGCATCGCTCACGCGTTACCGACCTTTCCCCCCTCCCCCATGAGCTCTGGCGACCTTACTCACGCGCAGGAACACAACTTTACACAACATAAAGTTATTTGGCTGCGGTATTCTGTAAAGTGGAGGTACTTCCCCAGTCGAGCTGCTCTTTGAGCGAAAAACGCTATGCTCTACCTCTCTTAAAACAACTTACAATTTTATACAATAGTAAATTTTGTTTTGTTATTTTGATACAAGTATCTACTGTTTTGACACATCATTCAATATTCCTTTTATCTTTACAAATTTTGGACTTGATATTTAGTACACACTTTTCATTGTTTTATTAGTATCTTTCGTCGCTCAAGTATCAAAACCTCTCGGGTGTTGTACATAGGTGCGATACAGTTCATCAATTTGTTCGCGTTGACGCGCTTCTATTTAGGTCCACGTCTGTTTTGTGAGACATTTTATATGTACAGCTTTTATTTGTGCTGTTGAATATCGCTTTTATGTTTATTTCAATACATTTAACTTTAACAAAAAGCACGTCGAAAACTCAAATTCTATCAAACACAGCGATTTTATTCGCTGACTTCAAAAGTCTATTGAGTTACTTAGATAAGAGTTTCCGCATTATTATTTAATACTTTTTAGTAAAAATTTGTTTTTTAATCTAATAAAATATCAATCTCCCATGTCTCATTTATCGTATCGTATCCCATTAATAAATAAGTACTTACTTATAAAAGCTTTATAAAATAAAAGCAAGTAATCTATTCATCTGAACTACGATTTAAGTAGGGGGATATCATGTATTCAATATCTTGTCATTATAATCCGGGATTAAGTCCAGATCCAGTTCTTGTCTAGTCAAGTCTAGATATTATACGTACTTTAATGTCCAACATTCGATAAGGTAGCTTGGATTTAAATCTGCCTTTTATTTGTTAACTCGATGTATCTGTGACTTCGTCTGCGGTTTTAATGTGTTTTCTGCAGTTAATGTGTAGGTAACAAATTGATCTAAATAGTGTACTTATATTTCATAATCATGGATGTAAAATAGTTTAATATTAAGTTTTATGTCTCAAGAATCGTTAAAAAAATGCTAATGTGCCGGAAAGCCCTGAGTAAGACGATCTAATGATTTATCTTGTGTCCATATCTAGTTTGGTAATATTTTGGTGTTGTTATGAACAATTAAAGTTGTATTTTCTTACGAATTTGCAGATTTCCATAATGAACACAGATGTCAGCGGAGCGCTTATCATTGTTGCAATAAGATTCAATCATTTTTGTATTGAAACCGATTCAATATAGCGATTTTCTGATAACTTTTTACATTTTACTTTATTCGTAATGGATTCCGAATAAGAGGATGTTAAAATTAATCAAATTGTGGTAAGTGTTAAGATCGTACTTCTCGTTTCATTAAAATGAAGGTTCCCATACTATTATATACTCTGAAATAAATCAAAATAAACTTTATTTTATGGTATGACAAACATATATACAGGCAGCATTTTTTATACTGATTAATTAATTAATTAATTACGACACAGAGAAATCCTTTTTTCCGGTCGCGTGCAGACTTCAAAAGTAACTTCAATAGTTTCCTGAAATATAAATCAGATTGCATACTACTTTTGAATTCTTATATCGGGTAAATAGAGATAGAAGAGAAAACTTTTTGCAGCAGCTGAACGCGGCTTTGTAGCGTTCAATTTTTGAAATTTTAGGGCAAAAAGGAGTACTAACATGTACTACCTTAGGCGCCGATCCCACAGAAGGAGTTCTAGAGTTCCGCGTTCCGAGTTCTGTATTCCGTGTTGACTATTGTGCACACAGCAAGCAGTCTAGAGTTCTAAAGTTCTGCAATATTCGCTACTGATCACACATCATACACTTTTTTTTAATTTTCGAAGGCGCCACATTGCTTACAATCAACAAGGAATGCAGAACTCGGAACTCTAGAACTCTTTTCAGTGGGATCGACGCCTTAATGTATTTTTTAAATATAAACTAAAACTCATGTAAAATATTTTCTCATAGTAAAATTATTATTTTTCTTCTGATTGAGATCTTGGCTGCAAGACATCCAAACAAAACACCCCACACTAGATTCCTCCTTGAAACAACATTTACAATGTAATGCGCTTAATTACAATCTAATCTTCCAACACTAAATTATTCTATTTGAGACAAACTCGAAAGTCCAGCTTTATTTCCGTCTGATGTCTCGTGTACATTTGTTCACAGTCCAGTTGTTCAATTCAGACTATCTAGATCATTGACTGACTGCCTGATTAAAGATAGCTTAAGAGGAAATACTGGTGGCGTTTGTTCCATACGAACGTAATCCTCAGTTTCCTCTCTGGATAATGACACTAGAGCAATTATTATTTTACCATGCAATCTGTAGGTACCACTGTATGTCCCTCGGTTGTGTTTTTCTTTAAATCGATTCAGTTTTGGAGGAGGAAACCGGGGATTACAAAATAGAGATTTCGTCTAATTTAAAGAAGTATAATCGATCCAAGCTGTAGTTGTCTCTATCGCCCTCGGGCGGGATAGCTCGGGCACAGCGCGACAGCAATAGATATGTTAAAAACCTATTGTTCAATTTTCTTGCAGCCATCCTTTCCTCTTAAGCACGCACAGTTTGCTTAGAATACAATGACGGACAGCAGAATCAAAATTGATCATATTTATTACTTGCTATTAGCCCACGCATCAAAGATATGGTACAACCACCTTTAATTCAATAAGATAATTATTTATTGCACTTCTAATAATGGATAATGATTGTAAATGTCTTATTGTTTCGGATCTATTTGCAAAATTATTTAGATATTGGTTAATCATAGAGAAAGCCAGTAGTTGGTTATTACCCGACTGACCCGGAAGATGGGTTATGTTTTTCGAGCGAATGTATGTCTTTTTCTTTAGCACGCTCTATAGCCTATACGGCTTGATGGATTTAAACATATGAGGTGTTGTTAGATTTGTCTTAAATGTGGGAGTGTCATAGGATGTGTATAGCGTCTACGAATAAAAAGAGAGTGGGAATAAAACAAACTAATTGTAACAATATGGGTATCAAATAAAAGCTAGTAAATAGGCGATTCCATATATGTATATATTATAATAATTTTATGTCACTATTTTGGCAGTAACTACAAAAAAGTATCTTCTAAGCGATTGCCGTACCTACGTAACATTCGACACATGCAACATCAGGGTATCTCGCGCTTAGACGACCTTGAAACATTCTCTTCACACTCTTCTTGAAGAACCTTATGCTGTATTCCCTTGGAAAACCATTGTTTTTGCACAACCATAGCGACCGCGTTAGGAAGTGCCTTTGAAACCGTATGATTTTAAACCATTGTTGTTCCTATGTGAGGATGGGCTGCCCCGTTGCAGAGTCATTGGCGAGACACGATGGTTGTTAGCCTTTAACGGTAGCGCTCATTTCATCATCATCAGCCTGCTGAGCACAGGCCTCCTTTCACAAATGAGGGTGAAAGGGAATGGGCAATACTCCACCACGCGTGCCCACTGCGGATCGGTGGAGGTAGGCTAGTGGTCAACCTACTGTTGGAATTTTTCAAGCCGCCTAGGAGGCATCCTACTAGCTTAACGACTACCACAATTAAGTGATAACGGGGACCAACGGCTTTACGTGCCTTCCGAAGCACGAAAATGCTCGATTTGAAATACCACTAGGCGGTCACCCATCCAGGTACCTACCGACCACGACGGTGGTAGCTTAACTTTGACGATCGATTGAACGGCTAATCATGCTACACCACGAGCGCTCATTTACGTTAATAAAACTAAAGTTTGAATTAATTTAAATTCTTAATGAAACAATAATCCCGACTGCGTAAAATAAAAATTACTGAAAAGAGAAAATCAAGCTCTGTAATCTATAGAATTTTCACTATAACTTGAATTTTATAAGGTATTGCATTCGGGGACAAACATTTTTATTTGTTTATAATTGGTTGGTGTTTATTGTTTGTAATTGGTTTTCACTACAGGACCACTACCAAACATATTTAGGTTATGTCCCTGCCATCTTATAAAATTCAAGTTATATTCAAAATTCTTGGTGTTATAAAAAGCTTATTTTTTCTCTTTTCAGTTAATTTATATTTTACGCAGACGGTTTTTTTTTAATTATATCGAACCTAATAATTTACCAGTAAACTCGCTGATTCTAAGCGTGAATTCTCATTTTCCTACACCATCTATAAATTGCAAATCTCGATTTCCCAACAATATAGAAAGCTATTTTATTACAACTGTCACTGCATTGTGTGAACACACACATTAATAAATTATGAAGGGAAAGGAAACGCAATATGTCCCTCTGGTCACCTGTTGGAGGAAGTGTTTACTATCGCACTATCAGTCATGTGTGTTGACGCGATTTCCCTTTGAGGTGTGTTAATAGTTATGGTAAGGTTGGGGTCTCATTTAGAGCGTTTTTATTTCAAACATTACTTCGAGACATTTATTATATCATTAAGTAGGTTTTTAGAGGAGGATCACTAGGATCGGCTGGAGGCTGAGAAAATTAACGAGAAAGTGCCACGGAAGAAAGAATGAGAATAGAGACAAAATGGAGAGGACAGAAGGGAAAAATTATTGACGACGAGATGACAAACTATTTATAAATATTATAGAAGAGAAGGTAGAAAGAAAACGAGAACAGGAAAGATGAATTATTAGCAACGTAGACCATGGGAGTAGGAAACCACACCGACGAGATCCCATCTCTTAAATAGAGAAGAATCAAAAGAGTGGAACTCACTTCCAGTGTTTCTGAATACATATAGCCGAACAGACTTGCTTGCTTTCAAGACGAATAGACATTTTCTGGGCAATCGTGGAACATCAGCCTCGTCTCCTTTTAGAATCAGTCAATACCCAAACCCATTAAAAATAAACATCACAGAACCACGGAGTTCCAGTTTAATATACTTGTTAATTCTTGTATCACACTATCTAAAGATTGCAAATGTATGATGTAACATAACCACATGTAACAGGGTGACTTAGAACAGGAAAAGCTAATATTTTAATCTATTTTCTCTCACCACACCCTCGAGATAAGATCGTTAAGCGCAACAACCGTTTAGAAGGATATATCATTCATATGTGAAGGTAACTTCTACACAAGTAATTAACTACATAGTCAGTACACGTAACGTGACATTTAGTTTTCTATTTAAATGATACACTTTCGAACTGGCGATTTGCATTTGTGACTTTCTGGGAGCTTTCTGTTTGATAATGGAATTCGTAGGAAAATGTTTAAAAGAGGAAAACTTTGTTCCAGTTTTACTTTTATGAACAATGGAGAATATTTTTTTACAAAGTCAAAAATCTGTGATATTAAGATCTTTTTGCTGGAATAAAAAGATGCAGTTTGAATTTAGATTTTTTTTAATCTTGTAAAATAACTTTAACAGCGACTTTTTGGAGGGAACTTGCAGAGTGACGTTGCGTTTTCATTTTTATTTTCATAAATTCGGGTATTTTGAGTTTTATTGCATATCATCGGTGAAGTGAAATGAAATGAATCATGTGTATCGTGACTTTTCAATTTGTTTCAAGAAGTCCGTGAAATGTTTTAGTATGTAGTATGTACAACCACCATTGTACTAAAACATGACTTTATGGACGGTGACTGACTGAGGATTATGTGAAAGTGATTTATTGTGACTAGAACTTATAATATAACTGGAAAATGGCAAAATACATAAGCCGTGTGACGCCAAGATTTAACATGAAGTTAGATTAATAAGAAATATTTCATCAATTATTTACTTCGTATAAATTTATTTTTAAATATTTTTTTATTAATTTTAATAAAACAATAGTTTAGTTTTTAGAAAAAATACCATGAATCGTTTCGTACAATGAAACAAATCAAAATAATTAGTGATATCCGATATTTGCTACGTAATACGCGTAGTAAAGTCAACAAACACACAACAACAAATATAGTACACTGGAAGTAATCCAAACATAATTCCCAATACCGTGCAATCCACAAACAACGCGCGAATATAAACACTATTTGAACCAAACATTCACTTAACAACATGATAAATCCGATTGACAATCCACCACTGGGAACAAGGCTTAACAGCGTTGTATAGCACAATTGGTGCTACTAATTTAAGCTGCGGTACCTTATACAGCGAAGCGAGTGTTAAGATTCCACACTTGATCGGCGTTTGTATGACTGCGACTTAAGTGTGCGTACGGCTTTGACGAACGCGAGTGAAACCAAATAGGGTTGGCGGTGTGGTGAAAAATTTGCTCTTCAACCCCCCTTAATTGGGTGTCGTGTTGTTTTACACAGTATACACATTGACTGGTAGTTATGGATACATTTTATTGCTGATAGGTACTTACATAGTCAGGTTTGTAGATTTATTATCATAGACAATTATTTCATATTGTATGCCACAATATCAAATTATTATGCACCTAACTTTACATAAAAAAACAATGTTAGAGTAACGATAAAGTTTGATACTACTAAGAATAATTTACAATCAATTTTATAGCAAAAATCACTGGCAATAACTATGTTCCCAAAAAATATTGTAAACCTTATTTATGTGAAATAAAAATTGAGTTTTATTGTACAATAATAACTCCTATTTTTAAATAATAGCTGAGCAATTGGTACGTAATAATGTTATCCAGTGGTGTGTGCCGTATGTCACTCACACAGGGTTGTCACTGATTTGTTGTCGAGACGTTTCTTTTAGCGTTGATAGGGCGCTGATTGGGATGTATGAGGTGTTTGTGTACGCATTTTTTGTATTCTTTTTGTCGCTAATGAGTGTTCGTTAGGGCTGTCGAAGAATTCCTATGAATGTGAGATTGCTTATTTAAAAGTAGTATGTTAAAAAAACTGTTAACAGTTCATTACATCTTAATTGAGCCATCGTCGCATTATATTAATATTTAATACTAGGTACTTAGTACTTGCATTGTAAGATCTTTTTTAAGCATTCTGGTATGATGGGTTTCCTGTTCCTGACCCTAAAATATATACTTTTGCAATTGGGTTAGGTAACTAATAATTCATAGTCCAAACATACAACCTTCCTACACAATCCTAATCACATCTAATCTTAGTACAATCCTTTTATGGCGAAGTGGCAGTTATCTTTAGTATAGATGCATCCCTGAAATTGGATCAATCCTATATTGGCGACTAACATAAATAAAACCGGCCAAGTGCAAGTTGGACTCGCACACGGAGGGTTCCGTGTAATATAAACTAAGTCAACTTTGCTATGAAAAAAAAAAGCCAAAAATATTGAATGAAAGGTAAATTGCGGTTTACGATTTATTTATTTAGTTACGTATTAAAAAAAAAACTACTTACTAGATCTCGTTCAAACCAATTTTCGGTGGAAAAATGATATTCGAAAACTCAATATCATTTTTGAAGACCTATCCATAGATACCCACACGTATGGGTTTGATGAAAAAAAAAATGTTGAGTTCCAGTTCTAAGTATGGGGAACCCCCAAAATTTATATTTTTTTTTTTCTATTTTTGTGTGAAAGTCTTAATGCGGTTCACATAATACATCTACTTACCAAGTTTCAACAGTATAGTTCTTATAGATTCGGAAAAAAGTGGCTGTGACATACGGACGGACAGAGAGACATGACGAATCCATAAGGGTTCCGTTTTTTGCCATTTGGCTACGGAACCCTAAAAATATATGAATTTGTATGTGAAACTTTTGGCTTGTTTAATGAAAACGTGCAATTGTATGAACGGATATACGAGGAGCACTAGATCTGCAATAATAAAATCGTATTAATTTTATCATCCGGTTGTAACTAATTAACAATGCATTAGAAAATTCTACTCAACCTACATAGAACATCTGTCGGATAAAAAACAAACAAACTAAACCGCGTATAAATTATTTAGTATAATTGTATTAAAAAAAAGCTAAACAAACGATATGACTAGTTAGTGACAGGTGGCAATCAATGTACAGCGTCGATTTATACTATTGTGTCGCAGTCAATCTATTTACAAATTACCTGTTTTATGTAAAGAGGTAAGACTGTAAATGGTTGTTCACTTTTTTATACGACGAAGTCTGTAACATAGCGTACGATTGCCTAATGGTAAGCGGTTACCGTAGCCGTATAGATGTTTGCGACATCCGGGGCATCATTCACGCGTTTTCCTGGGGTTAGATAGGTATGTATACCTTACTTAGTTTTTGAAATAAAACTAAACAAAAGAAAGTCTATAAAAGTAAAACTGTTCTAAGATTTACTCTTATAGACTTTCTTTTGTTTTAAAAAACATACATCGTTAGATGTATGGCTTCTAAGGAAAACGGTTCAAAGTACTTCAAATTAACAGCATCAATCGCTTAACTGGCCGTTGAAAAATAGTTCTTAGTGATCTTACTGGAAGTCTGGATTTAGTGTCTTTTGTTTGACTACAATCACTCCATGGACACAAATTCTTCTGCAATAGCCTTCAAATATCTTTTTTTTTTATTAAATCGGTTTGCGTTTGGCCACTGACCCGCCCATAAGGGGCGATGACGAAGCCTAAGATGAAACACGCTTACCCAGAAGAAACCTATTCACTCTGGCCTTGAAAGTTCCACCAAGCATCTCATAGGGTTTAAAAATCTTTGAAGCGAAAATCGTAACCAATTCACGCTAAGTCACAATAGTATGAATAGCTTCGGTCCATATTATGGTGACAACATAGTAGGGGATTTTCATGTTATCTTGGCCTCATCGTAAACAACATGGCATCACCGTTGCATAGTAAATTCGTGAAATAATAGACGTGGCATATGTTAATAGTGTTTCGGATCTACATACATCGATCTGAGACGATGTCCGATACAGGGGAAGGGGCACGACATTGTTGTTTTCCATTTGGTGTCGACATAGGATTTAATATAGATATTTTATAATAGAAAAAAGTATATAATGGCCCTAATTCTGTTGTTTACAACTAAACTAATTTTAATCTCACTATGTCTCTTTCTAACAAAGAACATAAGAAAAGGATGTAAGAAATTTAGGTCTGTCAAATTAGTCCAATGCTTGTTTGTCATCTGTCGCGGTTACGCCTAAATACACGCAAAATAAGACGGCAAAGATTAATTTGACAGCTTTAAATATATTCTATCCTTTTTCAATAATGTTCGTAAGAAAGAGATGTGATGTGACAAAAATTAGTTTAGTGCGATTTACAACAGAATCGGTACCAATGTAGTATAACTTTGTGTTTATGGAGAGTGTTTTTTGTTACGATACCATATTAAAGTTATTTGGAAACTGTTTTTTGTGTATTGTATTAAGGCGGCCCTCTGTGGCCGGCGCAACTTCGACGCAAGCATAGTCTAAAAGCTTGTTGGTTCATCCAACGTAATGTTTGACTGCGAAAAAAGAGAGACAGCATCATAGCCGTCGATTATCAGTCGGTAAATTCCGCTGATCATTCGCGCCCACTTCGCTAGGTCGTCATTCATGATTTCGCATTCATAAAACTTGTTCCAGGCGTGTACTTCTTGTGAAAAAATCTTACAAGTTTGTGAAAAAAATGTTGGTTATTTAGAATCTCCAATACATTTGCAAGCCTGGTATCTTAACGTTTTCTTTACTTTTACAATTTATAGGTACATTAGATATGGCCAAAGTACAGACAAAAACGCTGTTTTTCGGAGGCTTTGACTGAATTTGTTTCACACTTTTTTTAAATTACGCCTAGATACACGGCTAGATATAGTGCACAAGATACTAATTTGTTCAAAACATCTAACGAAAAATGTTTAACAACGCCATAATAAGTACAGAGGTTTTGTATGAAAAATATGACGAATTGAGTCCTCTTAAGTCTGAAATTTGAAAAGCCTTATATAATTCGAGAGTATATTTCTTTATAATAATTGTTATTGCTTGTTTTTTTTTTACTTGTTAAATAAATTATTAAACACTTGGTTTTGAAATTAACCATATAAATATCTCGCCATACTCATTCAATCAACTATTCATTTTATGTCTATTATTCAGGACATGTTTTTTTTATATAAATAAATAAACAGACTAGTTTTTATTCCGACCTTAAACACCAATGGAAAACATCATCAAAGTCAGCTAGATGTGGGAATGTCCTCTCTGAGATCTTCTCAACTTGTTTTGAATACGGCACGCCGGTGCCGGTGGCCCGGTACACATAGTTTTTGTATCTAACCTGTACAAATTCAGTACTTCTTTGTCTCTAGCAGTTCGTTAAGTGGCATTTCCTTGTTCCTTTTATGGAATATGGACTAAGGTTTTGTAAGCAGAAGCATCAAGTGACATAACATTGCAGATTTAAAATTGTGATGATTATTTCAAATAAAAAATTTCAATTTAAATTTAGAGAAAGCTTGAAGGCGATGATAGCTCATTGGTAGTAACGTCGGATACCGAGACGAAGGTCCCGGGTTCGAATCCTACAATGAGTTTGAGCTTTCGGTGAAGGAAAACATCGTGAAGAAACCATATCACGGTGGTAGGGTACTTTGTAGTACCCGCCTGGCTGGCTACCACCCTCAAGTTGAAAATTTGTCGCCAAGCACCTATTGGCGTGTTCCGACAGCTGCACTTGAGAGCCAGTTCCTTCTAGGCTTTGTGTGCTGACCACCTTCGGCTGCATCATCACTTACCATGGCGAGATTGTGGTCAAACACAGGCCTATAAACAGTAAAAAAAAAGTTGTTATTATTTTTAATTTGTAATTGGTTTTCGCTACATCCATTTTTACCAAACAGATTTAATTCATGTTTATGTTAAAACTAACTGAAAAACAAGGATCACTTGTACATATGCATGCACATGTAACAGTAAACGCCGCCTCAAGCGGCTCTTTTGATGCCGGCAAGATAACGCTTGAATAATCGTTTCATTAATAAATTGCTTCTTTAATAAAGGTAAAAAGTAAAGTGGAAATGTTTAATAAATAAACACAGATCGGAGATGCGATCTGTTAAAAAAATGATCATTACCGACAAGACATTCGGAGGATACAGCCGAAAACAATGTAAGTTTGATATGGAATTGTATAGAGTTGATATAACCATCTTTGCTTAAATGAATCAATGTAATGTTTACAGGTCGGTTGGTTTAATACACCAACTGCCTCATCACTGTCATGGGTGCATTTCTCACCCAGGTAGAATACGAGAATATTATCGTGTTTTGTGTATATGTCTAAATGTTTTAAAACAATATTTAAAAGTGGTTACCTACTTACGTGTAAAGTTCAAGTCAAAATTAATATAAGAAAAATAGTTAATTTTAAATTTGACCCAATTTAGTGTCATATTTATGACTGTCTGGAATTCAACGTAAACTTCACCGAAGAGCTGGTAATATTTATACCCTGACGAAAGCCTCTATACATTTAAGTATTTTAAAGTCAGTAATTATTATCAACCATGATAAAAGAAATAAATGTTTCAAGTTTATATCAAACTGCATTAAACTCTTGGAAATCACAAACATAGATAAATAAATAACTCTTTCTTTTAAACAAAAAAAGCAGTAGGTTATAAAAAATACTTAGAGGCTCAATATAGTTCAAAACTTATAAAAAGATTATATCCAAGAAATATACATTCTTTAATCACAGCTCTATATAAATATTATCGTCTGCTCAACCACCCGAACTTGCGAATGCCACAAATACTTTACTTGAATTTTTAAAGAAATTGATTACAGTCTTTACCTTACGTACGATAGATTTCTCAAGATATTTAGTGACTACGTGTTTTTAATGACTGCTTAGCCGACGAAATGTCGATACTCGACACATTTTTTTCTTTTAATAATATAATTAAAGTTCTAAAAACCAACCATTATTGACCCCTTATAAGAAATATCACAGATAAAACCGATATTGTTGAAATATGTGTCTGTTAAAGTAGAGATTAGTATTACAGGAATTTTCACTGGACTAAAGTATGTGATAAAATAATGGGTGTCGTTTCCTGAGAAGTTAAAGATTGTATCTAATGATAGTAATTTGGAGAAAGAGTGCCGTAGAAACGTTATTACAAGTTTACCAAATAACTGATATACGCTATTAAGATTTAAAGGTGGAAATAATGTTTAATTAAAATAAAAAATACTAGGACTGAATTATAAAATCTCGTTCATACAAAAAGTGCATTTTTTTTTATACAACTATGATAACAACCAAGCATAGTTACGGCTTCCTTGACGGTAAGCGGTTCCCGTAGCCTATACTAATATAGCTCCAGTTACGCAATAAGATGTATTAGTATATGTATGATGTATGGGCCCTTTTTGCACTTATAAGGACTGTATAAGCGCTTATACAGCCTTTATACGGCCTGAATATACAGCTTCTAGTATAAAACTGAACTTATATACAGCTTGTTATGCTACTTGGGCTATAGATGCTTGCAAGTTGCGGACGCTGCATAAATCTCTTCTAACCCAGAAGGGACTTGAAGATGGGTAGAGGTACTACTATTCAATATTCTGTGGTAGAGGAATCAAGGAAAAATGCCTTTAGAGTAGTAATACGATCAATCCAATTCCGCAACTAGTAAGTGTTTTTGCACTGTTTAATAACAATACCGACCACTCACTACATCTAAATGTTAGATGTAGTGGCGGAATAGATTTCAAACAAAAAAACGTCATCGCGCTTGGGTTAATTTTTCGATGGGTAGACAAGGAGTCGATATAGGCAGTGGATCGGACAAAGCGCAGTATCATTTATTGGTAAGTACTATACCGCTGGTACCAGCACATAGCCAGCATAACGTCTCCTCAAGGAGCTCTGAGAAGGGCAAAGAGCATCAATAAGAATAGACATGTTCATGCCCACAAATAGGTACTTATTACTCCTATTTAGCATCAATAGGTCTTCAACATATCAGGCTAAGAATGTCCACTGCTGAACATAGGCGTCCCCCATTAACTTCCATTTCGAACGGTTTTGGGCCGCTTACACCCAGTGGCGCCCAGCGACTCTGACCAGGTCGTCGGTCCACCTGGTGGGCTGGTGGCAATAGAACTTACCCGAATCCATCAGAAACTTTCATAGTTTTATAAGTAATTATCATATTAATCGTCTTCTTAAAATATAGTACAGTTTTACATTATATATTCGAATCAAAAGAGCTGTAGAACATTAGCAATCATAAAGTATTTATACGTTCCTGATACAACACAACAAAGTTCAAAGTAAGCAAGTGCATATAGTTATAGAAAGCTAATTATTATCCACGACAGAAGCTTGCAATATCCACCAGACTCGTTCCTAGGACAAAATAATAAATAATTCCAGTTATATAACAGGTTTCATTAAGACAGCAGTAAATCAGGCTACCTGAGATGCGCCCGCGCAGCCGTATAGCAACATTATGATGTAATGGTTGCAGAAAAGATAGCTGACATAAATTTCCTTGAATAAAATCTTATATATCATATTGCCATCTTAGGTACTTCTAATAGTTCTCTAATTTGTAATATGGAGCAGGTATCCCAATGAATTATTACCAAAAGGAAGTCCTACGGCAAACTATCTTATAAGATACCCGAATCACTCCCATAAAGGTTTATCAGCGTTTTTTTAGTTTTTGAATATCAACAATTACTTAACAGACTAATGCCTATAAATAAAAACGAATCGTTTTGCTTTCCAATGGTAGGTTTTTATTGCCAATCTGGGCACATAGATAATTTCGTAAGCTAACTTTACCTGTGATAGCTACTTCCATATGGGAGGGTCTGCTATGCAAAGCTTTGAGGTATTTGCTTCATTATTAGTAAAGATATATTTTAACCGATAACGGTCCGTAAATTATAGGACGACTAAATTAAGAGCTGACACTGGTGCCGATTCTGTTGTAAATCGCACTAAACTAATTTTAGTCACATCTTCTCTCTTTTTTTACGAACATGATTGAAAAAGGATAGAACATAGTTTAAGTTGTCAAATTAATCTTTGCCGTCTTATTTTGCGCGTAACCGCGATAGATGGCGACTAAAATTATATTGAAAACAAGCATTGGACTAATTTGACAGGACTACATTTCTTATATCCTTTTCTTATGTTCTTTGTTAGAAAGAGACATAGTTACATTAAAATTTGTTTAGTTGTGTACAACAGAATCAGGGCCACTGACACTTTAGGGTTTTCAAGAAAAACAAATATTTTAATGCAGGCCAAAAAATAATAATTTTCTACTTGATATACCTACAGATGAGTTATCTAAAGCTGGCACGTTGAACATATTTACACGTTGCGCTTGTGTAGTAGTCTGTGAATAAGCGCGCGGCGCGTGACGTCGCACTGCATGCGCATCGTTAAAAATCTGTCCACCTCTCTCACGCGTGGTCAAGTTTATGAGTATGAAGGAGACAGTTATTGTTTTGCTTTTGCTACGGCTCATAAATATAGAGTTGGTTACAATTTACTGAGCAATTAGAAGCAATAATGTAATAAAACATACTGTATCGTGAAATTGCATGTGTGAGTAGGACGTGCCAGCTTTCGTTAAGCTTATCCATCAATATTGTTTCTATAACAAATGTTGTATTTAATAAACTCTACTTTCGAGTCAAGTTAATTTACGAAAGCTCTAAATAACTTAACCCGAAAACATTTTCCAAAAATGAAGTGTTGTGAAATTCATGGGAATACTGAAGCACTTTGTAAATTTCTTGAAGCCTCTTAAACACAAACTTCCTTTTGCCACAATTAGTTCGCGTAAAATATTCCTTCTGTGGTGAAACTTCGCTTTAAGTATACGAGGATATTCATTATTGTAATCTTGTTAGGAACTTTTTAGTGATGCCCCTTAACTTGAGAAGTACCTCTTTTAGTGTAAACCCGTTTCAAAAGGTTTAATCTTGATTTCACAATTTATTTAGGGAAGCCTAGAATTTTGATGGCCTTACTTCTCTGTGAAATTTAACCCCCACAAAGCTGGTGTATACGTCAGAACATTTTTCCAACAATATTATTTTGCAATCTGTACATGGCGTCTAATCTTTTTAGCTATTTGTGTAGCACGGTGAGTGGAAACGGTTATTAAAAGAATACATCTCCACAGTTTATCCCTTAAGTACTAACATGAGGATATATTTTTTGTCTCATTTAAGTTCATTGATCATGTCTTATACCTTTACGTAAAGTACTTTTGTTATCTTACCATCGACTTTGATTTGTGTATCTATTTTCTGACTCATTATGATCATTTACTTAAAGATAGCTTCCACGGCTCGTTCTTTAGATTTTATCATCATTATTATAAACTAGAAGGCATCTACTGCTAGGAATAACTTGATAGAGACCGCCATTTCTTCAATTTCCACCTGATGCTAACGTTTTTTTGGTTATCTAACAATACGGCTGAAAAGAGAATGTTGTATTCACAGATGACAGATTTTTTCTGTTACTGTAGTTGCATTAAAGTGACTTACTTAACCGTAATAAATTAATGTACTAGCATACAAAAAATGCTGAAGGATGCACAACGGCTTAATAAAAAAATTAAAAACTTACTTAAAGGCCATTTTAAGGTTGAAAATAAAATAAAACAAATGAAACATTAGATACCGCAACGAAAAACAATAAATAATAAAATTACAAGTGTCTAAGGCCTGTGTGACCTCGCGTGCCGTGTCACGTAACCCCGGATAAAGGGTTAATCTTCTAAGGGGTTGCCCTATAAATCATGTTACGTTTTGATGACCTAGGGTTGGCAATTGCAGTTTCTGGCAGTTCAAATACATTTGTCATAACTTTTGTTTTGCTTGAATTAAATTAAAAAAAAAAATTAAGGTTAGGTAATATAATAAATGCAAACGCAAATGTATTTGTAAACCTATTGATTATTGATAATGTTAAATTTGTAGCGTCTTAATAACGTATTCATAAACTAAGTCCATAATAAGACAACATTAATTTAATTTTAAAACAATAATTATATTTTCCATCTTCTCTTCAAAAATAAACTATTTCTACATATTCCTTTAATCTAACTGTCCTTTTTAATGTATCGCCAACCCTATGTGGCGGTATAATAACTCATTCAGTTGACACAGATGGCGCTGTTGTACATCAAAATGGCCGCAGATTACTGTCCCATATGATTTATACCCATCAACTATTTGTATGCAAATGGCTGCTGCTCCCGGTATTAAGTTCCATAGATTTTTAATTAAACTTATGAAGATGTTATGTAGATCACTTCTTGAAAATTATTTACACTGATTCTATTCACTGGCTTTTCCAATGGTTACCCGCGTGCGAATCATGTTTTACTTGATAATATAAAAATATCCTGGGACATTCCTCACACACGGTCATCTGATCCCAAACTAAGCAGAGCTTGTACTATGGAAACCAGATAACTGATATAATTACATATACTACTTTTTGTTTGTAAATACATACTTAATATACATAATTACACCCAGACTCAGGACATACAGACATGTTCATGCACACAAATGCATGTCCTGTGTGGGAATCGAACCCACGACCTGCGGCGGGAATA
Source organism: Polyploca ridens (assembly GCA_951394255.1). Lineage (NCBI taxonomy): Eukaryota > Metazoa > Arthropoda > Insecta > Lepidoptera > Drepanidae > Polyploca > Polyploca ridens. The sequence continues at coordinate 7,099,563 of OX596263.1, forward strand.
TTATTATTTTTTGGTTATTAAAACTTCGTAATTGAATTTAATTTGAGAAAAAGCTTTATAATAAAAGGTATAAAGTACCTAATAGTAACTTGTTATGAAAATATCAGGAGGTTAAATCTAAATAAAAGATTTTATGAAAAATGTAAAGGAACTCTGATTTCATGTAGGAAATAAAATGGGCAGATTTTCAGCTAGGCCGTATTAGAACCCTAATACCGAAACCTAAAACCCTAATAGGTAATAATAAATGTCCTTCACCTAAATAAAGCTCAAACTCTTTATAGATTTTTGATACAGGGTATTTTTTTAGTCAGCGACAAGCGACCTAGGAGCGGTAGTACAAAAAATACATTTTCCAAAAATGGACCTAATTCCATTAAATACTGTAAATGCGTTGAGAAATACCTTATTCAATATGAAATAAAATTACCGCAAAGTAAGGTCACTAGCCACGTGCACTGACTAGAGCTAGGTGCAAGCCGCCATCGCCCCACCCCTTTACTCCCTCGCACTCGTTGAGTATTATATTTTAGCTTATTACATGATTTTCAAAATAATATTAATTAAGTATTTTTTTTTTTAGCACCAGAATCAGTTGTCTTATCGATCTTGAGTCGCTCGTCGCTGACCAAAACAACAACCTGTATAATCTCCAGATTAGTTAGCTATTAACTTGAGAAAAAAGTACCTTAAACAATTAAGAAGCTTGAAAAAAGATTTTTTTTCCTATTTTATTAAATTTTCATTTTGTTTCAAATATGTTTTGTAACTCTAATGCAAAACAAATTCCACAGTCATTGCTTTATGCTCCCTGATTATATATTCCGTATATCACAGCATAGGGGTCGTTTCGACGCAATAATTCATAAATTGAGCCGATTAATTGATATCGCAGTGAAGGGTTAAACCCTCCGGTTGTCATGTTTGTTTTGACAAATACGCGACGATGGCTCTGTTTTTGGGGGGTTGAAAAATTTGATCGATGTGTCGGTATTTATGGGTAGGTGCTTCTAATATATTGTGATCAATGGTCAAATAGTTAAGATCAATTATTTTCAATACGGAACATTGTTTTTTTTCATAAGTTTGAATTTTCTTTTTTGCAAGGTTTATTGTTACTTAAACAATAAAACGAAGTAATTATAATAACTGATATTTAATAGAAAGTACCTATATTTACAATACAACAAAAATATATAGGTAGTAGGCATGTAGGCATTTTTGTATTTTTTATGTGTATAGGCTTGTGTTGGCCACAATCTCACTATGGTGAGTGATGATGTCGCCGAAGGTGGTAAGCACACAAAGTCTAGAAGAAACTGGCTCTCAAGTGCAGCTGTCGGAACACATCGATAGGTGCTTGGCGACAGATTTGAACATGAGGGTGGTAGCCAGCCAGATGGGTACTATAAAGTACCTTACTACCGTGCTATGGTTTCTTCGCGATGGTTTCCTTCACCGAAAGCTAACTCTTTGTAGGATTCGAACCCGCGACCTTCCGTCTCGGCATCCGACGTCACTACCACTGAGCTATCTTCGCCTTAAAGCCGATGTATACCTACGAGAACATTATTCAACATAAATAATTAGGTGTTTTCATCTCGCATTAGGTATTTGAAAGCCATCAAAAGTAATGCTAATTATATTACAATCCCCAGTTTCCATGGCGCTTCCATTGAATAATTAATCGTTATACTTTGTTAAAATCAAAACTGAATTAAAACAAGCAAATTACACATAATGCCCTATCTAATGCCTTTCGAATGGGGTCACAGAATCGCTGTTTAATAATGCATTTCATTACCAGAGGGTGTCAAATACCGCAAACGATTTTAGACTTTATTTATTAGTGTTACAGTTGGATTTCCATGTATAAGTGAAAACGCAAAATCCCATGATAGATGACTCGTCTTTTGACATGTGTTTCATGGAAATAATTTAATTGTGATGTTGGAAATGTCAGCTTTACAATGTAGAGATAATATTTATAATGTATCTACTTAAATAATGTAGTACTACATCTAATGGTGCGTCTATGCTACGCAAACCGAGCACGGACTGAGCCTCGAATGCGGAAACCATAGCATGGTGGTAGGGTACTTGGTAGTACCCACCTGGCTGGCTACCACCCTCAAGTTGAAAACCAAGCTTTTTTCCGACAGTTGCACTTGAGAGCCACTTCCTTCTAGGCTTTGTGTGATTACCACCTTCGACCACATCATCACTTAACATGGTGAGATTGTGGTCAAACACAGTATAAATAAAAAACCAAATCACTTCCCAACAATCTAAATAATATTATCACAGTAGCCTAAATTCCATTTTCCTAAACAAGACATTCGTCACAAGCAAGCAGCGCAAAGCTTAAGTTCACCCTGATTAGTGCCTACTGTTTTGGCCTGGAATGGCTTAGGCAATTGCTATTATTTCGCCTTAAACAGAGAGGGTCTGGCTGGATGCCTTCGCCGGCTGAATATAACGACACAACCGTTTTAGTATTGAACGCTATGCATTAGATATTGTTAGAATTGACTGGGTGGATGGTTTTGTTTTTAGGTCTTAGTACAGTATTACCCAACTTATATGGCGCGTCGTTAATCTTCGTTCGCGCAGAAAAGAAAGTATGGCCCCGAAGATTAACGAAAAAATACTTAAAACTTACAATAAACCTTAGATCACTACTATAAGGTTCATAGTGTTCATAATACACTGCAGCTGTTAGTTCCGTCTCACTCGCAAGTCACGCCCCTCCGCACGGCGCGCGCTAACATGATGGCAGCTGCCGACCAATAGCGTTTCCCGCGCTTTGAAAATGTATCTTCTGCGCAGGTACATCGGTAAGCCATATTAATTGGGTACTACTGTACTTTCTTTGGTTTTGGGTAGGATCATTTCTAAAGAATTAATTTTCAAGACTTTATTAAGCTTTTTTAAACATTTAGATCGGCTTTAATTCACATTACTTAAATTATATTTTAAGCAACAATTATGTTTTAAAGCTAGAGAGCTAGAGATTACTAGGGGAATTTCTAGTTTTTTTTCTATTATGTTGCAAATTTACACCTATAAGGGGTAAATCCCCCAAAAGAGGGAAACGTGGGTGAATCCGCAGTGCGGAAAAATAATGACTGTTTTTAAGAATGATTTAAAAACTAATTACGTAACGAGCCGCCTCTAAGCGATTTCAAACGCAGCGTTGCTTACGGAGTACGCAACCAATCAGGAAACTCTCACATGTCAATCACCAATTACAGTGCACTTTGTCCACCGTCAATTGACGCTGACCAATCGGCCGTCTGAATTTAAATCATTCTTAGGAATTCGAAGATTCAGTCTATTTATTTGGGAATTAAGTCGTTTGTTTATGGAACGTTCTGAAATACTACAGGCTTTTCAAAGATATTATATTAGTTTATTCCCATGTCTAAGGAAAATGTATGTACCAATTTGAAGGATTCTTTGCATTAGATATACTTATATGGTTGTCAACTACTATGAATTCCTAACTTCTGGGATACCAGTTTTCTTAACAAGGCTTTGACGGCTCAACCTGTTTGAATAAAATATACAACAACGGAAAAACATCCAAAATTATATCGGTTTTTCCTAACTGCTAGAACTTGGGGATAGACTTTTTCTAAGCAGTCTGTCTGTTTTATTTTAGTCTATTGCTTAAAATAGTATCCTACTTCTTAGTTTATCCTACTAATATTATAGGTAAATGCGAAAGTTTGTGAGTATTTATGGATGTATGTTTGTTACTCTTTCACGCAAAAACTACTGAACGGATTTGGATGAAATTTGGCACACAAATAGAATATATTCTGGATTAACACATAGGATACTTTTTATCGCTGGAAATCATACGATCCCTCGGGAATGCGGGTGAAACTGCGCTGGTGTCCATAACGTTTTAAGAGTGACGTCTTTTTTATCATAGAACAGCTATTATATACTAGGGAAGTACCTTAACCTTACAGAACATCGCAGCATATCGTTGTATTTTGTCTACAAGGTCGGGTGTTCCGTCCATAGGCTACCGTAACCGCTTACCACTAGACAGGCCATATACTTGTTTGCCGACTTTGTGGTATATCAAAAACATAGTATTTAGGTATTATATGACAAATGCCATTTTTGCGAACTGACAACACAAGTGATACGATTAAAATTCAGCTAGTAATACACTTGGCGGACGGACAGCCCTATGTAAACAAGCCTTATTTACGCAACTCTCACGTTCGCGGTTACTGTTTATAGTCACAAGTGACTAATTAATTTCCTCTGGGTTTTTAAGAAAGTGAATACTGCATTAGGTGACACGCCCGTACATGTGTGTTCCCACCCTAATAGGCATAGTATTGCCATCTGAAGATGCTAATTATGTATATAACTGGGCTAAGCTTCCTTTCAACATGCTCTATATGACTGTACAGGTTTTGTTTTTGTTGCACTTTAAATAAAATTTACTCAAACAATGTTTAAGTGATTAGTTTTTTTTTTTAATATAGGGTTATGAGCTTTGATTTAATTGCTGGGTAAATAGTTTTAAAAAGTTGCCAAATTATAACTTTTCTCCATCACACGTTACAGTATTGATATTTTAATATTTTGCACCAATCAGCACTACTCAGACAGAACCTACTCATTGACGAATCAAAGCATAATGATCTATACTACCCTGAAAAATGATCCACGATAGTTAGATAATAATCGTTTTAAAATTATTAACCAATAGAATTGCACCAAGATTTACGTCTCGTCTGTTTGACTGTTTTGCTGCATCTTGTCGTGTACCGTTTTTCGTAAGAGACCCTCAGCTTTTACTTCGCATTCTTTAATTATTCCCTCTATGTATTATTTTATACTCTATGCATTAGTTTATTTCAGCTCAAAATTTCCAATAAATCATATGTAAAGGAATTGATTAATATAAATTATATTGAAATTAAAAAAAATATCTTTTTTCTTCATCAACACCGTCACTTCATACGACCATAAAACAAGATAATATGCGTCCCTGTAAAGTGGTCGCATGACTAAAATGTGGTACAGATATTTAATGCCTGTATTTCGAAAAAACATATTGCGTGAGAAATTGTGAAATAAGTTACAATAAGTTACATTAAATAAGTTCAAAATTACGTAACAAGTTGAAAATACCAAATAGAGTCAGTAAATGAATTCCTAGTCAATCTTAAATAACTAGGTTCCGTTTGTAAGAGATACGATACCTTCTTCACAGGGTTGCCAATAATTACCAACTGTTTCTACATTTAGACAAAATTGTACTTGCTTTTCGTTCAACGAAACTAGAGCTTACAGTCTAAGATATATGATTTACAATTGGACTTCTAAAAGCGAAATTAAGTTGGTCGTTTTGTAATGAGAAGCGGCCCGTCTCATCCATCAGTGGACGCCAATTACAAGCGATCACGCGTTGGTTCGTAGTTGGCAACCCTATTTCTCGTCAAGTTTTTTTGTCGCAAGCGTATCGGCCGACTTATTATCAAACTATTCATTCTTATTATTTACTGGTAGTTATTATAGCCGTATATTGGTCACCAGAGGGCGAACCACAAGCTCTTAAAACAATATTATAATAACCTTATTTGACTTATTCTTTCTTTGACATCCGGCGTCAAAACGGGACAAAAGCCAAATAAGATTATTTTAACCATGTTTTAAGAGCTTGTGGTAGACCCCAGACCTCACAAGTATCTTAGAATATTCGCCATAATAATTTAAATACTAAAAATATTATTTATTAAATTACAAATGCATTTTTGGTTTTACGAAGTTCACCGGGTGAACTTATATCAAATAATTTGTAAGCAAATTTTCTTATGTTGTGTCTGCGCTACGCGATCCGAGCACGAACCTAGCCGAGCCACTCTTTGTTTGTCACTCGCGATGTCAAGTGTGGACGAGCCTACAATACGACCACGATGCAAATCCTTGTGTTCGTCACAAACTGACATTGGGCGGAGCGTAGTCGAGCGCGAGTCGCCAGAGTCTCGATGCGCGAGAGTTCGCAACGAATTCGTCCTTTCTGGACAAGGCCTTAGTCCGTCTACGCTACGCGAATTCGTGCTCCACATGTGCTCGGCTCGTGCTCGGTACGCGTAGCGTAGACGCACTTTATTGACACCCGCACTAGGCGAAACTGTATCGTGGGCATCCACTGAAAAAAGAGTGGCCGTGAAAAACAAAATTACACAAGCTTTCTTACATTGTGTTTTTTTCTACTTATAATAGCTGTTTTCCGCGGTTTCACTCGCGTTCCCGGGACAAAAAGTAGCCTATAATGCTCGGGGATAATGTAGCTATTAGTGACTTTTTAACCAGGGAACGGAGGTGAATCTATGGGACAGCAGTTATAAATAAAATTTATGAATATAAATAATAACATAATAAATATGTTTAATATAAATATCAGTTATCCGTTGGTCTGAGAACAAACGGCCTAGTTTAAAAAAAAAAAATATTCGTAAAAATCGGAATAAATTTCAGTATTTCATTAATAATACAGAGTTAGTATACGTTAAAACGGTAAAAGTACTAGATTCCTTACACACGAATATTACATCACAAACTTAATAAATCAAGCGCATTGAAACCGATATCAATAGCGGCATATATCTTGTAAAGCAATAACGCATTCGTTTAACAAGATTACAATTGAGATAAAATTCGACTGTTGACTGTACAGCTGATGACCTTTGACCCTTTGTCTTTGGACGGTGATAGGCGGAGCGGAAGCGGGAGCAGGAGAGGCTAAGGTGTTGTGCGATTTATTTAACAATAGTGCTTAGTAATAGGATAATGCTTAGGACAAAAAAAATATATTTAGTCCGTACATTATCAAAAATATTACGACACGTATTTTTTCTTTTGTCAATTAAACAAAAAAATACGAAGATATCGTGTGTTGACGTTCTGCGTTGACGTCACGTTAGAGTACACTTTTTACTGTAAAGTGACGTCACGAAGTCACGAGCCCCCACTTCTAAACATGACTCGCTTTACTTTGTAATTTTTTTATGATTTGGTAAAGCAAAATATACGTGTCCAATATTTTTTGATAATCTAACTAACGGACTAAATAGTTTTTTTTTTACCTAGAAATCATTCCCGTTAAAGAAAAACCGTTGATGATTGCAGAAAATAACGTCTTTGCAAAGATTGAACGCCTAGCTGGATGCCACCCTCAAGTTGAAAATCTGTCGCCATCATCTTGTGTTGTGTGACAGATGTGGAGGAACCAGTTTCTTTCTAGGCTTTGAGTGCTTACCCCCTTCGGGCACATCATTACTTACCAACAAAAAAAAATGCGCAAATACTGATCGGAAAATCTTTATAAAATCGAATAAGAATTTCTAAAAACAGTTTTATTAAATCATTACTGACCTGCTAATTTCTTGTAATTTGTACAAATGTCACATTTTATATATCGTAACAGTAAAATTTCGAGCAATCTCAATTTAAGTGAAAATAGTTTTTTTCAATGTTTCTGATTTTGTTTAAAACATCACAAAATTAATATGTATTGGTAATAGAATCACCCTTAAACTTTGTCAAATGTTTTCGATTTCACCCTGTAGATGGCCCGATCAAGTAAAAGACTCATCGTCCTCCAAGTTTTACACGGTCATAAGGGACGGGTTGGACAGAAACCGGTGGAGGCAGATCATCCACTCTAGAAGCAAACCCGATGCTGACCACGATCCTCAGACACGAGGGAACGACTAAAGAGAGAGGACAAAAAAGCGCGAAAACCACCCCAAACAATTCGGAATCGGTTATAACGACATGTCATTGGTTATTATTCCGCGAAATTATCTACACTGAGGTAACGCTACTAATGTCACGGTGTTAAAACATAGGTAAAGAGTTATGGCGATATTAAGTGCGTGCACGCACGTTTATTGATATATTTTACGTCGCTTTAATTCGTGAGAATATTGATTAAATAATAAAATTATTCAATCCATGAAGATTTAAACTATCGTTTCGTATCTTCCATATTTGCATACGAAGATACAGATAACACATATTATCTAAATTTATAAGATTATTTTTAATGTTCTTTTTGTATCATACTGTGAGACATTTTAATAATAATGTGTGGGAACATGCGTAAAAAACGAACGAAATATTTTTTTTAAATAACTATTTTCAAAACTAAGTTATAGGATGGATACTGAAAAAAATTAAACGCTGCAGAAAATTTATGTTTACAAACAATAAAGCACTATCCTAATCGTCCAAAGCTATTCTATTGTCACACAAATGCCTTACCCTCCATCGGCTTCCACCACAAAAGATTCAAGGGCATTATTCAGAAGGCGATCTGTCAACGGCTTAATGGCACCGAAACAATTTCTCAACAAAAAAAGAGGAAATACACGTCCCTACACGCCACTTCCGTTTCCTTGCGACAACAAAAAAGCAACAAAACCGTGTAAGGCAGTACGGGAAGAAAATCTTGTGTCAACTTTTCGGTGAGTTTACCCTATATTTTTCATACAAAGAAATTTTAACTCTAACATGTCAATTCTATGGTTCAAAATCATTTGGTTGATTTGAGGTGGTTAGGGTGTGTGCCCTCATAAAGGAAACCATTATTTTCGAGGGGTTATACTGAAGGCATTTGTATCTGGAATTTGAAGAAGTTCGACAGTTTGTTTTCGAGTGCATTTCGTCATTAATCAATGTTTTGTTCCCGTTTCGGGCTTTCGTCGGGAGTTTTATATTTTGTGTTTTACCTGTTTTCTCCCCAGTGGGAGCTTTCGCTTTGACAGTTTCTCTTTGTAATTGATTGTTTGGCTATTGATTCTTTTGCTATTTATTTGGTTTTGTTTTTATTATACTGAAGAAAGGATTTATTTGTTTGTAATTTATAAATATTACTACTTGTTTCATTGTTGGATTCTTTCATAGCCTATTCACCAGGGTATCTACTAATTCCTTACAGCCTTTAACCTGATGAGTTACCCTATTATGTGATTATTTTATTTCAATTACTCATAACCCATTTCATCCATATCCTAATAACAAATAAGGAATAGTAAAAATACTATCTAGCTGGCTAAGCAAGTGCAACGTGGACACGAGCGAGCGCTTTGAGCTCAAATCCAACGGCTGGTATTGAGAGATTTTCTATATCCGCCCGCTTTCCTTTATGCTTCGTGCAATTTTATCCGCCAGTGCCGTTATGAACTTGCCACGTTGGCCTTACTAGGACACAGCTTATTTTGAATAACTATTTTTATTGTAAGTATCGGATAGTTGACGTGCGGTTTGGTAACAAGCCTGTTATTGAAAAACCATCAGTTGACTCGTAGTTCCTAAAATACTTATTTCTTTATATAAAGAATGATGGTGATATAGAACGAAAACGTAGATCTCTGACAGTAAGAGCAAATATGATTAGCCGTAGATTTAGTCGCTGTACAGCTGAGGTCAAGAAAACTTTGTTCCAAATGTATTGTCAATCGTTTTATACATATGTAGTCTGTGGCTGCAACATACCAAGCGTACACTCAACACTATTAGAGTACAGTATAATAACGCTTTCAGAACCATCATGAGATAACCTAAATGTTGTAGTGCTTCCGGAATTTTTGCAGCTGCTAGAATTGACGGTTTTCATGCAATAATGAGGAAGAGGATGTATTCTTTTAGGACGAGATTATGTCGAAGTAATAATGTTATTATAATGGCTTTATGTGAGAATGTTTTTAATGTAATTGATAAGAAATGAACGCGAATAGTGACAATTGAAAACGCAAATTTATGACATGTATAATCACATTACGTGTATAATCTGTAACTAACTACTAACAATATTTTTAAGACATTCTTTGTAACTACTAACACACTATGGGTCTAAAGCCTGAAAATAAATGATTATTAATATTATACGACTCATTCTTAAAACAAGCATTCGGTCCGCCTGTTTGAAAGCGGTTAGCGTAGCCCTATGAAAATATTTTTTTCATAATGTAAGTTATAGGAAGAGCGTCGAAATAATAACTACTCTATGCATTTTTTGTTCTAGAACAACCAATGTTTGGTGAAATAGTTGGTACTTTGATGGCGAATATTGGCCAAACAATGAAATATTTTTTATTTATATTTAATACTTCTTTAAGGAAGTCTAAAAATAAACTGATTTGTACTTACCGAAACAAAGATACTCCTTCCGATAATATTGATAAATCGATGGTATTATTATCATTAACTTATTCCCGAGTTTAATCACAATAATAACTGAAACTGATTTTCAGAAGCTCAATAAGTTGAAAATGACTGCTGAAAATATCTTGCAAAATTATAAAAATAAATTGGTTGCTGTATATTAGCTTAGGTCAAGGAAATCAATTGGTTCAGTATCGGTTATAATCAGTTTCTGATCAGAAATAGCCATTGAACAGTTTTAGTTTCTCAAAAAATGCTCTTGCGTATCCACATTATTCCACCGTGTGATCGGACATCATTTTCTTGGCTCCTTTAAGAAAATGCAGCTGACTGGGAGTCTCTGTATAACTTCATCTATTAATATACTCTTATTTTTATTAATATCTAAAGGCAGGTAGCCTATTTTGACTCTTTGATAGCGAGTCGAAGCTAGCCTGTGCTCTGTCAGGCAATTACTGGATATTTTAATGGCAATAAGTATTTCTTATGAAATTGCAGTATTTTACAAGCTTTTATTTAGATTTACCTGTCTCGGTGTCTGTGTCTATTATCAAAACTTGCAAGTTTTTGATCCTTTTCCCGATTTGCTGAAATTGTGCATGCATATAAATATGTAAATCGGATAACAATGCAATATATTATGAAGTGGCGCTAATATGATGATGAATCTGGAAGGTCGCCATGAGAAATAACATATAAAAGTTATCGCTGACGACAATAAATTTGGTACACTAAATATAAATTAATTATCAGAAAAACAATTCAATACTATCATTACAATTACAATGAAATAAGATTAACAACAACAAGAAATGCAATGTCAAAAAAATGTTTCACCCTCTGTGAGGTATTCATGAATTGAATAATTATCATAGGCGACTTACTTCTACCGGCCTCTGACATACCTAGGTACAAAAGTCTATCTCTAATATAAAAATTAACTTAAATTTTTACGGATAATTAAAATTAATTTATAACTGATATTAAAAATTATGGCCCATATTTTAATAAAATTATGATATCTACTAACAGCATCCTAACTAATGTTATAAATGCGAAAGTGAGTTTGTTTGTTTGTTACGCCTTCACGCCTCAACTACTCAACGGATCATCATGAAATTTGGCATGTAGATAGCCTATGGTATGGAGAAGGCTACTTTTTATTCCAGGATCAAGGGTGAAACCGCTGGAGATAGCTAGTTGATTATGAAAGGACTTATATATAACTTTGACGAACAATTATAAGCCTAGAGACGGTTAAATAAAATAAAATACCGTAGAACTAAAATATAAAAAGGTTCTCAAATACAAAATTATAAAAAAAGTAAATTAATAATACAAATGGCTTATTCTGCCAGAATAATAATTAGCTTCTGTATGATGATATACTGATAGTTATCACAAATTAATGCCTATAATATTTGTTATCTCTTAATCTTATCATTGGCTAAATGTCATGGGAATATTTTTTTAGAAACCATTTTTTTTACCTATCGGTAAGAATCCTAGCGGTCTCCAATACCGGGTGGAGTTTAGAAATTTCGAAATACTATATAGGGCATATTTTTGAAACCTATGTTGGATTAGTCATGCTGCAGGCCGACTTACGAATTGGTGGTAACTTCAGTAGTTTTGATCTTTATAAGTCTACTAGGGCCTAATTGAATAAATGGCTTTGACTTTGAACATCTTTTTGAGGCCTAAAAATATCATATTATTAAAATTATTCACGCGATTTATATTATTAGAGCAGGGAAAAATATCCATCATAACATAAGTTTCAGTTAATGTAAAGAAAACTGTAATTGGCTTTTATAATGTATGTATATGATTTTGTTAATTGTGAATGTACCTAATTTGTTACCTATTGGTTTTGTTAAAAAAATAAACACAATTTATGAATTTTAGCGTGACGGCATTGATGCTCAAAATAGCTACGCTATTTTGGGACAAAGGACTAAGCCGAAAGTGCAGCTTCTAGAATCTAGAACTTTTCTTTTTTTCTTTTTTTTCTTTCTCTTTCCACACTTTAAGGCGATGATAGCTCAGTGGTAGTGACGTTGAATGCCTAGACGAAGGTCCCGGGTTCGAATCCTATAATAACCTTGAGTTTTCGGAAAAGGAAAACATCGTCAGGAAACCATAGCACGGTGGTAGGGTACTTTGTAGTACCCACCTGGCTGACTATCACCCTCAAGTTAAAAACCTGTCGCCAAGCACCTATCGGTGTGTTCCGACAGCTGCACTGGAGAGCCAATTCCTTCTATGCTTTGTGTGACTACCACCATCGACCACATTATCACTTACCATGGTAATGTTGCGGTCAAACACAGGCCTATAAACTGAAAAAAAAAAAAAAACTAAAATAGTATTGTTATTTTGTAAGGTATATAATTTATACATGATTCAAAGTGATCTTATAATAAAGGATTTTTTATTATATGCATTGCAAGAAATACTAATTAACGATAACTATCACATTTTCATTCTTGAAAGATGCGCTAAGAATCTTTAAGATTTTTGCGTCTGATTTTAGAATCTATTGACTGACTTTTCTGCAGACAACATTGTAATATGATATGTTTTACTACATCTACACACAGGCGTTTAGTGCGCCAAGCTAAACTGTAAAGAATGTACTTAACTATTTTAGTAATTTTATCTGAATTTTAACCAATGATAAACGGTTCTTTTAAATTTTTCTGATTTTTATCATCCTTATCTTATATATAAACTGCCAATTAATAACCAGTTTAGAAAATTATGATATAAATCTACGCATAAACTTGCGATCTCATAGATAATTATCAAAAATAAAATACAACCCTATCCTAAATTACAATTTTAATTTGAACGTATTAATTAAACTTATCATTTATCTAATCTAAAGAGTGAATAATATATATTTTATTAATGTATACCTAATAAGTACATAATGATTTCTTAAATGGATAGATAAAAAAAATCTCCATAGATAATAATCTCGCAACGGAAAATCTTATAAATTTTTATAACTTTATTTGGTCTTGTCCATCGTTGTTATCTATATATTTTACTGTAATCTATATTTATAAAATATTTTAACGATTTCAGATAACACAAGTTACTACCAGCTTGAATAAAATATGTTATTTATTTTAAATTATTTAAGTATTCCACGTAATTTTGACAAATTCTTACAAAATATTTTACATTATTTACAAAACTATAATATCACAAAATAGCAGTTTCGCTACTAGAAGAACTACAACTATTGTATTACAGAATAGTAATTAACAGTGAATAAATTTTTCACCTTACGCCCATGTGATGTGACGGTAGCGAAACAGCCAAGCCGCATATTTTAACTACGGTGCGTAGAGTTTGTGAAGTTAGGGCTTGTAGAGTTAGGGCGTGTAGAGTTAGGGCGTGTAGAGTTATAAGCTTAGCGCTACATGAGATCTGATAACTTTTTAACAGTGCAAGTCATATTATAGTCTCGTATTGGGCAACATTATACATGAAAATGTTTTTGGTGGGACAATTTTTTTTTTGACTTCTGTAATCGGGCTTTTGCAGGAAGGATCACTACTTTATTAGGCATTGTTTAGTTAAAGTCCTTTTTGTTGATGATTATCACTGACCACTGTACCTCTCCACTATAAAAAAAAACCGTTGACGAAGTAGTGTCACTAACTTTGTTGACAAGCAGACAGACGGTTCACTTGATGGTAAGTGGTTACCGCTGTATATGGACATTTGCGATACCAGGGGTACTGCCGATGTGTTGCCGACCTTTTTAATCTATCAAGTGTCAATAAAATAATAACGAATGACAAGTAAAATTACTTTTTGTCTAATTATAAATTCGATACACACATATGTACTATATACTATACTAACACAAAATATATTATATTTTATGTTTTTTATTCATATTTTAAGTATATAAGTATTATTTTGTTTCCTTCTTTTAATAATTTTATTCTAAAACTCGGAACTACATTTAAAGTTGTAACATCTTAACGCCCTTATACTACTGTATTGTATTGTATAAAGATATGGAAGAGCGGGGCCTCCTAGCACAGGTACCTATTTATTATACTTAAAAGGAGACCCCAATAAACTATATTATTATTGTAGATGATAAGTTACCGAAATGAATATTTAATTAAAAAAATATTCCTAAATTCGGTTCGCCATTACATCAAACTGTATGTTCTTTCCAGTGTACCGCGTAACTTGCAACTCAAAGATATATAAATCGATGGTTACTCCATATTAATTAGCTTGCGTGTAAGCTTCGCTCGCTACTGTGCAGTGTGCACTGTCCTTTAAGATTTACAAGCAAGCAATTGTGTATTGAAATTTATTTATGAAAAATTATGTTTATTTTGCAACATCTTCAGATCTATTGCTTTTCTGGTGTATTATTTGTTAGTATACTGTAATTCTAGCTTGAAAGTTCATTAATGTTAGTGAAATAAGAACTAGTTATGCCCTGCGGTTTCACTTGCATTCAATTTGGACCATACTTATCCGTAAAAACGGGATATCTAACGCCAAAAATACGGGTAGACTGGCAGTTCTTAAGTTTAATAAGTTCAAACATCATCATCATCATATCAGCCCATGGATGTCCACTGCTGAACATAGGCCTCCCCCATTGATTTCCACTTCGAACGGTTCTGGGCCGCTTGCATCCAGCGGCGCCCAGCGACTCTGACCAGGTCGTCGCTCCACCTGGTGGGAGGTCGTCCCGCTCGGCGCTTTCCAATACGTGGTCGCCACTCGAGAACCTTTCTTCAGTTCAAACATACCTACAAATTATTCAGCTTTATCTAGTATGAACAAATATTGTATATTTTGACACAGATACTAACTTTCCACCCTCTCATTTTCCCCGAACAAAGGCAGACATGAACTAAATAGGTAGGTACAGTACACCCACTATTCACGTGACTCTCATGAGCACAGGGACAATCTAGAGTCATAGGTAAAAACATCAGTTGCTTGCCAGACCTGGGTGAGTAGTAGCTGGGAGCTCTTAGCAAATCATAGCTGTTTTTTGTATCCATATCTGCTCCACATAAGGCGGTTCTATGGTTTTCCGTGTTTCGTAAGGCACGTTAAGCCGTTGGGGTTATCACCTAATTGTGATAGTCGTTAAGTTTGTAGGCCTCCTAGGCTTGAAAACTCCAACAGTAGGTTGACCAATAGCCTACCTTCACCGATCCGCAGTGGGCATGCGTGATGGAGTATATGCCCATTCCCTTTCACCCTCATTTTGTGAAGGAGGCTTTTGTTCAACAGGGGGACATTATAGGCTGATGATGATGAGGTGGTTCTACGATATTAAGCTGTGCCAACACTGTGTTAAAGTTTTATTTTCACGTGTACATCAGAAATATAAAATACGTAAGTTTAAAGAAAATTAACAAACAAAATTGAGAAATCCACAAGTAGTAAAAGCGATATGTAATAAACATTAATACTACACCAATGTCCATTAGTTAGACATAATCATTTAAAACAAAACAGGGCAATAACTAAACGGTCATCTATGACTTGACACCGGATACAGTAAATTTCAATCCACAGTATATTTTGCATCACCATATTTAATAACCATTGCATGATTTGAAACCGCTACCAAGATGGCCGGGGGTTGTTGTAAATATACAAGTTTTGTATGAATACGATTGTTAAATTGCATGTGTTTTGTATGAGGTTTTAATTAATAATGTTATGTTTATGTACTTGATCGGTTAATAGACTCTCTGGGAAATCATCGGCATTTTTAATCCTATTTTACGTACAGAAAGAAAAATTCACTTGAACATAAATTTTAAGTAAATTTTGGAAATAAATTGAACTTATAAACTGATCAAGGCAATCTGAGGGCGAACCACAAGCTCTATTATAACCGTATTTGTCTTTTGTCTTTCTTTGACATCCGACGTCAAAACGGGACAAAAGACAAATAAGGTTATTTTACCTTGTTTTAAGAGCTTGTGGTAGGCCCCCTGTTTTGTCATTTTTATATATTTTTTTTTATTTACTGTTTATAGGCCTGTGTTTGACCGCTATCTCACCATGGTAAGTGATGATGCGGCCGAAGGTGGTAAGCACACAAAGCCTAGAAGGAACTGGCTCTCAAGTGCAGCTGTCGGAACACACCGAAAGGTGCTTGGCGACAGATTTTCAACTTGAGGGTGGTAGCCAACCACGTGGGTACTACAAAGTACCCTACCACCGTGCTATGGTTTCCTCACGATGTTTTCCTTCACCGAAAGCTCAAGCTCATTGTAGGATTCGAACCCGGGACCTTCGTCTCGGTATCCGACGTCACTACCACTGAGCTATCATCGCCTTAAATGATTAATTCATTAGTTCAAGCATTACTCAAAAACTAACAAACCGATCGCGATAAAATTTGGCATGCAGATAGCTTAACATGTGCTACTTTTTATCCCGGGAACGCGGGTGAAACCGCGCGGAACAGCTAGTATAATAAGATAAAATAACAATACACGCAATAAGATAAACAGTCGTAACAGAATACAGGTAGCACAGAAAGCTTTTACTCTAACACACTGTCTCTCAATCTAAGATAAAATCTAGATCAATTTAGCAACAATTTCCTGCCGTGAATAATTACTCCACGACCGCTGTTGTCTCTATACAGACATAAGATATATTGGTATAGTTATAAATAACTTAGGACTTGGTGTTTATGTTAATTAGAGTGGACCATGCCACTGTGGCGAGGGACTGTGCCCGGTTGCACGATATAATTAAACTTAGTTTAAATAATTAACAAACAGTTATTAAATTTTATGTTATTTTGGCGATAAAATACGAGTAAGCCTGAATCGATTAGGCAGAGGTAGTAGTGTTTTTTTTAAATTCTCTTCAAATTGCAATATATTAGTTTAACGTAGACTAAAAGATAAAATCAGATAAAAGATAATATGAACACATAGTATTATTATGTAAATTAATTTTGCCTTGATACTATAATATCCATATAATTTACATAACTGAGTGATTGACACTCCCAAACCAATGCTTAAAAAAAAGTTTTTTTTTCCGACGAAGTTAATTCACAATAAGTTACCTAAAGAAAAATTACGTTTTCAATGCTTCGGCATATTAAACCATCGGTTAAGGTAAAGCTAATTCGCCAATGGTACAATCCGCCAGTGAACACCGGGGGTAAATCTTCGTCGACCTCTCGCAAGACTAATGTTCGCACTGGGCTCTGCTCGCAGCATTGTGCTTTATTTGTATTCGCTAATGTATACAATCTCTAATTACACGCAACGCCTTCCAGTTGGATAGGGTTGGTCAAAAGATAGTAGTAGAATATATTTTATTTCATTTAATAGATCGAGATTTAGAAATTACTCTGAATATTATAAAAAGAATTACACCCTTAGGCGCCGATCCCACAGAGAGTGTTTTAGAGTTCCGAGTTCCGAGTTCTGCATTCCGTGTTGACTATTGTGCACACAGCAAGCAGTCTAGAGTTCTGCAATATTCGCTACTGATCACACATCATACACTTTTTTTACTTTCAAAGGCCCCACATAGCTTACAGTCAACGCGAAATGCAGGACTAGGAACGCGGAACTCTAGAACTCTTCTGTGTGGGATTGCCGCCTTACTCATAAAAAGCTATTTAACGAAATATTGTCAAATAAAGAAACGCTATTGTTTGACAATGACGTTATTTATTCGACCATTTATTCAGTATATTAGCTAAATAGTGTCTTATGACTACCTACTTAAGTGGTCCCCTGCTATTACGATGGTAGGTCACCATTACTAGCTGTCCCCAGCGGTTTTACCCACGTTCCCGGGATAAAAAGTAGCCTAGTATACTAGGGGAAAATTTAGCTTCCTATTAGTGAATGAATTTTTCGAATCTGACTGGTAGTTCCGTAGATAAGACCGTTTGGACAAACAAAATCTCTTCCATTTAATTAAATTAGTATAGATTTGTTTTTTTAGACATCTCTTTGGCTGATTCTAACATGATTCCAATTGGACTGAACCAAAGATTTGATTTCTAATAAAGCGCAATCTTGAATGACATATCTATTAATTAATAATCACATTTTCACGTAAAGCTCAGATAACCGATGATATTTACTTAAATGTTAAATGCAAATTAGAAAACTTATAGTCGATAAATTAGGACTCGGGCACAGGGTTAGTTTGGGTCGGTTGAGGTTATCTCAGGTTAAGCTAGATTAGATAGGGAGTAATCAACACTCAATGTAAAATGAGATGGTGGATATTACATCAATAATGAAAACCATTTGGGTAACCTGTGAGGTAAATTACAACTACCTTAATTATTCCGTCTCTACCAAACTTCACTTCCAGAACTATACTGCAGGCTTAGCTAAGTAAAGCTAGTAAAAATATCAAAACGACAGAATCAGCCCCATTATCGTACATTATTTTCATCTATCGCGTAATACCACGTCCACTACTGAATATGCTCTCATGTATTTACATAATGGACCCGCAATTAAACCCAAGAGATAAGTCCATATGGTAGGAGAAACCCTACCTCCTTACCTTCATCAGTTTGGGGTACTTCAAGAAGTGAGAGAAGAGATTTTTGCATGGTCGGCAAGGAGCGAGTGCTTCTCTTGGTATTCCAAGCTATTCGTTCTTTAGGCTACATTAACTGTTTACTATCTGGTGGGTCGAATGAGGTTAGCTACCTGAATAGTATAAAAAACCAAAGATATAGGTACATCTAAATAGATGCCGCGAGTGTATGTACTTCGCGTGTCAAAATCTGTGCAAAAATGGGGCACAATGTTCTTCTTCTGAAACTGTTTCGCACGGACAGGGAACTCGCATAAGGCTGCATGTCCACCAGAGATATATAGCGAGGGATATGTTTAGCTGACAAATAGGATAGCTTCATTTTCACGTTAAAAATCGAACTAAATCAATCTTGTGACATTATGGTAGTTAAAAAAAAAGTTACACGCTTGATTTTCATACGGATGGAGGGAGTTGCGGTATCTATTTAGATTTATGTCTGTGAAAAAAACAATATCTGTCACTGGATCATACTTGGGATATACGTATTCTCAAAGTCTCAGCTCAATATTTTCCACTCTTGTATTTTAATCGCTGATTGCCATCTCGTAAATATTTTTCCATAGAAATTATCTTGTTCCTTAAAATACCTAAGTTGAGTTCTGCAGTGTGACAGCCCTACAGATTTAACGCCAAGGCGTTAGAAGGTGAGTCCCGTAGGTGTTGTTTTCATCCCTAATTAGGAATGCTTAGGTGTTGGAATCTCTGTTTTCTTTCCATTCTGGAACGTGTAGAGAAAATACTTTTGTTGAATTAACTTTCGCGACGTTTTGTTCTTACGCGACAGAGTTCATGTTGGTTTTATTATTATATTTTTTACATATATGCATATGATAGTTTAACTAAAATATTACCTACTTTAGATTTTAAGTTAAGAATATTTTTTTCTAGTATTGTGATGGCACCTAAAGGTTGGATTATGTAGTAAGTAACAGCAGAGAAGGCCTTAAAGTGCATTGTAGACAGTCCAGCAAAGCTTAGAGTCAATGATAGAAAATAGCTTATAGATCTATACTTAGTAGATATTTCCATACTGAAACGATAAAAATAAAATAATGCCATTCATAATGATGATAGGATCGTCAATATCACTTAATAATATTTAGCATTTTAACTTTACAGATGTGCAATTAATTTATATCCACGACTTTTTAAATAAACAATGAGACTAAAGTATATCTTATCTAAAAACGTATAATATTGGACTTTACCTCAACAGCTAACTCGCTAACTTAATATTCACCACGAATTAGAACGTCGACTCATGCGCAAAGGAGCGTGACGCATTTTTTATGTGCTATTGTTTTTCAAATGGTGGCCTGCGATTGGTTAAGGAGACCATGGGAGGCGCGTTCCGCTTTCCTATTGGCTGAGATGAAATGAATGCAAAATAATGATGGCTGCTCGATTGGTGTGACACGACGTATTGTTGAATAAATTAGTAATACATTTATTGCAGGCCTCGTAATTTTTTTATTAAACGAGTTGTAATTGAAGCGTTTAGTATTAAATAACTGTGTATGATTTATAACCTTAAGATTATGTTAAGAGAGATGGAAGTAGGAACCTCTATTTTATCATGAAGTAATTAAGCTCATAAACACCATTTCTTCTAGATCCCATGGTCTTGAAATTACTATTAATTTAACCCTTAAAAAAATAATAGATTACTTATAGCCCACATAGGCTATGTGAAGATGTTTTCAGACCTTAAACTTTTTATGTGTATAAAATACTCGTTATTAGCTTCCCATAAATCGTATAAAAGCCATGTCACAAATGAGATATCCACCTTCCAAAAAACGTTAACTTTATGAATACTAAACATAGCTTTTTGTGAAAAAAGTAGTCTCAAATTACTACAGTAGTTCAAAACATACTGCTGTCTTTTAAATTTAAAATAAACACACTTATTTCTTTAAAATGCGTCATAAATTTAAGTCCCAACCGCACAAACATTAGTGCGACTACTAAAACTTTTATCATTAATCTTTAATGGACCTACAGCAACTCCCAAGTTCCACACATATCGATGTATGGAATAATAACACGCTTGTTACGTACCAACTAACTCACTGACAAACACTCGATGTTACTCGCATCGTCTGCTCATCCGGACACAGTATACATTATAGTTTAAACAGCATGTTTATACCTCGTCATTAGGTACTGAAAATGAAGCTGCAATTTGCAATAAGTTAGCATTTATGTCAAACGCATATTAACAGATCATTTATTTATTCTTTCGTTACGGCTTCTTGCCAACATTTTATTTAGGAAAGTTTATGTTCATTCAGAATACTTTAACACTTACCATTATTCATAGGCACACATCTACAAAAGTTACTTTTATGTCTAAAAATCTGCATAATCGTAGTTTACTCTAAAATTAAATTCGGACAACTTTTTAGTGGTATGATTTTGGGATCGAATTTCAACTATACATACTGATTTAGCTTCTCATTATACTGTGACCAAATGTACTTGCGTCGTATCTGTCCGTCCTACGCTGTCAATATATCATACAACCGCTAGGCATTAGCATTAGTTGCGCGGACGCAACGCCGCGCCGCCATCTTTTATTTAATATCAACCGGCGCGCGCGCACGTGGGAACATGCTTGAAGAATTATACGCGTTTGATGTGCGTGATTGTGATTGAATAGTTAGTATTTAGTAGGTAGGTATTATGTATCTTTCGAATGGCTACTGCCGCGTTACTCCTTAAAAAATCTAGGTATACGGTCTCTATCGCCTATCAGTTTATGGTGGTCCTGTCCTAGGTCATTGAGCAGAAGTAGGACATTAACTCGAAAAAAAATCTCTTACAAAACTAATAATGAGGTACATAATTAGAAAAAGAGTGGTCCACCAGGCCGCGAAAAGATATTCTTTTTTTTCAAGTCTCATTAAACTTACGTAGAGATGATATTACCGATTTTTTCATCGTCTAAATAGAATAAACCTGGAAAAGGAAAGAAAAGCAGTGTGATTTCAGCTGTCAACACTTTCTTACTAAGAAGGTATGTAATTGATGTTTAAGTGAAGTCGCATTTTGACAAACATCTTGAACGGTGCATTTTCGAAAACTTTCCCAAACCTATATACATGTGCGTATCGAAAGGCCATGGGCCTTTGCCCTTACATTCACTGCCTCCTGCAATTATTGACAATTCAATTTCCAACTTTTATCTGATCCATAAGCTACGTGAGGCTTGTGGGATTAATTTAACGCTGTGGTATGTAATTAGTCTTCAAGATGTAATAAGCCTGATTTGATATGTCGATGTCTCTTTATATCACGGTGTGTTTGTTTGTCTTTCGAATATTTAGGCATCTGGTTCCAACACCCAGATGCAGGAATTCAAAAGCTTTTTCAGTTTTTTTTTTATTTTGAGTTCGCATGTGGAGGCTTGAAACACACGGGACATCACAACTGCGCAGCTGCGTTACCGACTGTTATTTTCTAATTTTCCATCTACTTTTGCCGCAGTTTGTGTACTTAGTTGTCAAACAAGTATACCGCCTGCGTGATGGTAAGCAGTTACCGTAGCCTACAGACACTTGCAAAACCATTGTATTCAATGCACTACTTAAACATGCATAGCAATATTTATTTTATTTCTGAGGTACCTACCTATTTTACCGTTAATATACTGTGTTCAGTGTCATTTCTCAAAGTGCTTACTTTCCAAGCATAGATAATAGAACAAAATCGAAGCTATCAAGCTGTCTTGCACGAGCTGGGCTATATTAGCGCTACGTGAGAGAAAGGTGATAGCTTACAAAGCTGTTGGATTATCTATAGAAATATTAGGTCATAAAAACTTAAACTATGAAGAGATTTTTATCAATTTGTTTGCATTAATTTAAGACACCATTGTTCTCTGGTGAAATAGGTATTTTCGCAGCAATACTTGTTTTAATATTTCATGAAAGTCCGTCGTTAAAGGTTGTTTATAATAGGAGTGGTTTGTTTGACAACTAAATAATTGTTACACTGTAAATTGAACCAAATCTTGAACCAAAACACACAGAATAAAAATGTGAGTACTTGAGCCATCGTCCTATTTAAAAATAAAACAACCTCACTGGATGAGATGTAAACCTTAAAACTATCATAGGATAAGACAGAATTAGCATGTTAAGTCATGATACAACTCTAGGCTTCTATTCTAATATGCATAACAAGTACCTACTCGGTAGCTAATGCATTCGATTGCTTAAGTGCCAACAGGATTTCATTATAGTATTTAACTTATGAGTCCAAAGTAATAGGAAAATGTAAGAAGCAGAATTATTTCGGTGCAACGTTATGTAAATGTATTTTACAAGACGCATAAAGTATGTAGAAACTATTTTGATTATGTATTTATTGCGATCAGTTTCCGATTGATATACAAATTGCTTGTAAAAAAGATCGGTTTTGGTATCGTAATTAGATAAATAATGGTATTTAACTTACATAATCAGAGTTAGACTTTTAGCCTTCAGTTACTTAATACTGGGGGATATAAATAAATTAATTATAGTATAAGTAGCTCAGTCTATCTTGACCTTGTCTTTTCTCTTAGACAAGTTAGTAAACGTTTTTAATATGAACTAAGTTTTATTTTAAACTGTCACTATAATTTCCTACTACGACAATACACAATCATTGTCAGACCCGTACAACTATTTATCAGATAACATTTAATTCAAAGCAACAAGCCACAAATTGCACAACAATTGCAATTTACATAATCAAACTACAACAACATTGTTAATAGCTTTGCACCACTCAGCACCATGAGTGATGGCTTACATTTCCACAGCATCCGACGCGCTCAGCTCTGTGTAATTATTTTATTTATATTACAAATAGTTTCCTTTATGAGCGTGACATTGCTTGGGATGATGTGATGGTGGTTCAATGTCTTGTTCATGCCTGTTTACTCCGTAGAATGGAAGTTATATATAGCTTTGATGCTTAGTTGCATCAGTATTTCCTTATTTTTAAAAAAGTGCTAATATTAAAACGTGTAAGATTTATATAAAAATGTTGAGAGAACTGATTGCACGATTTGTATTAATGACAGTCTAATTTTAACATTTTTGCAATACCAATTATGCGCACTATTGCTATGTTTATTTAGAGCTATCCAGTTTTTAGACGGCAGCAATGGAGGCTTTTCTTAATATGGTTAACTTAGTTTCTTTTGGGTTGTTAAGAAGTTAGTATTATAAATAAACGGCTTACAAAACTACTACTTATTAACTCTACATTTGTTTTATACTTTGTATCTTTGCAATAAAGAATATTTGCATGGTATATTTGCTGATATGGACCACCAATGTAAAAGTTTGTACGGGTGTGATTTGCGAAGATGTTTGTTACTCCTTCACGTAATAACTACTGAACGAATTTGGATGAAATTTGGCATACAGAAAGAATATGTTCTGGATTAGCACATATAACTTTTTATCCCGGAAAAACATACAATCCCTCGGAAATGTGGGTGAAACCGCGGGGGACAGCTTGTGAGCATATAAAGTTGGTAACCACATAACGCCTAGAAGACGGGCAGATGCTCAACGACAGATTTTCAGCTAGTCAATGATAATTGCGGTGGCTCCACCAGCATTTTAAATAGTATTCAAATGAACTATAAATGAATACCTAATAATAAAGTAAGCAAATGAAAAATGTTGTAAGATTGTTGCAAAATGATCATCGTCTGTGGCCGGCACTGTAAGTATCTAAGTAACAATGAATGAAGTTTGCGCGGGCGTCGCTCCGGGCCGCGCGCGCGCACCTGTATCGCGGTGCACGCGATCTTAGGCCCTGCTTATATTGGGACACATTTTCATATTAACTTAATGATTATAACTTCTGTATTTTTTTTTTAAGAATGTATAATATAAGGGGAAGCTTGAAATTAGCGCCAGTAACTGAAAAGTTGAGAGGGAACCGTTTAGCGTGGTATGGACATGTTATGAGGAGAAATGAAAGCCACGTGACTAAAAGAGTTATGAATATGAAAGTATATGAATCCGAAGAGATGGATGGATTGTGTGAAAGATGATATGGGTAAGAAAGGAGGATGGCGGTATGACGGATAGAAGAGACGAATGGAAGAAGCGTACATATTGCGCCGACCCCAAATGATTGGGAACAGAGCAGGTAAATGATTTGAAGGACTATGGATTTAATCTCACTCATATTGAAGGCATCTAGAAGAAATCTTGCTCTAAAAAAACTAAGCCCTTTTTGCGAGGCATTACAGAATAATTCCGCTGCTACATAAGCTGTTGGCGATCATAATTAAGATCAATTTGAAGAATCTATGCAAAATAATGCTCATCATATCTTTGCGAATTTAATCTGTCAAGTGATGATAACCTAATTATTCACCCGGTCTGCGATCATCCTGGGCTAGATTCTGGAAATATATTAACTCCTGAGTTTTTATGGTTATTGTTGATTGGCTTAAGCCATTGTACAGTTCTTTTTTATTTAATAATACTCTTGAATGGCACTGATCTGAGCACAGCCTAAGGTTCGGTGCACGTCGCCTGTGATTACCTGCGAACGGCCTCCGTTTAACCGATCCCTTTTTTTAAACTCGACGTTCCTGTTTCAAGAACCTGCGCCATTATTCCCGCGTCTTCCTCATTTTGGACAATGCCAATGGCTTTTTGCGGTCAATTTTGTTTTTTTCTTTTTCTCTACTCTTTGACCAAATTGGGCCAGTTAAGTCATGCAAGCGGTTTGTCACTTATGAGAAGACCAGTAGTCAGGACTCAAAACCTCTTTTGTTGATTCTTTGCCTTTCCCAAATACGGAGGAAGCGAACAATTTGTTACGTTTGCTCGTTTTTTGTTTCTTTTATTTTGTCGATGGCAAATTGAGAAAATTGTGGGGATGCGACGGGACGATTGCTGATTCCAGCGGCCACTTTGTTCAGTAAAGAAGTCCCCTTCAAATTGATAAGCACTTATCTCATTTGGTCCGACTGTACCGTAAGAGGCTGTAAATTAAATAGATTATATATTGGGTGTAAAATGAGCCATTTAATATAGTAACTGGTTTTGTATTGTGTCTCTGGTAATTTCTGAAGATTTTGTTTTTGTCGTTGAATCTTTAATTTTAGAAACATTTGAATGGCTGGTAAAAATATCTTCATTTAAATAACAATGCAGGCAAGGAAACTATTATGGCTGACTATGATCAATATATCCTTACCTGTGAATTTATTACTGAAGCTTAAATTTCCTTCCTTCGACGTACAAAAGCTTACTGATTGAAGTTTGTTCACTCACCTACCGATAAGAATCTACTCGGCGATTTTTCATAAACAATAGCCATTTTAATATCGCAAAAAGTCAAAGACTATACGCTATTGATAATACAAAAAATGCAATAATAAATTACCAAGCGGTGGGTAATAAACCGCGATTTGCTTCGGGCGACTCGGAGAGCTACCAGTGCCGTGATACAAAGAGTAAAAAAGAAATAAAAAAGAAGTAAAAAATAATACGCTTAATATCAAAGAAGGTGTACTTCGTTAATGCATTCGCTGCCTTGAGGCTGCGCGTCAGTTCAGACATTGTTTTCTGGAATGCGATTTCAAAAAAAGTTTGCGTTCTTTTTTGCAAATTCAAATTTTTATTTCGGCGAATTTGCTTGCGAGGTGTTCGGTTGCATTCAAATGACATAATTAGTGTCTTGGTTTTGTTGTTTTTTTTTTATTTTGAATTAACGTTTCATAATCACTATTATTGACAAGAATTATTGGTAATTTGTTTGTAGTTCTTTTGTAGGGTGGCATGGTTTCATTCATATAGGGTCCTCCAATATTTGTTTCCATCATGTTTTATGTCACGCCAATATCAGTCGCTCTTATTTCTAAATTGAATTTAAATAAAAATAAATTATGCGTCATACAACAATAAATGCATTTTATGGTGATTAAAATAGACATTGATACGCCAGACCGTAGACAGCAGGCAACTTACATATTTCAGCAATACATTATTTTTTTTTGATTTCAGATTTGTTCCCATACTAAAAGTTGTTCATATTAACGAGTGCTAGAGAATTACCAATAACCCTGTACATAAAATATCATAATGGCACCTTTTCCCATACATTTTTTGCTGAACAATTAACACTATCCCGTGGCTGGGTTGCGCAGACGCAGCGAGGGCACACAAGCGATTTGTCGCCGGTAACGAGCAACAATGCGCGCGTTTTGGTCGCAGGCCCCCCGCCGACAAGCATTTGTACGCGCTTGCGCAGGTTATGTGCTATGTGAGGTTTGGGGTACACAGGAAGGGTTACAGATTTAAAAATAAAAGACTGATCCGATGAAATTTTGAACACAGCATGCTATTTAGAAATGTAAAACAATCAATGAATCATTAGTCTATGTTAGGTTTAAACTTATGATAAATTAAAGGTCATGTTTATACGTAGTATCTACTAACAATTACTATGAATAAAAAAATTACAAAATATTTTGCGATAGTATTTTTTCACATGTAGCTGATTGCCTCTTATTTAACTTTTTCTGTTGTAAGCGTTAGTTATGGTGTAGCAAGCGTCCATAGGCTACGGACCGCTTACTATCAGGCGGACCGTATGTTTGTTTGCTACCTTAGTAGAAAAAAAAATATAAATTATAGAAAATCTACCGACAGCATTTTTTTGCTTACCAACATCGACCACATCATTACTTACTATGGTAAGATTATAATCATAAACCATTCTAAGCTTACCCATAAATCGTAAAAAAAGTAAAAATATAGGACGATCAATGAAATGAAAATTATAATATTTATCGTAAATCTTATATAGTTAACTAATCTGAAATCTACAACTGAAACTAGATAGACTTTTTCTGTATGTATGTCGGTATATTTCTAAACCTCAGTGTGCCCCGTACCTACTATCGCCCGTAGAATGTATCGTCGTTACGCCTAACTAAGCAACAAACTATCGGTTATTCATAACAGTTATTGTATATTCTTTTGACAAATGTGCGCGAGCGCAGCTCGTTAATACACCTTATGCCGGCCACATGATGATTATTTGTCTTCCATTCTTATTGTTTTTGTTAAAGTTATAGATACCTCTATTGGTGGAGCTTTCAGAATCGACCGAAATAGCTTCAATTTCCGAAGAAGAGGTTGAGAAGGTGAAAAAAGAAGGTTCTTGAAAGACCACGGAGTCACTGATTGTGGCCAATTGGTGGAACTGCACTTAATGCAGAAGTGAAGTATGTATTAGTCATCAAGAATATCATGATCATTAATTTTTTATGTCCCACTGCTGAGCACAGGCCTCCTTTCACAAATGAGGGTGAAAAGGAATGGGATACTCCACCACGCATGCCCACTGCGGATTGGTGGAGGTAGGCTAGTGGTCAACCTACTGTTGGAGATTTCAAGCCGCCTAGGAGGCCTCCAACTAGCTTAACGACAATTAAGTGATAACCGGGACTTACGTGCCTTCCGAAGCACGTACCGGAAAATCTTGAATTAAAATACCACTAGGCGGTCACCCATCTAAGTACCGGCCTCACCGATGGTAGCTTAAATTTGCCTAAGGATTCAGAACGGTTAATCATGCTGCACCACGAGCGCATGTATAGTATCGCGCAGTATCAGTGTAAAAGTCTATGATAGCATCATGGTGTCATCAGGGTAATCTCAGATTTGGTTCAAATCTCACATTACTAAACAAATGTAATAAATTCAAGCAAAATTTTTTGATATTTGTAAAAAAATCCCAGAAATTACTACAAAAATTATTTCAATTCCATGTTTACAAAATTAAACGACTGTAGTTAAAAATCTTGATACATGGTATCTGCTTGATGTTCCTATTTCCAAGCAGATCAACAGGTAAGTCTTACCATATTCATCAAATTGATTATATCGTCGGCGACAAAGTACCTATGTGTTGGCAGAAACTTCTATTGCGAGTTTCAATGTGGAGAATGATTTTATCTCACTTTTACATACTCTGTATTTCAGATTCCGAAACAGCGGTCAACCTGATGGTAAGTGGTCATTGCTGATCTATTTTCGGACCAAGGAGGTTTTAATAAGAAGTAGCATCGACTTCAATCCCCAAGAAGTCCGTAGAAGGTGAGGTCAAAATCAAACCTATGTATGTAAATTTGTGATCTTGATGAACTTCTTTGACGCTTTTATTTACCTTATACTGAATTAGTAGATAATATAGTTATCATAAAATTATACATGTATCCCATCATATTCTTCAACAAGATCCTTCTTTCAGCTCCGCCATCAGTGAATTTCACCGAGATTCAAATTACTTTAGAATAGAATGATCTTCCTGGATTTCCATACGATTCCCATTGGGATCACGTGCGATCGTCAGCTTACGATCGAGCGATCAGATCGCATTGTGGCGCCAATGAATAGATCGTCCACCTCTATTGTAAGTTAATGTACTGAGACACGACTTGATTGGATATACGGGTGCTGGGTTAAGCCAATAGATTGTTGGTTCCTTAAAATCAGGATTCTAACAATTTGAAATTTAGGTCAAGGATGATCGATGTTCACGTGGTCGGTCTCCAACCAGGTGGCTTGACCTCATAAAATCTGCCACGTAATGTACGATTACCTAATGTTCCCGAAACGCCAATACCAGACAAAAATGGAGGAACATTGCAAATGC
Organism: Polyploca ridens; assembly: GCA_951394255.1. NCBI lineage: Eukaryota > Metazoa > Arthropoda > Insecta > Lepidoptera > Drepanidae > Polyploca > Polyploca ridens. Next base: position 7,129,065 of record OX596263.1, read on the forward strand.
AGCGGTCATTCGCGAAAAGGACAATCATGACAACGATCACTCTGCCAAGAGTGCACGCCTAAGAAGAAGAGAGATGATCGATGTTATACTACCTAATATTCTTTAAAATCAATAATTAACCTATATTTATTGAAGAAAAGGAGCCATATATGATTCATATATATCATATTCACTTTCATATGATATAAAATGCTAACATCGCAGAATGTTTCCCTACTTCGAGCTCGATAGCAGAGTAGCAAGTGCTGTGCTTCCCCTTTGGTGAGTCCCCCTACAAACTGTAGGAGTAGGCTAGTCTCTCTTAACGTAAATATACTAAAACTGTAACTCTTGCAGGATCAAAATATTCTTAGTTTAAAAATACATCAACATTTTTGCTTGTATGATCATGTTAATCGATCTTGACACCAGTATGTCCGTTTACAAGTCGCCTCGCGAGAATGGTGATGCCGCTTCAACAGGAAGCCTTCAGCTTTTGTTCTCCGCTTGAAATGATAAAAACGTCAAGAAACGCCGCGCCGCGAGCATTGTTTTGCAACCGGTTTTTTGTTTGTTTCGTTGTTTGTTTATTGCGGTGTGCCCTGCTGTGGGCGAGCGGCCAGCACACTTCGTATACGCAAACAATTTTTTGCAATTAAAACAATGTTGCCAGATATGAATTCCGCTTTACAATTTTTTGTCTTGCCAGTAATATATGACGGCAATGTTCCATTGTTATAAAGCTTAATGTTGATTTGTAAATCAATGAGGTTTCATGTCTTAATTAATTCAGTTCATATTTTTTATATTTAAAATTCAGACGATATTTTATAAAAAAGATTAAAATTAATAAAAAAAATACTCCGTCTAAACTACTTTTTATAATCCAGTAATATTATTTATTTATTTCGAAGTATTCCCATTTGCGCACCGATTTTTTGAGCACCGATCCTATTCCCTTTTCAGCACCGATTCATATTTTGGATCGGTGCTCAAATGGGAACAAAAATTTAATTCGAAATCATTCCCTTTTGAGCTCCGAAGGATTTGTAGCTTCTAGTGTTGTGGTGTTTTGATCTCTCTCTAAATAACTCCAAAAAATTATACTTGGTAATTAAAGAAATAATGGTACCAAGACTTAGTACTTACGTTATTTTATTGAATATTCCCATTAAAGCACCGATTCTAGAGCATCAGCTAATATTTTAAATTGTACCAGTATAACATAAGCTCGAAGGAGCTCTCTCCTTTTTCATAAGTTAAAAGAATATATATGTTGTTTTTTTTACTAGAGAGAGCTCCTTCAAACTTCTGGTATTACGGTACAAATATTAGCTGATGCTCTAAAATCATTACAGATCATGTTACCTAAGTTCTTCATAATAATAAAAAACGTATGGTGACTTGTATTGTTTGTGTTTTGTTCGAATTGAGAAAATTTAAGTCTAGGAAAGTAATAAATAATTAATATTCATCTGTAATTGATAATAAACAATTAAATTATTCTGTAAAATAAAACTATTTTTTATCGATATATTTTATTTAAACACCACAGTTTTAAATAGTACCAGTACAACAGAAGCTTGAAGGAGCTCTCCCTAGTTACAAAATAACATATATTATATCTTCTTTCCACAAAATGTATACTTATTATTACTTATGAGAAAATGGTACCAGGTTTTGTTTTTTAATTTTTTTTGGAGATATCTCCTTCCAGCTTATGCTATCCTGGTACCATTTTTTCATAAGTATATATTTTTTGAGGTATTAAGAGAGAGATTTAATATAAGTAAAATGGAGAGTACATTATGTTTCCATAATTAGTCAGTACCTAGGTTTTCTAACACAAGCTAGTCTTTGCTTAAAAGGAGATTCCAAAAATAACTAATCTTAATTTATGTATAAATTAAGATTAGTTATTTAGAAATAAATTTATTATTAATTTATTATTTTTACTAGGTAATATTAACAACATTAAGTATATTTTGTTCAGCAATTGACAACCAACCTAACTAACATATTGATCAGTACTCAAAGCGGAATAGTTTTGATGCTCTAAAAATGGGTTCTCTAACGATAATACTTTTTATAATAAAACTGTTAATTTTTATCGATACGTTTTATTAAACACTACAACACTAGAAGCTACAAAACCGTCGGTGCTCAAAAGGGAATGATTTCGTATTAAACTATTGTTCCCATTTGAGCACCGATCCAAAATATGAATCGGTGCTGAAAAGGGAATAGAATCGGTGCTAAAAAAATCGGTGCTCAAAAAATCGGTGCGCAAATGGGAATACATCATAATTTCACCACATTGACGAAGGTACTCGTAAAGGCTTTTAAGGTTCAGAAATATGAATGATAAAGTATTAGTGTCTCTGTGGCTTATTGCGATTGCGTTGTGGTAGCTACAAAATGTTAAAATGTTTGTACCGCCTTGTTCACGTTGTCGCTGGTGGTTGTATTGTGGTTGCGACGTGGCTGCGGTGTGGTCAGTATCACACACGCGGTCGATGGTGCCAACTATTAATTTTCATACCATATTAACGCAAACCCACGTGGTGTGGTTGTGATGTGGTTGCGGTTGAAGTGTGGTTGTGGTACGTATGAATAGAGCCTTTGGCTCTCATGCGGAACTATTGAAAATAGATTATATAGATTTTCAACTTGAGTTTGGTAACTGAATATCCCAAGAAAATTGAACCGCGAGCCAAAATGACTTAGGTAAAAAAAATATACACAAAGTATTTGGATTAAAAACATAGTTTTTATAAGATTTTCCTAATGTCTAAAAACTAAATCATAGACTTATTTTGCGATAGCGATAACATACATAAAAACAATGACATAGTACAGCACCTGCGAAGTGCGGGCCGGCCGCTGCGGCTGCACCGCTGATTGCCGCATTGTGGCGCTCACAATAACTCGATTAGAGCGCCGGACGGTCGCCGGACATGCTACCGATCTCTCTAGTGTGGACATACCCTTAATATATTTGTTCTTAGGTGACAATTCAGGAGATAATTATGTTTTTTTATCCAGTTACCAATATCCTTTTTAAGCGTGTATTGGATAAAACTCAAACATCAAAGTTAAAAAAGTAGTTGATATGTTTCTATAAAAATTTCTGTTGCAATGAAGAATGTTTTTTTGGGAAATCCACCACAAACTACTATCATTCAAACTTCTATGAGTCTGGATCAATAATTATAGAAGTACATCATAAGCAATAAAGTTTGAAGCGTTCCGCGAATATCTTTGCCAGAAACTACAAAATGTGCCACATCCATACAAAATAATCGACCCACAGCCCCCAATTAGGTGAGTACGGAGCTACCACGGCACAAAGGCAAAGATAATGGTCAGTTAACTTAGTTCTGAAGATAGTTCACTTAGAGCCAACTTAACTTTATCAAGTTGCAATTAAGTTCGCCCGCTTAATTGAATATTCTCACGGCCCATATCACAATTACGACCTCCTGAACTGGACGATATCGATCGGCACTTTCGTTTAGCTTCGTTAAACGTAGATTGTGAAACGTGCTCTATGCATACTTAGTTTACAAGTGAGAAGCTACTCTTAGATATTTTCTCTCACAAATTATTACTAACATAAATTATTTCAGAATCAAGTCACAGGTAGGAAATAAAGCGCATACATTAACCCTAGAATCCTACCCTGTTACTAACTCTTTACAGTACAGTCTTGGTTTTGAGGGTACCGGACCTTAAAAGGAAAAAAGGGAACCCTTATAAGATCACTCTGGTGTCCGTCCGTCCGTCTGTCACGGAGGTTTTACTGGAAGACCAAGTAACGTAGAAACTCTTGACAACGCGCACATAATTATGTGACTCATAAAAATATTAATAAAAAACTAATTTTAGCTTAATTTTGGGAGTCCGACTGAATAAAAAAAAATAAGTTTAAATTATCAAATCGGATCAAACGACAAATACTTCAAGTGAAGTAAAGATAGTGATTTTTTTATACAATTGTATATTCATTCGTCGTAAAGATACAACTAAAAATGTGCAAATAATGACCCCCCCCCCTTGTTCTCCTAGGTCTCTAAAGCTACAATTTTGATTTTAATAAGGTTAGTAGTTAAAAAAAATAGGGATCCCTGACTGACTGATTTTTTTCAGTAGGTACCTACGACTGGAACCCAAATTTAGCGATCCTGACTCGCTTATTATCGGTTATTTTTTTCATTACGACTATCTTTTTATGGACTTTATTTTATGCTATTAGTCAATTGGTTATTATATCGATTAGTACTTTAAATAATTAATGTAGTAGCTTTAGCGCCCTTGGGAAATAAAAACGACATAGTGTTTGAAACATGTTTTTTTTAATTTGAAGTGTGTGAAAAATATCCAACAGAACAACTTACATGGAAAAATAGCATAACATATAACGCATGGTTAGAGAATGGAAAATGGTACTCTATTTTTTTAACCGCAAAACCATGGCAAAACCCTTTATGACCTCTTACAATTTCCTGTAATTTAATTTTGTAATATACAGGGTGTTGTTTTGGTCGGCGACAAGCGACCCAGGAGTGGTAGTACAAAAAATATCTTTCCCAAAAATGGACTTAATTCCATTAAATACTGTAAATGCGTTGAGAAAATACCTTATTCAATTTGAAATAAAATTACCGCAAAGTAAGGTCACTCGGCACGTGCACTGACTAGAGCTAGGCGCAAGCTGCCATCGCCCCACCCCTTTACTCCCTCGCACTCCCGTTGAGTATTACGTCTACACTTTAGCTTATTACAGGATTTTCCAAATAATATTTTTTTGATTTTTATTATTATTAAAAAAATAAAGTATTTTTTTTTTTTTAGCATCAGTATCATTTGTATTATCGACCCTGAGTCGCTCGTCGCTGACCAAAACAACAACCTGTATATTTATCTACTTAAAAACTTGATAATTTAGAGGTATATTACTTATGTTAATAAATAATTCAATAGCCAGTTTGTAATCTTATCTAACAAATTGCTTTTTTTAGCAAATAGTCACCCACAAAAAAACCTCCTTAAGTGTCAAATTAACATGTCAACAGAATGTCATAAGTGGTCGACATAGCAACTGGAATTAGTAAGCAGAAACGATAATGGGCAGACCTCGGGCCGGGAGTTGCGGACTAGGATGCTCTCCGGCCTGCTGGACAGACTACCTGAAGAAAGTGGCAGGGAAAAATTTGATGCGAAAGATGGACAGTCTGAAAGAAACTTAGCTTTAGCTTCCTTATGTGTATTCTACCGCTTGTATAACGGAGAGTGTTCTCAAGAATTGTTTGACCTGATGCCCACGGCTACCTCCTATCACTGCAACTCTCGCCATTGTAGCAGAGGCCATCCTCACACATTGGGATAGTAATAGTCTCGTAGGAAAACAAAATAGTCTCATTCTGTGCGGTTTCAAAGGAGCTTCCTATCGTGGGTGCACAGGCTGTGCTCCCCGCCGTAGTTCCGTGGTTGTCCCAAGGAAGTACAGCACGGAGTTCTTCAAAAAAGGTGTGAAGAGATTTTTGCAGGGTCGGCAACGCGCGAGATACCCCTGATGTTGCAAGCGTTCGTAGACTACGGTAATCGCTTACCATCAAGCGGGCCGTATGCTTGTTGGCTACCTCAGAGGTATAAAAAAAGGATCGAGATGATCGCGTGTCTTAGGAATGGCTTATCTTCAGGATACAGGCTGATAAGTAAGTAAGAATGTCATCTACATCATCATCATCAGCATATAAATGTCCCACTGCTGAGCACAGGCCTCCATTCACAAATGAGGTGAGGTGAAAGGGAATAGGCAATACTGCACCATGCATGCCCAATACGGATTGGTGGAGGTAGGCTAGTGGTCAACCTACTGTTGGAATTTGTCAAGGAGGTCTCCAACTAGCTTAACGAATATCACAATTAAGTGATAACCGGGACCAACGGCTTTACATGCCTTCTGAATCACCCATCCAGGTACCGGCCACACCAGTGGTAGCTTAACTTTGTCGATCGATTAAGAACGGTTAATTATGCAACACCACGAGTGCTTTCTACCTACCAACCTATATACAGGTCGTTGTTATGGTCAGCGACGAGCGACTCAGGGTCGATAATACAAATTATACTGGTGCTAAAAAAATATAAAAAAAATACTTAATTTTTTTTAATAATAAAAATAAAATTTTGGAAATCATGTATTAAGCTAAAGTGTAGACATAATACTCAACGAGAGTACGAGGGAGTAAAGGGGTGGGGCGATGGCGGCTTGCGCCTAGCTCTAGCCTGTGCACGTGCCTAGTAACCATACTTTGCGGTAATTTTATTTCAAATTGAATAAGGTATTTCTCAACATATTTACAGGAATTAAGTCCATTTTTGGGGAATATATATTTTGTACTACCGCTCCTGGGTCGCTTGTCGCCGACCAAAACAACACCCTGTATATCAACCTTGAAATATAAACATCAAGTAATTTTACGAGCTCGATAAGTCAATCTCACACCTTCATATTCCACTTTTTTCGGGAAAAAACCGTTTTACTATAATGGTTTATTGATATGGTACATGAATATTCAGCAGTTATATATGTTCTTGAGTATTAATTAGATAAAGTCGGTGATTTAATTTGGTAGCGTCAAATTATACATTAACTAGCGATACCGAAGCGGGCTTGTTATTTGATAGAAATATTAATGTATTTTAAATTTAAATTAGCAAGATTATAATATTATATTATATAATATGAAAAATCGAGTGGTTTTACCGAAAGGTAACTCACGCACTTTACATCTGCTATCGGTATCTAAATTTTATTTACGTAGTTGCTGTCGTCAACTCTGAACAGACTAACCCCCTTATTCATAATCGCTTTTTAACTAAATCAGTGTAATAGTGTGCCCTATCTCATTCTTTCGATCACCAAATGTCACCTGTCAGATAAAGACTTCGGAATATTAGCTAATAAACGTTTGATGACTGTATAATTTTTACAAGTTTTGAGAGAGGTAGAGCATTGCGTTTTTCGCGGCTCGACAATACCGCAGCCTGATAACTTATGATTGTGTTTCTGCACGGGAGTATAAGTAACCGCTTACTCCTCTCTTTTACTAGGTGGAAAAATTCTCCATCTTCCATTGTCTGGACTATGAAAAGGTTTAATCTGTATTAGGTACCTACTTTACCAGTTTTTGTATCTTCTAGTTACCTAGCCTTAGATTGTTTGTTTATGACTTGTTCTTTGCGACTTCGCGGTGGTCTGTGTTCTTATGTGAATGCGCATATAAAAACCATTTTTTCCACATAGTGAAGCAAGTAATGGCAATCTGTCACTTTAGCTGTCCTACTGTTAGTTGTATGCAACAAATTGGCACTATTGCCTCTCGAAAGCATTCAACTGAAAAGCCGCATCGGGTATATGTATGGCCCAAGTTAAAGTAAAGTGCAAGCGATTTATAACACCGATTTTTTATCAATATAAAGCTTTACTTGAAGAGAAGGTGCAAAACCTATGAAACTGAAGCTAACAACTTCTTAGGAGTTTAACTTTTTTTTAAGTACCTTTTTAATAATTAATAATAAGTATTAATATAAACTTTTAAAACGTAGGTAATTTTTTTATATATAATAATTATTTTGTAAATCCAAAAAATTCTGCAAATTTTTTTTCAACCATTGTTAAGTTTTATTTGTATGTATTACAATAGCTGAGCCAGGTGGTTTCATCAGCATTAAAATTTTATATTATAGCCTATCCTTTCTTAGTAAACGAGCTATTTGATATATAAATAATATTTCAATTGGACGTTAGTTCCTGAGATAGAGCGATGAAAATACAAACACAGAAACTCTTCAGTTTAATAAATAACTACCTTCAAATCTCCCTTACCTTGAGCCCCTAATGTTGCCTGGCTGGGGCGGCGTGGATGCAAGAAAGGGCCCTTGCATCGGGCGCGACTACACCTGTTCGTCAGCCCTTTGCATTCACCGCGACGATTGTCAAACTTTGTCGCCGTACATAAGTAGTGTAGAGTCGCATTTATGAATACATTTCTTTCTGGAGTAAAATATGTTGTTCTAATAATAAATGGAAAGTGAGTTAGTATGTAACCTCTTGTCAACTGAACGGCACAACCAATCGTGATGAAATTTGACGCACGGGTAGATTATAACCTGGAGTAACATAAAAGCCTCGAAAATGCAGGTAAAACAGTGGAACGTCGTCGTAAAAGCCTATTCAATCATAGGTATCCCCTGGAAATAGTTCAGAACATAATTTGACTGTAGTAATAAGGTACTGCTTTGAATTCGTTGAAGAAACGTGTTTCTTTCTATACATTTTGGTTAAACATGTATTTTTATGGAGCAGCTCATTTTTCAACGATTTCAAAATGTATATGTAATTTCTGTGTTATCGGTTAGCTTCATTAACTTTGAAATGTTTATTTTTTATGTTGCCCACTCATCACTATAACACACTTATACGACATAAGTAATGCAATCTTAGATTTGCTTATCTATTTAATTATTAAAAACTCTATGAGAGTTTCGATAATTTGCATATTTTTTATTTAAAAATTTCATTAACAGTAACTTGTCAAAAATTAATTTAAATTAACCTCCTTATTTACTATTTAAAGTAAAAAATAAAGTTTATTAATCTCTTAGATAACAAGTAAAACCAAAATTCAAAATTAATATATTTTTATAGATTAATTATACCATCCGAGTAGATAAAACCAAATCTACTATACTAGGAGGTGACGACAAAAATGGTAACGATAAGGTAAATGGGTGAACTCTGGTTCATCGGATAGAGAATACCTCCCTGATGCCATATAAGTCGGTCTGCCTGCACCAAGTGGTTGCGTTGTCTAGATATGGCGCCTGAAAAACTGTTTATCGTGACCAAAAAAAAACGATAAGGTAAATAAATGGCTGAACTCGACGTAGAAAGTAAGTACTAGTTGTACTGATGTCAATTTAAAAAAAACTGACCAAATATTCGGTTGCGTTATCTAGATATGGCGGCTGAAAAACTGTTTATCGTGACCGAAAAAAAATGATAAGGTAAATGGCTGAGCTCGATGAATCATGGAAGTATTAGTGCATACTAGCTTAGTAATGAAAAAACTGTCAAAAATTTTGGTTGCGTTTCGTAGTTATAAGCGATCTACGTAACAGTTATCACTATGGATAATTTGAGTGTTTTACGGTTTTCTCGGAATTTGCATTGTCAAAAATATGAAAATGATATCAGTGAGGGAGGGGGGCGCCCTTCCTTTATACCTCCCGCCGCCCCACCAGCAGTGTGCGGTTATATTAATCTTTTTTTATAGTTTGAGTATTATATGAAATAAATGCTTAATTGTCTGGTAGGCATGAACCTATAGTGATGTTGTTGGCGGCAACACGCCAAAAATTATTTTCTATCTACCGTACGCAAAAAATAACTGCTGTTTGGAATTTTGAAATCAATATATTAGTTATTTAAGACATTAAAATTAGTTGCAAAAATTGTATTCGGACTTTCCCATTATATTTATGGAGTTAGATTTTTATTGTAATGTGTCGATAGTTTTACAATTATTATAGAATCAACAATTTACTTTAATTTATTGACTGGCGAAAGACTACTGGAAGTTTATCAACAGGCATTGCTCCATAGGTTCGGTACATATCTTACGCATAATATGCTGATCCAATTCTACTTTTGAAGGTGGCATTGAAGAAGCATCGAAATTCATAAGACTTTTGTAAAATTTCTCATTTTCTTTATTAGGTTTGTTTTTTTTAAAGCATCTTATTGCGATCTTCGTTGACTGAAATGACATAGTTTTGCAGCCATAAATGTCGCAAACAATCGGATTGCCAAGGCCCGAGGAATTCGCGCATTTGCGCCCCTTATGGCAGTCTCGGAAGCTAACCCAGAGTTAAGCTCAAGATATTCGGGTCCAATGTGAAGTCTGTACTGCTTCTGTACGGGTGCGAAACATGGAAGGTAACCAAGGCCATCTCGCACCAGCTCCAGGCTTTTGTCAACCGATGCCTTCGCCAAATTCTCATTATCCACTGGCCAGAGAAAATCTAGAACGTAGAGCTCCGAGAACGCTGCCACGAACATATACCCAAGCAGGCAATGGACTGGAATCCGCAGGGGAAACGAAAGTGTGGCCGTCCCAGAAACCTGGCGACGCACTGTGCTTGACGAAGCGAAGAAGATCGGTAAATCTTCAGAGTTTCCAGAGTTTCTGTGGACGCCCTCTGCCCCATCTAGGGGACACAGGATCATAATCCATGTCGCAAACAAATTGTTAAATTTTTTCTCATGTTTTGTTGCTCATCGTCATATAACTCTATTAGTGCATCTTGATAATCTTTGTTTTTAGCAAGAATATTATATAATATAAATATTAAGGTGTGCTCGGTATATTAGGCACTGTAAGTAGAATTTCTTCAACTGTGTATCTGGTAATCAATTATGTGTATCTGGTACTGCGTTTTTCTTAGTAAACTTATGAAATAAAGTGGACGTACTTTTAACTGCTGTAAACTTTTTATAACATGATAACTACAATGACAATCTGATGGTGCAAGCGTCCATAGGCTACGGTAACTGCTTACCATCAGGTGGGCCGTATGCTTGTTTGCCACCTTAGTGGTAAAATCTAAGTTATTTGGTAATTATATGTTTGCGTACTTCAGATACGATTACCTCGAATTTGTAACACTTTTTTTAATGCGCTCGTGGTATTGCATGATTAGCCGTTATTAATCGATCGGCTACCACCGTCGTGGTTGGTACCTAGATGGGCCTAGTGGTATTTCAAATCGAGCGTTTCTGTGCTTCGGAAGGCACGTCAAGCCGTTGGTCCCGGTTATCACATAATTATGATAGTCGTTGTAGTATGCTAGTAGGATGCCTCCTAGGCGGCTTGAAAAATTCCACCAGTAGGTTGACCACTAGCCTACGTCCACCAATTCGCAGTGGGCATGCGTGGTGGAGTATTGCCCAGTCCCTTTTACCCTCATTTGTGAATGGAGGGTCAGCAGTGGGATAGGCTGATGATGATGATTTTTTAACGAGTTCTCATTAAACAACACAACTTTTTCATTTTTACAGTATTTTCACTAATCTGGTACATTAATTCTGACATATTTATAGTAAAACACTTTTGTCAACTCGTGAACAGCGCGAGCAAGCGTTGCCTGAACTTGCCTGTAAGGTCGTGCAGGTAACTAGTGCAAAATATCTTTCACAACAATGTTATAATCTTATACTATGTCTGTTGACTCGTGAATACCGCTCAGTGCAGGCGGGGTAGCGGGGGATATAAAGGGAGGGGGGTGGCACTAATAACATTTTCATATTTTTGACAATGTAAATTCCGCGAAACCGTAAAACACTAAAATTATCCATATTGATAATTATTACGTATATCGCTTATAACTACGAAACGCAACCAACATTTTTGTCAGTTTTTTCATTACTAAGCTAGTATGCACTAATACTTCCATGATTCATCGAGCTCAGCCATTTACCTTATCATTTTTTTTCGGTCACGATAAACAGTTTTTCAGCCGCCATATCTAGATAACGCAACCGAATATTTGGTCAGTTTTTTTTATAATAACATCAGTACAACTACTACTTACTTTCTACGTCAAGCTCAGCCATTTACCTTATCGTTTTTTTTTGGTCACGATAAACAGTTTTTCAGGAGCCATATCTAGATAACGCAACCAATTGGCGCAGGCAGACCGACTTATTTGGCATCATAGAGGTATCCTCTATCCGATGAACCCGATTTCATCCATTTACCTTATCGTTACCATTTCTGTCGTGCCCTCCTAGTCTATACTAAGATATGGATTTGAACGACAGAAAAAATATATTAATTTTGTTTTAATTTTATTACCTTTGATTTAGAAGCTAGGCTACAGTAGGCCAGTTGGAACTGCCTTGTAGCTCGGGCTTAGAATAACAGCTATGGTGTTCCCCTGCGTGTCGTAAAATGCAACTAAACGAGGATTAAGATAGTTCTTATAATTTTCATAAAGACGGAATGTCATTTTTTAAACAAATAAAATTTAACATAATTTATCACAATGCAGTGTGCCTGCTGCGCTGACCTTGCACTATCTAAACTTAAAGCTATCGGTGTAAATTTCTAGATATTGATATATTTTATTGTATACGATTTTTTTAAATACTAGCTGTATATTTCATAACTCATAGGGGAGAGGGGAACACTCGGAACTCGTTGATAATACCCCGGGTTTTGCAAGCTCCCATTTGACTACTGAACCCGCTTACCACCAGGTGGTTGGTATGCTAATGTACAACTTAGACGTATAAAAAAACTTACGTTAATCCTGTCAAATTAGTCCAATGCTTGTTATTGGACTAATTTGACAGGACTACATTTCATTCATCCTTTTCTTATGTTCTTTGTTAGAAAGAGATATAGTGAGATTAGTTTAGTTGTAAACAACAGAATCAGCACCATTATTTTTAAAACATTGTGCAATTCCTTGACGTAAGTAAATTTTAAACAAATTACTTAATATTCCACTCTACATATTTCCCTGTCCATGATAATCAATTAAAGCATAGTCAATGCCTCGTATAAAACACTGACATCCATATCAGACCTTTGACTGATCATCGGCGACCAGATGGGACAATGAAAGTAATAAAACTACCTTGAAGAGGGAAAGGGACAACGCTATAAAGTAAAAGTTGTCAGATATAATTAGTAGATTAGCTTTCCGCCCTACGGTTTCACTTGCTGTCACATTTTTACCCACTTAGGCGCCGATCCCACAGAGAGAGTTCTAGAGTTCCGAGTTCTGCATTCCGTGTTGACTATTGTGCACACAGCAAGCAGTCTAGAGTTCTAGAGGTCTAGAGGTCTGCAATATTCGCTACTGATTGCACATCATACACTTTTTTTACTATCAAAGGCCCCATATAGCTTACAGTCAACGCGGAATGCAGAACTCAGAACGCAGAACTCTAGTACTCTTCTCTGTGGGATCTGCGCCTTAGGGATTGGATATGAAAAATTCTTCGTTAGATACGTCCGATTACACGTACGTTAAGGTTAAATGTGTGCAAAATTTCAAATTTCTAGACCTATTTATTTCTAGGCCGTGGTTTTTCCAATGGAGTACAGTATGGAGTTCTTCAAAAAGGGTGTGAAGATATTTCTACAGAGTCGGCAACGCGCTAGTGACATCCCTGGTGTTGCAAGCGTCCATAGGCACGGTACGATACGGTAACCGCTTACCATCAGGCTTTATATTTTATTTAACTTAACCTATTCGAAGCGCCAAGCAAAGTTTAATTAATCAATGAAAACTCTATAAAATTTCTGATAATTTTGACACCACTAATAGTTCAGTGGAACACAAATAATTGTAATGGCAGACTTGGGCTTCTGGTGGATAGTAGGGTTGCTATCCTACCAAAAAGTACCCTACTAATAAATAGTAGCGTGGTTTCCGTACAATGTTTTTCTACGATAGTTTATTGAAACTTTCCCAACAAATAATTACATGTATATCTACCAAATTAGTTTACAGTCGTAAAACTAGCTCTTAGCGTTTGTACATTTATTAAAGTAATCAAACAGGAACATAAAACTTTTAGACAATTTCAATAAAATATCATATTGTAATAAAAGCTTTATGTAAAGGGACCTTATCATTTCAGTTCTCGATAACGCTTTAATACCGTCTAATTGCTTTTAAAGTATCGACATTATTTTAAGTCAATTAAAACGACCGCCCCCTGAGCGGTAACAAACAAAAGCGATTTAAAATGGCACTTTAAAAAATGCATGTAATTAATTTAACATGTTATGCCGCTACTTATATTTATTTACTTAAAAGTATGCTAAGTCTTCACGAGATAACAAAGAATGTCTCTAAAATTAATTATCATTGGAAAAGTATGTGAAATATTTCACAGATATTTAAAGGGCAACAGTAGCTGTTGCCCTTTAAAAGAATATTTAGGTATAAATTGTTGATATTTAAAAAATAGAATAGTAATATCAAATTAAATAACATATATCTACCTGTACATGTTTAAATATCATTTTAAATTTTGGCTCAAACATTCAACTATAAAAACTGTGGTCAACAAAATTTAAAAAAAAAGGGCATAAAACCACAAAACAAAACGGGCCACATACACTCATTATTTGTAACCCTATCCAGAGGACGCACGAAAACTTAAAAAAGGCATCTAATCTCAGCTGTCATCGACGGGAAAATAACGTTGAATATGAAGGGGTCTAATGAGACAAAGGGTTAATGAGAATAACAATGGCTGGGCAGTAAAATATTGGATTTATACTCGGCAGACAGGTTGGGAGATGAGCTGATAACGCGGCAAATGCCGGCTTAAGGCGAAGTAGCTTTCATTAATCGGTATTTTGTAAAGTAATACTAAAATTCTTGTACGTACTTAAAATTTTACTATTTTACCGGCTGATAAAATAAGCTAAGCATTATTGTCAAAAAACGTTGTTTTTTTAAATCGATTCTTGAGATTTGCAGTTATATCTACGTTCTTAACACAATGATTGATTAACTGAAATGAGGTCAGTTATTAACTTGAATTTGCTTAACAAATATTGCTATTCAAGCATAATGCCACCTGATGGTAAGCGAATACCGTAACCTATTTATCGTTTGCACCAGGGATATCACTCACTAACTCATTATTATTCTTTTATACTAAAAATCAAGTAGGTTAACATTTTAATAAATTATCAAGGACTCTGCCCTTAACAAAACACCATCGTTGCGTCCACAATGATCAAATTTCGTTTTTATTGTTAATCCGGCCTCTAAATGAGCAACCACATATTGAGTCCACTCACCGACGTTGCCCGACAGGGTAAATGGAAAAATAAATTTAAAAAAATCACTGGATTCCAGGATTCGACAACGATTCTCATCGCCATACGATTTTATTAAAAATTTCAACGCATGTCACTTTTTTTTTGTTCTTAAATGATTGTTATATTTTGATTGTTATTACCAGAGTACGTAAAATATTTAGTTAAATTGCTTTGGTTATTTTATATGGAGCTTTACAATTGTTTTTAGTGCCTTATTTACTTGACGATGGTTAAATGTTAAATTTATGGTTAAATCAATCTTTATTATTCAGGTGTAATTTGAGAATGTATCGAGCTGATATTTCAATATTGTCGCATACGTTTAAATATTGCAATGAAGAATAAAACTGACTCCATCTGAAAATAAAACTGTTGCTTTTAATTTAACTTTGTATGTAACATTACATACAAAAATGAATACAGTATAATCTACAAACAATATACAGCAGTCATAGATTTTTTTAACCGACTACAAAATAATTGGACTGTTTTACAAAAAACTTAAACCGACTTAAAGTACACTAAGAAGTAATCAAATCCTGATCTGATGACAATGGAACCAAACGGGAAGCTTACCCTTTCAAATAAAAAAAGAATTTTCCAAATCGGTTAATAAATGACGGAGCTATGAGGTAACAAACAAAAAAAAAATACATTCGAATTGAGAACCTCCTCCTTTTTTTGAAGTCGGTTAAAAAGGAGGAGGTTCTCAATTCGAATGTATTTTTTTTATCAATGCCCACGCGTGTCATACGACGTTTTTCAACACACTTGCGAGGAGAAAAACAGACTTGTATTTTACAATAAATGTCACTTTACCAGCGAGTGTGTTGAAAAATATATTCATAGATTTACTTTAAATTAAAAACATTATGGTCCAGTTAAACAAACAGCTTTGTGTAACTGAAACTGAAAAATAACTGATCCACCACCATCATATGCTCCGCGTACAATGAAGTAAGTAAAATTGAATATATTCCCCAAAAATAGCAACTAGGTATTTTTTTAACATGGTTAAACCAAAATTAAACACAACATATTCAAATAAAGCCACATCACAAATAAAAGTCCTATTTTAAGACATCGAAGGCTTTGCTGTCTCATCGGTTTGTTCATTTGTCACAGGCAATCGCGACCATTAGCAGTAATTACCGCGTCAATCACTTATCTGTTGCTTGGGGTGACGACTGACGTATGCTGGGAACAAAATTAGTTCTAAGACTGAACACTGAACATATAAGAACATTCTAATTCTAGCATGTGGGTGGTAGCATGTGGGAACTGCACTGAGGTAATTAAATAAACAGTCATATTTTTTTATGTCTGAAGTTTGAGCAGGCAGGCAGTCTAAAGTCAAAGTCAAAGCCATTTATTCAATTAAGGGCCTAGTAGAGCACTTATGAAGGTCAAAGCTACTGAAGTTACCACCAGTTTATAAGTCGGCCTTCAACTGAGAAGAACAGGCAAGAAACTCAGCAAGGTTACATTTTGTCCAACTGGGAAGGTACCGTTGTCAATGGAAAATTAAAATACCAGGGGGATTGACAATATGGTTCTGACCTAAACAAAGCCTAAAAGACAACTGGCTTTGAATTAAAATTACCGCATCAAACTACTGGGTGTTTCGTGACAGATTTTCAACTAAAGTGTGGTAGCCAGCCAATTCCTAACTAGCTCCAGAAGGCTTTTACGTGGAAAAAAATAAAGAAATGGCTCTTTTTCACAACACGGCAGCATTGAGTTTAAATAGTGCAAGCATGTAAGCGACTCAACGGACTTCCTTCAGTAGCTTTGAAAATCCTTAAGTGCCCTCCTGAACAATCTTTCTTTGACTTTTGATTTGACTGTTAGATTGATTTGATTTCTATCTTTTTCGTTTAGTATTATCAACTTATTTTCGGTCAAAAGGTGGTCCCCGTAATTCAAGGGAGATTTAGCATTGTGAAATAACTAATAAAGATCCTAGTTAAAAAATAAGAGGCGTCACTCCAACACACTCTTAAGCGGCTTACATATTAATAAAATTGATCCCACAGTAAGATAACTTCTCAGGGACTGGTAAACAAAGTAGTAAAGATGGCGACTCAACTCATAAAGATCCTCGCGGATTGTGATAAGAAACAAAAGGGCCAATTGTCACTTCATCACAACGTTGAGCGAAATAGACAGTAATGAAAACAAGTCGGCGTAGTGAGGCGCAAAGCGGCGGACGTGGTCGTGCACGCAGGTGACGGAACAATGTGATGTTGTATTTCACATTAACATTATGTTCACAAGGTGAATGTTGTCCGCTATTGTCCACTTATGTTCGGGATCAGGTTAGGGTGAGGCTCCATGGAGATGATTATGGAAAACTATGTTGAGATTCAAAGGTAGCTGGAAATTTCTCGAAATTTGAAAGTTTTTTTTTTTACTGTTTGTAGGCCTGTGTTTGACCGCAATCTCACCATGGTAAGTGATGATGCGGGCGAAGGTGGTAAGCACATAAAGCCTAGAAGGAGCTGGCTCTCAAGTGCAGCTGTCGGAACACACCGAAAGGTGCTTGGCGACAGATTTTCAACTTGAGGGTGGTAGCCAGCCAGGCGGGTATTACAAAACCCTACCACCGTGCTATGGTTTCCTCACGATGTTTTCCTTCAACGAAAGCTCAAGCTCATTGTAGGATTCGAACCCGGGACCTTCGTCTCGGTATCCGACGTCACTACCACTGAGCTATCATCACCAAAATTGGTGATGATATTAAATTGGATATGAGATTATTTGTTGGTTTATCATAAACATAATCTTTATTCATGGAAGTTCCTATTAATGTAAAAGTTACAAATGTAGTAGAAGTGTATCAGCTATCGATCAATTGAGCAGACTAAAGTATTCAGAAACTTTACAATTAGCGTTTGAATTCAACAGAATGAGTCATTCAAGTTTGGAATTATTGATGTAGCAAATCTTCGCATTAAAAAATCAAAGCAAAATTAAAAGAATCAATTTTCCGTACGTATGTAAACTACAACTAACATCTCTCATTGTGGCGGCATTATCCATTGAAAGGGCTACCTATTGTTATTTCACTTTAATATAAAACAATACGCAAAGCTTTTCACATTGACTGTAATCTTTTATTTGCTCTGTTCACTCCCTTTGTGCGGTGCCGCGGCGGCGTTTTTATCTTGACGCAACTCATTAATGTTGGTGACTTTTTAGTTGTGTCAATGCTCATTGAGTATTTTTATTGTGTGAATTAAGTTAGATGGGCAATTCCACTCATTGTCTATATACTTGAGATAGCTACAAGGCCTATTCTTAAAGTTACAGCTTCCTTTAAGAATTCACTGTATTTTGCTTTTGTTTTTATATCTTCTATATATATAAAATTCAAAGTCCTGACTGACTGATTGACTGATATATCAACGCACAGCCTAAACCACTGGTCCTAGAGACATGAAATTTAGAGAGTATATTCTTTGTGAAGAGTAGGTATCCACTAAGAAAAGGTTTTTCGAAATTCCACCCCTAAGGGGGTAAAATAGGGGCTGAAAGTTTGTATGAAAGTCCGTCAGTTTCAAAGTTAGGATCTTCAAATTTTGTGTTTAGGCTGAAGATTGAAAATTAATGTATACGTGTCTCAGCGTTTTTAATAATTCCACCCTCGAAGCGGGATGAAGTTGTTTTGTTTTGTTTTATTGTTGTAGAAAATTATGTCATTTGATTCCTGTAGGCCACGCGGGCGAAGCCGCGAGCAGAAGCTAGTCATAGTATAAAATTGGTCGAGAAGTGACAGAATCGATGGGTTAAATTGTATCTCTCTCTTTGTATTCACTGTTGTATTCATGAAGTTGTCTTCGTCAGTTGTCATATTTCATTCATTGTAGCAACGGTTGTTTCCTGCAATGGAAGTTATTACGTTGACCTTCATTTATTGTTTTGTTGTTATAAATTCAGTGATCAATTTTGAAAACTCTTTACATCCAATATTTCTGATGAAATTATTGGGAGTTTTAGATTTTTTTTCTAATGGGCTTGCGTTTCGCCACTGACCCGCCCATAAGGGACGATGACAAAACCTAAGATGGAACACGCTTACCCAGAAGAAACCTATTCACTCTGGCCTTGAAAGTCCCTTAAGAGTTGGGAAACACAGAGGATGCAAAACGTTGTGTCCGTATTTTCGGTATGTCTACAACGTACGGGTGAAAATTTTCCTGGCGTCTTTTGGTTCGGTGTAAAAAAGGGGATAATGGAATAGGTTGAACTGATAGGCAAGCAAACCTTTCTTCGATGGTCGAGGCTCGTAAGACTGTTCTGTTTATTACCATCTAAAAAGCTATCCATTTGAATAAAGTGATAATTTACCCTTTCGTACTGAGAAATTGTTTTGCCTAGTCTAGGAGCTCTTTCACCAACTCAATGCGCTTAAACTCAGTATCAACTGGATTATCATGTCAAAAAAAGACAGAAGGCATAGAAAAAATATTTTTTTAACGTAAAACGAATAAGTACTACTACGCTGATTGAAGTAACATATAAATATCAATCAAAATATATCAATCAAAAGAAATATCTAAATATACATATAGATATAAATTCCTTAATTATATCTATATGTATTTTTAGATATTTCTTCACAGAGAGTGATAGAAACGCCTCAACTGAATCTATCAGAAGATATTCCATTGATTCAAACACTTTATCAAGCGTAAACTTTGAAGATATCGGTTTTATTACCAAAATGGCCTTGACAATAAACCTTATTAACTGATAAACTATTCATTTTAACATTGACCATGGTTATATTAATTATTATATAGGTAAATCAATAACTATAATCAATACTAGCTGTCCCCCGCGGTTTCACCCGCGTTTTCGGGATAAAAAGGAGTCCTTTTCCATACCATAGGCCATCTGCATGGCAAATTTCATGATGATCCGTTGAGAAGTTGAGGCGTAAAGGCGTAACAAACAAACAAACTCACTTTCGCATTTATAATGTTAGTTAGGTTTAACATTATTACCTAGTCATCAGAAATATCAAACCAGAAAAACAGGTTAAGTCATGCTTACTAGCAAGTATTAAATACATTCCCCTATAAGCACAAGTATGTAACTTAATACGATTGAAAATGAAACAAAGTTACTAATAATATCTTATCTCATATGTCGTATATAACTTGACTTTATCTCGACCAACAAAAGGTATCTACAGAAGCAAGAGGATACAATAAAGTGGTACAGTATATGCAAAAAAACACATGCATATTTATACAGGTCGTTGTTTTGGTCAGCGACGAGCGACTCAGGGTCGATAATACAAAAATAAAAAAATTAAAATTTTGAAAATCATGTAATAAGCTAAAGTGTAGACATAATACTCAACGAGAGTACGAGGGAGTAAAGGGGTGGGGCGATGGCGGCTTGCGTCTAGCTCTAGACTGTGCACGTGCCTAGTAACCATACTTTGCGGTAATTTTATTTCAAATTGAATAAGGTATTTCTCAACATATTTACAGTATTTAATGGAATTAAGTCCATTTTTGGGGAATATATATTTTGTACTATCGCTCCTGGGTCGCTTGTCGCCGACCAAAACAACACCCTGTATTGCGAATTACACATGTGACGGAATTCTCTAGCTAGATATTATTATAATGATGGAAAAAAAGCAAAATTAGCTAACAATTTGCTTATTTAGTCTACAATTTATGAAACCAATTTTACTGACCATCTTGATTCCTTTGGATATGTTTTAATTTACTATAAAAATTCGTTGTTACAAATTCCAATCAAACTAATATACCAGTTTTCTTCTGGTATAAAATAGTTCTATAATCATATGTTGATTAAACATCAAACGGAAAGCCGCGTCTCATTTTCGATTGTTACAAATTAGAACCTACATTAACAATCATAAACATAATTTATATTTTAATCATTAACACTGTACTTCGATACAAAATATAGTCCAAAGATAGGATTATAAAAGCTAATACAAAAGTTTATCTGAGTAACAAACGTCGCTCAATAAAAAGTACGATGAACCCCGACGGTAGTAACCCATATGAGAAATGTCCACGCTTTGTGAATATCCTCACTGAGTCGGTAATACCGCCTGCTCATAATCCTTTTTAACTTTATAATCAAGAGACGTAATACGTTTCATAAAAAAAAAACATTCCATATTTTACCATAACCTAGGATAAAACTTCTAATAAAATATCTCTAAATAAAATTTCCTTATGTAAGATCTTTGCTGAATAAAAATAACTTTACTTAGCGTTAGCGTTACAATATTAATGATTTATACATTTCTACCGTTATATTATTAGTTTTTTGCTGCATAATTAGTTATAGTACCTACTTAAACATACAATTACTATTTAAAAACAACTAAGCTAAACGCTTACCTCGAAATGAACGTATATATTCAGAGAATGGTTATTCACTGAAAGATCATCGTACTTAAATCAAATCTTGCTGCCAAAAACATTCGACAAACATTTGCCGATATTAACTAAAAATAATTTATGATTGTCACACTATAATTTCTTCAAACACACTACTCCATCTCTATACAAGTGTGAAATCAATCCTGTGAAGTACGCCGACCGGTGCGTAGCCGATAATATGGGGACAAATACAAATTGATAAACAAAAAGAAATACATTACGTAGGTATGTATGCATACTTTATATAGCGTGAAATAGCTGAGCACAGGTACATTTGAGTAAATATATTGGATGTAGTAACTTTGAGTGCTTGATAAAACGTCTTTGTGACGTAATTAAGGGATTTATCAATCTTTATTTTATGATAGATATTTCAAAGTTATCAATTTGTTGACGCTCCATTCTCAGGTTTATGAATGAGAGATGATTTTTATAGGTTTTTTGACAGATTGGCTTCTATCTAGCCATAATCGGATCGAGGAAAGTGGTGACCGATTGTAGTGACGGCAAGACCTGGAGCTCTGGTGCAGTTCCCACCATAGACCTGAGAATGATAGCGACTCAGGCGGGTACTATAATTTTTGATTTAACCTTCTGCTGTATTATAATTTTCACCACAAATATATTATGATAATATTTATAACCACTTTTCCATAAAGCTAAATATCAGCCAGCTCGTTTTGAAATCCGAGCGTCAGATTTCGTAATTTATTTCAGTGAAGAAGGCCCTTACAAAATGTTTAACCTGTTTGTCTGCCCAGATAACATTGATATTTTTAAGTCAGTAAAATTATAAAACATTTACTGACTTTCTTCATTCGTACCATCATAATGTTATCACTCTTCTTCAATGATACTAATCTAGGTGGCGCCAATACATATTTACTACCTCAAATCTCTTAGTTTTAATCGACCATCAATCTATATTATATATATATCAATTACGTACAACTCGTAAAGCATCTCTGACAGCATCCATGTTTTTCAATTATTTTAACTGCCGAATAACAATGCGAAAGAATTAATTTCTATCAGAATTCACTCGTGTCGGGAGTCCATTGAAACACCGTGTCTGATGTTAACGATATTACGCGGCTTCTATTATAGCCAATTACTACACAAAATCATCTATCACTTACAAGCTCAAGCTTCGCAAATGTTCTACCACTAAATGGAAGGCGCCGTACTTCGGCCATTGTCGGTGGTTCGGAGAGACGGATCAATGGACATTGCTAACTAGCCGAAGCTGTGAACTGGTACAAATAGCCGCCAACCTTACACTGGGAATGCAATACGACGTAGACGGTTGCAAGATTTCGTTTCGGATTGTTAGTTACGCTGCCGTATTAATAATTTGGAAATTGTCAAGATATTCATTTTCAATCAATTTTGTTAGAATTAAATACAAGGTCTTTGTTTGTTCCAGTCTCGAAACCAAATTGTGTTAGTTATGATTGCTACTTGAAACTAAACATACATAGTAACTTAATTACATTTATATATATCACGAGTTGCGCCCCGTGGTTTCACCCGCGTACCCGAAGGATATCCTACCCTACCCTACCGTTAAGACTTCTGAAATTTTCTACGCAAGTTTCTTATTTTTTTTTTCCGTAAGAACCTTCTCCAGAGTATTCGAAAACTTAAAAAAAATATGGATGAAATTGGTAAAATCGTTCTCATGTTATGGCGTGACCAACGGAAATAGAGATTCAATACTCAATACTCAATACTCAATCATTTATTCATTTTTAGAGAGATTAATAGTCTGAAGGTTTTTGAGATTAATAGTCTGAAGGTAATATTGATATGTTTTACTTACCTATTGGTAAGGTCGGGCCTAGTACCAATTTTACTAACACTTTTCTTCCATACAAACTTTAACGCCCCCTAAACTCCTTTTTAGGGGTAGTTTTAAAATCTAATAATGAGAAACTTTATTATTTATTTAGGTTAGTAGGTAGGTAATTGTGCTAAGTTCCTTGCCTGTTCTTGTTAGTTGAAGGCCGACTTACGAACTGGTGGTAACTTCAGTAGCTTTGACCTTCATAAGTGCCCTACTAGGGTCTAAATTGAATAAATGGCTTTGACATCTAGACATCTAGGGGAAATAGACCCGAGAGGAAGTAGTACTACTGTATTATAATATCATAGAATCAATAGGTAAAAGTAATGATATTGCAATTATAATAATATCTACATTAATATGACGTTTGAAGTAATAGATTGCTTGCATTTTTTATTGATAATACTTTGATGAGATTGATTCTCATTTATAATTTGTTTAATAATCAAAACATTTTTTTTAAGGTAAATTAATTTAATAAGATTCGTATTTATGTATCTTGTTGAGTCCCTCAGACTGTGATTTACAGAAAATAAATTGATAAGTGTAGTGGTGTCAAGATCAACTTAAACTAATTCAAGATCAAGAATAACTGGAAAAATGTTATACTGATTTTATCTTGAGTTAAACCAAATAATTAAAATTAATTTATTGCTAGCTCTTCTAAAAAAATTACGGCTTTAATTGATTCATATTAGAAAATGTCTAATTTATAATTAAGTTAATCCATTTTTATGGTTTTAATCTGAAATTATCATACCTAAATAAGGTTATTGATATACATATACAAATAATACATCTGTAGAAAAGCCTTGTATGTAATTGGAAAAAAATGAGTGTATATATCTAATTGAGGCTTACTGAAGCTGAATAAATGATTTCAAGAATGTAACCTGTCTGTATGTCTACTTATAGCTCAAGATCTACTGGACGGATTTCTATGAAATTTTGTGTACAGGTAGATTATTAATCTGGTCAACATTTAGGGTACTTTTTATCCGACTACGACAGCCTAACAAAGAAGGGTTCTGTCTTTTCTATAGTTTTCCATTAACTTAACAAAACACCGTTACGGCATGGAGTTTATGGATTATTGGCAAATTTTTATCCATAACGGGAATGCGGATAAAACCGGGGGGGACAGCTAGTGAATGATAATTTTGTGATGTAATATGATGAGTAATAACAATGACGTAAGTTTTAGAAGACTAGGAGAAGAATCTTTTCTCATTGCCCGAGGTAACTAACACATAAAATCAAATATCATACACACAAAAGCGTAATTCCAATGTATCATTAATAATTATACCCTCGTGGCAGAATGGCTGTCGGTCTCGTGCCTCCAATTATTTTTACAGCGCATAATAACTTGGCCGTTATCAATTATTTAAGAAAAGAAACGTTTTATGCATGTATGTAATCGAATTTCATAGGAAATAATATAGATTGAAAGCGGTTATTCAAATCCATGCATAAAGGCACACTAAAATTAGCCAATGTCCAGTTAAAAAAACCGGAACTTAAAGATTAGTTTTTAAAGTTCTAGGACCAAATGTAGTTGTAGGAAAACGGTAAGTATATTTTGTGAATATTTTGTGACACAAAAATAAAGTGGATACAAATAGTTCGTAATTAGTATTAAAGCGATGACGAGCGTGAAAAAGCAATAACGTCATATTTTGAAAACGTTGTCAAAGTCAAATCCATTTATTCAATTTAGGCCCTAGTAGGGCCTAAATTGAATAAATGTTCATAAGTGCCCACTTATGTACGTCAAAGCTACTGATGTTAACATCAGTTCATAAGTCGGCCTTCAACTGAGAAGACCAGGCAAGAAAATATTTTTTTTGCACAGTGTGTGTTATTTGGGAGAGGGGAAGAGGAAGACCTCAAACTACATGGATGACAAGGGTCCAAAAGGACTTCAGGGAAATGGGACATACCCAAGACCGTAATAAATGGCGTCGCATGATTGGGAAAGCCGACCCCGCGTAACGGGAAAAGGCGAGGCCAAAGAAGAAAGAGATTGTGACTATATTTGCTATTTTATCCAAAACATTATACACACATACTTTTTTTTCAAATGAATAAATAACCAATGGTTTTCCAAAAAATGTTTCATATATACTTTTTTTTTTCAACGAATATAACCAACTCTGATTTGTTGAAAAAGTGTACAGCTCACGCTTGGTCGCTCAACCGCAAAAACACAACAAATAAAACTCAATAATTAGGTGTAAACTGTATAAAGTAGGGCCTAAATTGAATAAATGTTCATAAGTGCCCACTTATGTACGTCAAAGCTACTGATGTTAACATCAGTTCATAAGTCGGCCTTCAACTGAGAAGACCAGGCAAGAAAATATTTTTTTTGCACAGTGTGTGTTATTTGGGAGAGGGGAAGAGGAAGACCTCAAACTACATGGATGACAAGGGTCCAAAAGGACTTCAGGGAAATGGGACATACCCAAGACCGTAATAAATGGCGTCGCATGATTGGGAAAGCCGACCCCGCGTAACGGGAAAAGGCGAGGCCAAAGAAGAAAGAGATTGTGACTATATTTGCTATTTTATCCAAAACATTATACACACATACTTTTTTTTCAAATGAATAAATAACCAATGGTTTTCCAAAAAATGTTTCATATATACTTTTTTTTTTCAACGAATATAACCAACTCTGATTTGTTGAAAAAGTGTACAGCTCACGCTTGGTCGCTCAACCGCAAAAACACAACAAATAAAACTCAATAATTAGGTGTAAACTGTATAAAATTTTCAGGTCAATTAATCTCAACACCCTAGCACGTTCCATACCAAAATCAGAGGCTTAACGCTTCGTTGCACATCACTGATATACCCCATAAATTTTACTGTGGCATTTATTACAATCGAATAGAGCGTATTGTTGAAGCTGTAGTTGTTATGTAGATGATCTGTTAATGTTGTGTTGCAATAGTGCGAGATTGCACGTAACGCACGCGCTTAGGTTTTTTATAATGCAATTACAGGGTTAACAGGGCATGTAATAACATGATTGTTGCTGATTGGCCGAACAAAAACGTTGGGTGTTTACACGATAAATTACCCATGTTCTAAGTTATAATTATGTGTGTGCATTGTTACGGTAAGTTGAGTTTTTATTTAATGATGACTTCATTAAAATTTATGTTTGCCGCACTTGGGTACTAGCTTCTAATTTGTTTACTCCATTGCTTCTATTGATTAATGCTTTACGCGTTTTGTTAAATGTTTATTTGACTTAATAAAAAAAAAAATTAACAAGGCTATTTTAATATAAGGTCTTTCTAAAGTTGTGGCAGATATTTTTAGGGATGAATTTAAAGTAATCAAAAAACAATATTAGAACAATAATCCGTACATTGAAAATGCTACATTATTTATAAATTAATACTTGGCACCTACATAAAGTTCAATTTAGATTTTTTTTTCTCTTGAACCATCAGACGGATTATTTTTCTAATATGTTTTTTTGATTACTAATGACCTTTACATTCATCCCTAAAAACATCCACCACAACTTTAGAAGGACCTTATTTATTTCCTATACTGATTAGGAATTTAGTTCTGAACAAGATTTATTAACTAATAGAATAATATTATTCATAATCACTTCCTCCATGACCAACTCTAATCCATCAGATGCAAAGCTAAACATCCTCAATATGTTCCCATTAAAAAAAGGTTAACTACCAACCCTTGCATTTCCCATGTACTCAATGGTAAACCGACCGAAAGCAGCCAATTAAACCGATAAGTGGCATCCGTGTGACATTTGTGTCCTACAGACGTATACGCCACTTGTCGCGGACGTGTCGCCGGCGTGTCGCCGACGTATTGTCGCTGTCGCATTGAATGTTGCTAGGGAAAAATGTTGCGGCCCGTTTGAATGGGTCTAGCTCCTGATTTTTTTTAATGTTGAAGATGGTCGTTAGTTAGATTGAAGATTGTTTGACAATGTTAGCAAATAAGTGGATTGTAAAAGTATGTTTACGTATGCAGATTAAGTTTATTTTTGCATAAAAATACAATTTGCAAAGAAAACGATGATACCTATTCAAAACAAAACTTATCTCTAATTGATTAAACTATGCAGTTTTAACAGTTTAAATATAGCATTAACATTAATGGACCAGTTTCAGCTTCCGGTGTATAAAAAAATCATTCTACATCCGAAACACAAATTGATTTCTAATTTCAAAATAAGAACTTAAAAGCGATTCGTTGTTTCGATTACATTTTGAATATAGAAGTGAGGTGACGTTGTAAAACCGATTTTGACTTTCACCATCACTTCACCATCAGTTCGACATCGTCTTCCCACGATGCCAGTTGTTTAGTAGGTAACAATTAGACAATTGTCGGCCATTTTAACGATCAACCATAAAATCGGGTTTCAGCCTCTCATTAACCGCATTCTTGTGATACTTCCGCTTTTATAGTTTTACTAATCAACGCTTCGAGATTAATACAGTCCCGTACGTAATGGCGTTGGGTTGTGTTCAGATTAATTTTATTGGTCCGAGCTTCGGACAATTGGTCGTATAGATAATTGAGTTTCGAATGGATCGGCTTTTTTAAATCCCTCTGTGTTTACTGTTAAGCCACTTTGGTAACTTATCTATTGACTTGCGACCAATGACGGCTCGAAATGTCCAATTGAGATTTATAAAGGGTACCTACCATATTCACTTGTTTATGAGAACAACATACAAAATGTTTCATCAAACAATAAACTTTTAACGCATTTCATTTTAATCGAAGTTATAAAAATTCACCAATAAAAATATCATAAAACTTTGATATTCTTTGTACTTTATTAAGACGTTCCTTTTATACACATTTTTAATCAGCAGTTAATCTAAAAATATATTTTAAAGTGCCATATCCAGTTTATCCCAAAAAAAATTCGTCGAATGCAAAGTTATACTTAAATCCTCGTTACGGAAAAATATTAAAGCACGTATTGGATTAATAAACGGGTAATAAAAGTGGTGACCGTGCTTATCATTTTATATTTTACACTTTGGTGTAGAGCATAACAAATCGCTAAAATCACAGCACAGTACTCGATGCAGAAGACCGACGAAATTAGAATCATTGAGACGCAATATAGACGAACATGGGATAGGTATAATGAAAATACTGTTTACCAACATTTTTTTTTTAATTTTTACAGTTCTATGTTTGACCGCAATCTCACCATGGTAAGTGATGATGCGGCCCAAGGTGGTAAGCACACAAAGCCTAGAAGGAACTGGCTCTCAAATGCAGCTATCGGAACACACCGAAAGGTGCTTGGTGACAGATTCCAACTTGAGGGTGGTAGCCAGCCAGGCGGGTACTACAAAGTACCCTACCACCGTGCTATGGTTTCCTCACGATGTTTTCCTTCACCGAAAGCTCAAGCTCATTGTAGGGTTCGAACCCGGGACCTTCATCTCGGTATCCGACGTCACTACCACTGAGCTATCATCGCTTGAAAACCACCTCTTCTCATCTCCTTCTTCCATCAAACTCCTCGCTGACAGTGCGGAGCTTATATCCTCATAACTTCAAGCTGCCTCGGTCGTCCACACAATGAGTCAGTCTCGCACTTTCCTATTGTGGACCATAAGGATGTGGAATGAGCCCCAATTGCATATTTTCCCTCAGAGCTACGACGAGGCGTAAAAAGGCTCTTCAAGTCCTGAGTAGTTATGCAATTGTCTATAGGCGGCATTGACCACTTATCATCAGGTTAACCTTCGGCTTGCTTCAACTGTTGACAATAAAAAAAATTTAGATAAATACATACATTTTAAAGCTTTGTATTTTATGCTCTGAAATATTTAAGAAAACAATAATAAAATTACCTACATAATTGCCACATTAACCTTACCGGCTACTTTAGAATTCTAATAAAATTCTATCATTTATGATAATAGGTATGACAAGGCAAATAATAGCTCAGCACAGTTCTTAGTACATTAAGTTCCATAAGAGGAGATCTAGCTCACTGTTTATGATCGTTTATGTATTACAGAGTGATAGATGGAATAGAATTATAATTCCACATAAAAACAATTGCACTATTTTAATTTTAATTTTAGTTTGGAGCAGCAAGGCTGAGTATTAGATAGATAGATAGATAAATAACTTTTTATTGTACACCAACAAGTATAAAATAACAATAAATTCTTAATATTAAAAATACTGTACAATGGGCGGTCTTATCGCTAAGAAGCGGAATTTCTTCCAGACAACCATAGGATGGAGAGAATACACACAATAATATAAGTCTTTATATAAATATAATATACGTATATACTTAGATTTAAAACAAGATAAGTATAATAAATATAAAAATAAAAAAAGGTGTAGAAAATATAATATTAATTATTTTCTAAGTTTCAGAAAAAGATAGAATAATTTTTAGGTCGATATTGTTTATATATGCACTTACATGTTTGATCACAATCACACCATGATAATTGACGATGTGTCCCAAGGTGTTAAACATAAAAGCGATAGAAAATAGGTATTTTAAAAGCCATTGCAGTAATAAATCTGAAAGAAGTGATAAAGATTTCAATCTTCATTTTATCTGATAACATTTGTATGATTTTTAATTTACCTAATAGAAAACACTCTATAAATTATAGATTTTAAATAAAAAAATGCTAGCTCGGGTCTATTATTTTTAGTAACTTTTAGTAAAAAAAATATCAAATTGCATTGACTCAAGTGGATTTAGGTAATTTTTATAAATTAAAATACATTTATCGTTTAAAAAAAATAAATAAAAAAAATTTATTATAATGTTTTGAAAAAAATAGGCAATATTAAAAAAATTTAACCTTGCTGAGTTTCTTGCCTGTTCTTCTCAGTTGAAGGCTGACTTACGAACTGGTGGTAACTTCAGTAGCTTTGACCTTCATAAGTGCCCTACTACGGCCCAAATTGAATAAATGGCTTTGACTTTGAAAAACTTTCTCGAAATATGTAATCAATATCGATTTATACAAATAAAAAATCGGTAACGGTAGGTGGTCTACTAAGTATTTGTTAATAATCGACACGTAAGATAAAATACATCCATTTTTAATTACAAACGCGTGTGTAATTTCGTATAATTGTATTTTGTATTGATTTATGCACGCGCGCCGCCCGGTGGGTGGACCGGGGCAATTTTATTGTTTCGCCGTTTCGGTAACAGGTAACGGTATACAGAAGGTGATGTGGTGTGGTTAAAGTGTATAAAATTAAGCGATATACAATAAATCGCTACATTCGCCGATTAAAACTTATTTAAAATCCTAGAACGATAAAAAAAGAAAAAATTGCCGTTCTAAAAAGGATGGATTCATAGACTTTAAAAACTTAGAAAGATGGCTGGAAAACGAGAATCGCCGAGCAGGTCCGCCTCCCACTGAGCTTACTAACGATCTGGTAGTAGGCTAGAGCTACTGAATGCAAGCCACAAGATCGTTTATTGTGGAAATGTATGGGGTAAATAATGATCGCTTATTGCAGTTTACTGATGACGATTTCTGAACCACTCCTACAGGCTACGGGATCATTCATCTACTTTGAGCTCATCAGACTCGGCAACGCGCGAGTGATACCCCTGGTGTTGCAAGCGTCCATAGGCTACGGTAACCGCTTACCATCAGGCGGGCCGTATGCTTGTTTGTCAACTTAGTGGTACAAAAAAAAAAGATTGATACAAGAATTTAAGCTTCTTCAAAAATTACCATTTAAGTTTTCACTAGTTGCATCCCGCAGTTTCACCCGCGTACCCGGATATATT
The DNA here is from genome assembly GCA_951394255.1 of Polyploca ridens. Lineage (NCBI taxonomy): Eukaryota > Metazoa > Arthropoda > Insecta > Lepidoptera > Drepanidae > Polyploca > Polyploca ridens. Next base: position 7,160,064 of record OX596263.1, read on the forward strand.
GCTTTCCCGGATAAAAAGTACCCTATATGTTAATCGAGAACATATTCTATCAACGTGCCAAACATCCAAATCCGTTCAGTTGTTGAAGCGTGATTGAATAACAAACATACAAACAAATAATATAAATTAGTGAGATAACCCATTTCCAGGTGATTTAAAATACTTCTACCATACTGCTATTTTAAATTAAATACGTCATTCTAACACGATCCCATTATCATATTAAATGTTATTGAATAAGTAGACTACCAGTGGAACGAGCTCCCCAACGTGGTTTTCCCAATGGAGTACACACACACACGCATTTTATCACACACACACATTTTATCACACACACACACACGCATTTTATCACAAACACACACGCATTTTATTTACCTATATAATTATAAAAATATGTACCCACTACATGTACGCTGCTTCCTTCTGACGAGTGTCATGTTATAAAAATCTTGTAATATTTATATTTTAGTATGTGGATAGCTGTAATTGGTCTTACATTTTTAAGTTCAATAATGTAACTCATATTGTTTGAGGCTGTTGCTGTCCGTAATAAAAATAAATAAATAAAAGTACAGCATAGAGTTCTTCAAAAAGGGTGTGAAGAGATTTCTGCAGGGTCGGCAACGCGCGAGTGATACCCCTGGTGCTGCAAGCGTTCATAGGCTACGGTAACTGCGGGCCACATGCTTGTTTGCCACCTTAGTGGTATAAAAATAAAAATAAAACTATCAAATCTGTCAAATTTTACACCACTAATAGTTCATTGGAATACAATTTGTAATTTTTTTTTTTTTTTTTTTTTTTACTTTTTATAAGCCTGTGTTTTGACCGCAATCTCACCATGGTAAGTGATGATGCGGCCGAAGGTGGTAAGCACACAAAGCCTAGAAGGATATCAGACTTAGACCCATGATTTAAATATCTGCTAATATTTTGCATAAAGCGGAACTAAGCAAAATTTATTCATTGGTCTGAGGGCATGGGAGTGACCCCCCCAAAACACTACAAGTATTATTGTACTACAGAAAAGTAATTAACAGTGAATAAATTTTTCACATTCGCCCTTGTGACGGTAGCGAAACGGCCAAGCCACATATTTTGACTACGGTGTGTAGAGTTTGTGAAGTTAGGGCTTGTAGAGTTAGGGTGTGTAGAGTTATAAGCTTGGTTCTACATGAGATCTGATAAATGTTTGACAGTGCGAGCCATATTGTCTCGTCTTGGCAACATTTTACATGAAAATGTTTTTGGTGGGATTTATTTATCAATGTAGTCGCAGCTTAACCTTATAATTCACAATTAAGTTTGGGTACATTGAGTAAAATGGCAAATGACCTGTGACCCAGATTTTTGATAGGGATGGACGGTCGTTCTTGTTATTTAAACATTTTTCAAATTACATGTTTGTTGGTACAAGACGTTTCTGAAAATGTGAAATCTAGAAGATATATAAACTCTACTACATATTTATTTATTTGACTGCTATCTTCATGACACACTAGTATACATTGATTAGTATTTTATTAGTATATGTAAATTATATATCATAAAATATATAATTTAGTATTTACATAATTAAGTGTTATGTTAAACAATTCTTTTAATTAAGAGTGTAGCACCGCATAAAATTTCATATTGAGTGAAAATGTAAATTTTAATTTAAAATGCGAGAAGCTTTTATATAGATTTAACATTCAATAATAATGTATATCTCTCAATACCAAAAGAAGGAAAGCACAAGCGTAACAGAAACAGCTTCAACAGTTCCGTATTAGCTTTAAAAGGGGCTGTAGCTGTAAAAAAGCAGCCACTAAGACCATGTCACAAAACATTGTAGTAACGATATGGTGACCATAAGAATGTGCATGAAGGAGTCGACCACTGTCCCCGGTGTACCTTTTGGGGCACATCTAGTTTTTGTGATGTCCAAGTAGTTACTTATACGAGATGGGCGCTCGCATTGTATTACAAATTGTAATATTCCCCTTGTAAGGAGCCTGTTTGTTTAAAGGTGAGATAATAAGGTATTTACAGGCACTAATGGTTATAATTAGTGAATAAATGTCACTTAAAGAACTTGCATCTCGTTTTGGTGGCGTATAATTTGTATTTAACAGTTGTCTGCCTATGGTGAATCGTTTAACGGTAATATTTGCAAATTTTGAGCTAAAAACTAATCAGTAATAAAAATGTATTATAATTAATAAATTATTTTATGAATTGCCGCCCTGGCGATCAAATAAACTAGGTTATAATTTTAGGTTTATTTTTATCCAGGACAACAAACAGAATGACAATAATAGGTTACACACGGTACACAGTTATAAAAAATATAGCCAAAGTTAAACCAACTACGGTACCACAGATTACAAAAAAGTATTATTGTTTTGATGAAGAACATAAAGACATGGTTTCCTCATGATGTTTTCCTTCACGGAAAGTTTAAACTTATTCTAGGATTTGATCTCGGGACCTTTGTCACGATATACAACGACGCTACCTCTGAGCTACATATCATTGCCTTAAAATATGATTTCGTGATTACCATTTCAAGTTACTAAATTGAGTTTCTAAGGCCATTTATAATATACAGGGTGTTGTTTTGGTCGGCGACAAGCGACCCAGGAGCGGTAGTACAAAATATATATTCCCCAAAAATGGACTTAATTCCATCAAATACTGTATATATGTTGAGAAATAACTTATTCAATTTGAAATAAAATTACCGCAAAGTATGGTTACTAGGCACGTGCACAGTCTAGAGCTAGGCGCAAGCCGCCATCGCCCCACCCCTTTACTCCCTCGTACTCCCGTTGAGTATTATGTCTACACTTTAGCTTATTACACGATTTTCAAAATTTTAAATTTGTTATTTTTATTATTAAAAAAAAAGTATTTTTTTTAGCACCAGTATCAGTTGTATTATCGACCCTGAGTCGCTCGTCGCTGACCAAAACAATGACCTGTATACTTTGATAAGCTTGGCCAGGTACTATTCACGTAAGGTATATACTGGGTGTTGTTTTGGTCAGCGACAAGCGACCTAGGAGCGGTAGTACAAAATATATATTCCCCAAAAATGGAATTAATTCCATTAAATACTGTAAATATGTTGAGAAATACCTTATTCAATTTAAAATAAAATTACCGCAAAGTATGGTTACTAGGCACGTGCACAGACTAGAGCTAGGCGCAAGCCGCCATCGCCCCACCCCTTTACTCCCTCGTACTCCCGTTGAGTATTATGGCTACACTTTAGCTTATTACATGATTTTCAAAAAAAAAAATTTTTTATTTTTATGATTTAAAAAAAATAAAGTATTTTTTTTATATTTTTTTTAGCACCAGTATCATTTGTATAATCGACCCTGAGTCGCTCGTCGCTGACCAAAACAACGACCTGTATAGGACATCAGGTCACCACTCAGTATATCAGCACGGCATTTACCTAGTAACTTTACAATGACTAGATAAAATAGTTGACGCCTCGCGGCAAGCGCGCTTGCCACTACAAACCCACTAGTCCTGCTTCCAGCGAGCGGTTCGCTTCCTTTCTGCGTGACGCCAGCAAGCGGTATAAAAAATACCTACCCTACTTACTAATTAACATCCATTTGGTTTACTTGTATTTTCCTCCACCAGGCTAAAAAAGGCTAAAAACGGCGCCGACTAGTTGCTAGTAACTGTAAGAAGCAATGGTATAATATACCACAGCTTCTTAGAGTATTGCTTACCCTCACAGCTACCGCTAATAAGGGTCTATTGCATGGATTATTACACTGATAACTAGTATTCCCATCGCCTGTACAATTTGTATCCATTACCATTCTGTTTGTTTATGAACGTGTATTTTAAAGGAGAAAATTATCCACCTAGAATACGTAATGAAGCAGATATACCACTATGAGGTAAAACTATTGGTCAGCCTGACCTGGGAATCGAACCTACGATCTGTACAGTTGCAAACGGTATTGCTCAATAAGTATTATAAGCTACATTGTTCGCGTCTTTAACTGCAGTTAAGCTTTTGAGTTCCTCATTTCTCAAATTGATGTGCGCCATTGGCTAAGACCTCTGACAATCGAATAGTTGCTTAATGATTTGTTATCGAATGTCAGTAAGTTTAAGTTATTACTTGAATTTATTCGTTTCTTGTATCCGTTGTTTAAAATTTTAATAATAAACTTGTTTGCGAGTCATATTTTATCTGTGTCTATGTAAAGAACTAATAATATTTATTTCAACTCTCCATTATGAGGTCATTCGTATAAAAAAGTAGCTTAGTCGCCGTAAGTAGCAACATGGTAGCATTTACTGATGAAGAGGAAAAGAAAGGTTTTCAATTTACTAACACGTATGTACACGTACTAACATGTAATGCATAGGAACATGAAGTACAGTGGCTTAATTCTCGTAACAAAACTGCAACGATATCGTAGCGACTACTATAATGTCATATGAACGATTGAAAAGCGATCTTATAGAAAAATTATTGAGGCGTATATACTTTTGAATAATTTTTATACAGAATATTTCACGAAATACAGTTTAAATAGTTGATGTCGCTACGACACCGTTGAAGTTTTGATACGAAAATTGAGCCACAGTTCTCCTACCATTTCAATTTTATATCTAGATATAATTACATGCAGTAGAGTCACTGTAAATCCTTGGAAAAAATCAATTTTCGTGTAAAAATGGTAATAGAAAACTCTCCTAGTAATACTTTTTTGATATGAGTGTTTCTACACATTATATTAAAACACCGCGTAAGTACATCACACGATTCTCGTTCGACTTAACTACTGTTAGAGCTTATTTACATCAAACAAGCCCAAAAATTATATTAAAGACACTTAATAAAACTCTTCCAACACGCGGGAAACCATCTTGTTTCGATCCGTCAAACTCTTAATAGTCCTTTAGTGACGGGACACGCTGATGAGAGAGTCGAGCTAGTGTTGTGACCAACTCGACTTAACACTACGATGACATTAATCATTAAAGTTAGATGTACGGTGGTCAAAAATTGCAAATCAATACGTAGCTACTTGTAGAGACAGTAAACTTAACAGTTCCACTCAACTTGCGAATGTAGTTACTCATTTCTATCTTTCTTGAAAAAGAATGATAAAATTATAGTCTTCTTTACATCCTTGCCTTAAAACTTTTCCGCCTCCACGACCCTGCACTCTATCTCAAATAGGTCAACCTTTCCTGATCTGTAGCAGTCAATATTGTCATTGCGTAACAATCAAATGTATTTTCCCTACTTAATATGACGATGAATCAACAATTATAAGTAAAACCACGACCATTGCGATCAACACTTTAGCTAGTAAATACTTAATAATAATCGACATCCTATATTTTCCATAAACGGCGCATAATCTGTGTCAAGACGAAGTTTTCACCCGTAATTGGTGTTTTTATACGTCCACCGATCATTGTCCAGAGCCATTAGGAGCGGTCAGAATTAAAAAAAATCACACATCTATTAAACTGATTAGATTCCTATACGTAATTTATTGTCAAGTCGTGTAAGCCAGTCGCCGAGCTCGGCACAATGCCCGCTAGAGTGAGACAGATACAAGTTTAGAGCGAGACAGCTATAGTGGGCCTTGCAAGGTGATTTCAGTTGCGTCTACGCAAGCTTATGGTCAGGTTGTAACGCACACACTTGCGCCTTGCGTCGCGCCCTTAAGCTGAGGCGCGATGTCGGAAAAATGAAGCGAACCGTTTCCATATCGTATCGACTTCTCTATTTCCGAATGTCAGCCGTGGTGATTAGCGGTAAAGTATGCAAATTAACGTGTTATAATAAGCTATACTTCCAAACAAATTAGACAATTTACGTGTGACACTGTGAGGGTAAACATTACAACGTAAGGTTCTGTGCCTATATACTCTTATATGAAAATCAATGTATTATTTTGTTTTGTGTTAGTGAACATGTGTTTTAAAACTTGATTCAATTTGTGAAAGTTACTGTTGACTAGTTAGTGTAGTGTCGAAAACTATTATTTTTCATTTGGACTATAAGGTATGTGTGCCTACTTTATTATACTTTATAATATGTACGACAAATACAAAAATAAAAATGAAACCGAATATTAATTAATTCGGAATATTAATAATTCTAATGGACACTTATATAATAGTAGTGCAAATAAACTAGTTTTAAAAGAGCGATAAAACAAGACCATAAATAGACAATCTTTAGTTTCTTTAAGTAACCTCTAGATTTTTTTGAATGCATGCAGATATTTATAAACCAAAAAACCAAAAACAAATTCTCAATAAAAACTTAATAACGCTAAGCTCCTGATTTTGGTTTGATCAAAATACCATAAGAAAAACTCTAGTAAGAAAACATCACGTAACCATTTTCCAGTCACATGATAATATTACCTACTAAATAAACGACAAAACATTCTAATCACAACCAACTTACATTTAAGGTATAATTAAAATGATCACATTGCAATGCGGTATTAGAAACTGCGTAGTTTCTGAAACAATTGAATTGGAATAAATTTTCGGAAACTTACACTTTACTCGGTTTCCAATTGGATGGATAGAAACTTATTAATCCAGAAAGGCTTTTGTTACAACCTGTCGTCAGCTGAGCCGGTGGAGCGTGCAGGTTCCGTAACCATGGCAACCGATAGGTGGGTGTCGGGTGGAAAGTACCATCGATATGGTCAAGTGGTAACCTATATAAGTAGAGACATTTTCTAGAGAGTGGAAGTTCTGAAAAATATATGAGATTCAATTTCTCTTCATTACTGAATAATTGCGACTGTAGTACATTCAAAGTCAAAGCCAGGAATAGCAGAGAAAGGTAAGCTACTGAAGTTTCCACCGTTCAACAATTATGTCCAGGATAAATTTCTTATAACTGAATTAACTCATTTAAGCTATTAAGATTTATGACCTACTCTAAAGAACTTTAGTGAAATGTATTATATAAAAATTAATCCCTATTTCCCTTGGTCACGACATAACTTCAGAACGAGATTATCGATTGCATCCATATTTTTGATAGAGATAGATGGTATGGAGAAGGACATAGGCTACTTTTTGAGTTTTTATTTTATTTTTCCTTTGTACAACAATATGAATAGATGTTTCAGTCATTAGCAACAGTAGAAGTTAATTTAACACATTGTGCTATGAATGATTTTTGTATGAGCCATATTTGAACGTTTCTGAACGTTTCTCTAAAAACCGTTAAACTGACTATTTTGGGAAATGTAAAAAAAAATGATCTTAAACAAAAAGTATCAATTCTACAATATCCTAAATTAACTACTATGGTCGCGAATCACTGAAATATCTGTCCATATTATTCTACGAAGGTAAAAAAAAACTCTAAAAAATTTCCCACCTCGGAACATAACCTTAACGCACTTATAATTTGTTCAGTTCATCCTTAAAATTGCAAAATACTAAGAAGCCTTAATAATTACAATATAATATACCCCTTCTTTGTAAAAATACAACATATAATGAAAACATTCGTAGAAGTTCACGGTACAAAAAGAAAGTGCTACGCCGAATGCGTTGATGTCTTTCCTTAGCGATTTGATTGAGCCGTCGGGCAAAACGGCCGCCAAACCAACCGTAACATACTTTTTTCACTCTATATTGTATATAGCATGTTATTTGTACCTCAAGCTTTATTGTAGCATTAATATTTATAGTTAAGTTTAAACATGAATTAAAAAACTTACAAACTAAAGCGAGTTATGAAGTTATTTGTAACAATTAGTTTTACATTGACTTTTTCTTGTCAGTAAAAATGTCTTTATACACTCCTTTGCAAAAAAAACGGGCGGTATGGATTTTTCTACATTATTGGTAATTATTTAGTTCTTAAGTGGTTTTAATAGCCAAACTATGTTACTGACACTTAATAAAGGGTCTGGGTATGATAAAAAGTTAATTTCAAATTCGAAACTTTTGTCTTTAAAAATAATGATCCCTTTTTCAGTTTGTGACTTTTTACTTAGTTTTCGCGGGTTCGCGGTTAAAAGTTTATCAGGCAACTTAAACTAACTTTTAGTAGAATAATTTATGTTTGTTGCATAATCCTGCCTTATAGTGACTTAAAACAGATATCTTTGTGTCGATGGTAATGGCAGAGAAAGCAATAAGAGCTAGTAAAATTATAGCGCTGCTGGAAGAGGGGTGTAGCTAATGTTACGTCTCACAGCGGTTAAACGTGAGTCATTCAACCGTCCAAAGAACCTGGACTCGATACCAAGAGACGGGTTCCGTTCAGAGAAGGCAAGGTTCTGGGAGAAAACGTCGCACATAACCACCAGATGACCGCTTTTTAGTGACTCAGGCGTTGAGGAACCGCAAATACAGTTACATAGACCTAAAAGAAACCTTGAAGAGGTACGAGAAGCACAAGTTAGCCTATGGAAATTGAGGAGGAGGCTTTTAGCGGCTGATATACGCAGTTGTCGACCAGCGCGGGCCCCCATGTTACTCCGTGAGCACCGGATAGCCCGATTGAGGTTCGCTAGAAATTGCCTATCTTGGACACTAGATAACTGAAGTAGCGTACTCTTCTCCGATGAGGCTCGAATTGGTCTGAATGGTGAGGACCGATGTCGGCGAATGTTACGAAGACCAGGGGAACGCTATGCCGACGTGTGTTTTGAAGAAATCACCCCTTATGGTGGAGGGTCCGTTATGTTTTGGGCGGGAGTAACTTCCCATTATCGTACCGAGATAGTATTCATTGAAAATGGCTCAATTAATGCCTTAAGGTACACAACAGAAATCCTTTGTCAACATGCACAAGCCGCACTGACTGTAATTGGTGAAGATGCCATTTACATGGACGATAACGCTTGGGCCTACCATTCTGGCGACGTAGATGCTTATATGCAAGTGGTCGGTATTCGGCATTTGGACTGGCCAGCGCGGAGCCCCAACCTTAAACCCTTTGAGCACGTCTGGGACCACCTAAAAAGGCGAGTACGATCTGTCCAACCACTTCCACAAAACATCAGGGAGCTTAAACGTGTGATCTTGGCTGAGTGGGAACACATTCCACAGAACACAATCAAAAGCCTGGTGGAAAGCATGCCAAGACGATTACATGCCGTAATCGCTGCAAGGGGAGGTCATACTCGTTATTAATTTTTATTTAGTATGTCTATTTTTTAATAAAAATACTCTTAGTATTAATTTCATTATACCCATAAAAATGACCATTTTCTGTTTACATTGACTAAAAACCCGATTCCAGGATTTAAATCGTTAAAAACTATATTCCCATTGATAATAAGAAATTTATAGTCATTTATGCTAATGACATACTAAAAATATTAATATTATCCATAGAAAAGCAAATGACTGTAAGGTGCCCGTTTTTTTTGCAAAGGAGTTTATATATATATTATAAGCATTAGGTACTTATTAGATGATTCGTTTTAATTTTATGTGTCGAACTGTGATATATTATTTTTATAATTCGTGAAGCAAAGCTTTTTTAGCCTATTGCGCGCACGCAAGAGAGTGAGATTTGGCTTATGGGGAAGAAGTGAACGAAGCTAATATTTTAATATTAAGCTATTATTACTATGTATAGAGAAGCTAGCATAATCAAATATGTCCCATTTTTTATAGTCAACTAAAGTTCTCTTTAGCAGTAAAACAATAATTAGTCGTCTAAGCAGTCAGTAGGAATACGTAGCGCTATCAGAATGCTTTAAGAAGTATTTTTCTCGCAAACATCGTGATTTTCACGGCGTTTACGCGTTTCGTGCATCATTCTACAACAACAAGTATGGCAGGATGGCCACACTTGAACGTAACATAGTTGCGTCTTCTCTATACGTAGTAATAATAGCTCAATATATTTTAAATACATTATTTTAATTAAAAAAACATTAGGTACATACACTACCATGCGTTTGTACCACACACGTATACTCTTTTGTATAACTTCTTCTTCTTAGTTTTGTAGTATGACAACTAAATTCTTTTTCAGACTTATTTTTACCAGTGTCAAGTTATATTATTGATTCATTTGTGATAAAAAATATTATCGAATTTCGACTCATGAGCGACCTCTAGTATTTATAAACACATTTAAGCATAGTCTTTTGTTGTTTCATTAGTTATGACCTTTTTTGGACACCAAACACGTGTCGAATTTGTAAGAATAAATTACAGAAGCTTTTAGCAGTAAATTGCAAATTACTATAACATCTAACACATGTAGGCACATTAATAAAGCTATTGAACTTTAAAATAATTCTTTGGTTAATTTATTATTGAACTAGTTCCGAAATAATTTTATATTTCTAAGCGGAATTCTGTAATAAATATTTTTACTTTGGAAATATTTGGAATAATTTATCATAGAACTAGTTTTAACACTGCGTTTTCACTACAATCTTTTTACATATATTAAGCTGACTATCTCTGACATTTACATTATCAGGGTTTATTTACAATATTTCAAAAGTTAAAAAATAACCTTTTAAATGACTTTTTGGCGGGAACTTGCAGAGTGACATTGCGTTTTCATTTATATTTTCATAAATTCGTGTATTTTCAGTTTTAATGCATATTATCGGTGGTATTTTATCCAATAAAGATCAATCCATGTGCACCAGTGAAGTGAAATGAAATGAATCATGTGTATCGTCCGTAAAAAGTTTTAGTACATACACCATTGTACAAAAACATGACTTTTATGGACGGTGTTTGACTGAGGACTACGTGAACGTGATTTATTGTGACTAGAACTTATAATATAACTGGAAAATGGCAAAATACATTGCCGTGTGAAGCCAACATGTTAAAAAAAATAACCTTTTAAATGCACAAAGTACCGGATATGCAAAAACAGTGTAATCGTAAAACAACAGTAGTTTAAAATAATTACGTTTTTGACTTTTAAATTGTTTAAGTAAAAATTGCACTGCTTTCAAAATTAACTTGCTTTTCACGCAACCGCTTCCCCCATGATAAGTAATCATTTAGTGATCGTGGAATGGCTTAATTGGTTAAGTTAGTCCTAAGTTTATTTTTCAACCTGCATATGTACCGACTATTTTTTGCCGAGAATGACTTGATTGAAAGTATGCTAACTATTTTATTTTTCTTCCAAATATCATAATAACCTATAACCTAAATTTATTCAAGGCCAGAGTGAATAGGCTTTTTCTGGGTAAGCGTGCTACATCCTCGGCCTCGTCATAACTCCTCATGGGGTCAGGCGAAGGTCAAACGCCAGCCAATTTAACATAAAAAAAAAAAAAACTGTGGAATTTCACAACTGACAAAATTTATCAACTTACGAATAAGTTATTTTTATGTTATAGTCTTAATATGACACAATAAGTGATGTTATGTGAAAATATTTACACATTTTTTTTTCTTAAGCTATAAACGTAGATGTTTGATAACTATGTCACCATAATAAGTAATGATGGTGTAGCATGATTAGCTGTTCTTAATCGATCGGCAAAGTTAAACTACCACCGTCGTGGTTGGTACCTGGATGGGTGACCGCCTAGTGATATTTCAAATCGAGCATTTCCGTGCTTCAGAAGGCACGTAAAGCCGTTGGTGCCGGCTATCACTTAATTGTGATAGTCGTTAAGCTAGTTGGATGCCTCGTGAGCGGCTTGAAAAATACCAACAGTAGGTTGATCACTAGCCTACCTCCACCAATCCGCAGTGGGCACGCGTGCTGGAGTATCTGCCCATTCCTTTCACCCTTATTGTAAAAGGAGGCCTGTGCTCAGCAGTCGAATATTATAGGCTGACGATGACGATGATGAAGTGATGATGGAACAAGCTGTCAAGTGAATCTAAAGTACCTTCAGGTTACTTAACGAAATCATCTTATTATATCCCGATTTGAGTACACTACAAGGAAATTATTGCATTCAGAATTCTCTAATTACCGAAATATCACGACTGACGTACGTCAATCGATTCTTTATCGATACGGCAACTCGTAAATTGTAATCTCAAGCGTGTTATGGAACAACCAAGCGTTAATCTGAATATTATCGTACGGAGGTTTCAATTTACGTGCTCGATTATCGAATGGTACAAAAAGTCGATGAATCTTCCGTGCGAAGAACGCGAGAACGCACGCCACCTCTTCGCTTCTGTCTCTACCTTTTTTACACAGATACTGTTGCATTTTATTATTTACACTTATTTTTAGAACCGATATGGTAGAACAATTACTTTGTTTTAAATGTTTGATCACAATTACGGCTTTGAAATGTTTTAATACTTATGTATGTGTTTAAAACATTAGTTTTGATACTTATTAGAAGAATAGCAATTAAAATGCCTGATTTTTTATATCAAAATCTATAGGAGATAAAATGGAAAGCAAATATATATATATATAGATAAAACAAACATAAAAATAAAATGACTTATAAATATTTAGAGGATATACGTGCCGTTCAGAATTTTAAATCCATTTCAGTAATTTATTGTATTGCTATCATGGCACCCCATCGCCATTTAAATTATGTTTTACTTAATTTACTCTAGTGGTGAAACTTAGGCAATATATCTTCTGAATACTTTATTCTTGAATATCATTAATAAAATATAAATCTAGCGTTGCAAAAATAAAAGTTAATTTTGAAACTGATTTCAGGTAACGTTAATAAATATATGCAAACAAGAGAGAGGTAGAGCGTAGCGTTTATTCGTTCAAAGAGCAGCTCGACTGGGGAAGTACCTTTGTTGTTGTGTTCCTACGCGTGAGTAAGGTCGCCAGAGCTCATTGGGGAGGGGGAAAAGGTCGGTAACGCGTGAGTGATGTCTCGTACGTCCATATCCACCTACGGTAACCGCTTACCATCAGGCGGGCCGTAAGCTTGTTTACTATAACATTATGGTAAACTACGTATTTCGTAACGATTTACATATATATTTAGCTACACTACAAGACATGGCTTAATAAATTTAGAATGGCAATGAGGCTAGCTCAAAATTTGGCATTAGAAAGGCCGACTAAGCCTTTTTATTTTGACTACTTTAATCTAAGTCTATAATTAGAATCACTTCTAATATGAGTGGTTTATTTTTTTTGTCTCTGTAATTTTTTCTAGGCTTTGTAACAGTCACTAGACTTATTTTATTGCATCAATAACGTGTAATTGTTTAATACCTATTAAATTAAGTAAGCTATAATCAATATCAAGCATTAAGAGGACTCAATTCGTCATACTTTTCATACAAAACCTCTGTACGAATTATGGCGTTGTTAAACATTTTTCGTTAGATGTTTTGAACAAATTAGTATCTTGTGCACTATATCTATCACCGTGTAGCTAGGCGTAATTTAAAAAGAGTGTGAAACAAATTCAGTCAAAGCCTCCGAAAAACAGCGTTTTTGCCTGAACTTTGGCCATATCTAATGTACCTATAAATTGTAAAAGTAAAGAAAACATTTAGATACCAGGCTTGCAAATGTATTGGAGATTCTAAATAACTAACTTTTTTTTCACAAACTGGTAAGATTTTTTCACAAGAAGTATACTCCTGGAACAAGTTTTATGAATGCGAAATCATGAATGACGACCTAGCGAAGCGGCCGCGAGTGATCAGCGGAATTTACCGACTGATAACCGACGGCTCTGATGCTGTCTCTCTTTTTTCGCAGTCAAACATTACGTTGGATGAAACAACAAGCTTTTAGATTATGCTTGCGTTGAAGTTGCGCCGGCCCCAGAGGGCCACCTTAAATACAAGTCAAATAAAAAAAATGAAAATAAAAGAATTATATTAATTAGACATAGTAATCATTATTTTATTAAACCCAGAGTAATAAAACGGATTTAAACGGATTTAGGAATGACGATTCTTGCTGAATATCATTATTTTCAATATATTTTACTAAACAAAGCTTTTAGTATAAAATAAACCTCAACACTATAGTAATTTGTCTAAAGACCTTTCACCCACCGTATATTTCTCATTTCCCTCAAAGCTATGGTTTATGTGTCTATAACATCGTAACTCATTAACTTTTTGTTATTATACTGTGTGGTATTATTGCAAGCTTGATTGTGTTTTGAATTATTCTTCGCTTTATAGAGAGATTGTATAATACTAGATGTGTTTCTATGCAGCTTAGCGTTCAGAGCTTTTTCACTGGGAGCTTTTTATTATTTATTGAGTCTCTACCCCCGTTTTACTCACAACTAATATTTTCCCGGGTACAAAGTGTTCTATTTTAAAAGTTTTTATTTAGTTTCCCTGTCCGGCGGCTTTGTCTGTAATCAAATCTTGCAAGTAAAATTCGACCCGCTTCTATGGAGCTGATTTGACGATGGAGCTGGAAGGTTGACATGGAAACTGTAATAAAACGTGCAACCCTTTCGAGTATGGGCTCGTTTGATTCGTCTTATGATTAAGTTTAGACAACTCTTATACAGGTCGTTGTTTTGGTCAGCGACGAGCGACTCAGGGTCGATAATACAAATGATACTGGTGCTAAAAAAAATCTAAAAAAAAATACTTTATTTTTTTTAATAATAAAAAAAAAAAAATTGAAAATCATGTAATAAGCTAAAGTGTAGACATAATACTCAACGGGATAACGAGGGAGTAAAGGGGTGGGTGATGGCGGCTTGCGCCTAGCTCTAGTCTGTGCACGTGCCTAGTAACCATACTTTGCGGTAATTTTATTTCAAATTGAATAAGGTATTTCTCAACATATTTACAGTATTTAATGGAATGAAGTCCATTTTTGGGGAATATATATTTTGTACTACCGCTCCTGGGTCGCTTGTCGCCGACCAAAACAACATCCTGTATAAAAATATCGTTTGATAAACTAATAATTTAAGTTTGTTTTATTTTAGTTAAATTTTCGCACATATATGACTCTCTTGCTTCAACCAGGGTTATCTTAATAACTCACAGGTTATAGGTACCAACTAAATCTGCAATGAGTTTATTAAATCAACCCTGGTGGACCTAAGATGCTAATATTGTTTGTTCTAAAGTTCTTAATAAGTATACATTATTATATCCAAGTAATTGACATCATAAATTCTTAGCGAATCTTTTAAAACTTTGAAATTTTAAAGTTTTTTTATACGATTGAGTAATCCATTTAATAATAGTGTTTTGTCGCTGCATATAATTATGTTTTATTGGCTTAGCGTTATGATTATTTATTTAAAAAAAAACATTATTGAAACTTTTGAATAGTATGAATAGCAAATAATGTATTAGGTAACATTGACTTTAAGATAATTAATTAAATCGTTCACATCTTATCTTACAATAAAAATTTACGCATCAATTTGAATTTTAAAGTTTATTTTTTAAATATATAAAAATTTGCGTTAATTATACACTTATTTATTGTTTTTTTTTTACTATTATTATAACAGCTAATTTGCTGGAGTAGCTTCATAATTTAATATTAAAGCCTGCAACCAACATCGATTGAATTGGTATGAAATCATCATCATCATCAGCCTATATTGCCCTACTGCTAGAGCAAGCACACTCCACCACGCATCGGATCGGTGGAGATAGGCTAGCGGTAAACATACGATTCCTCGGGAATGCGGGTGAAACCGCAAATTAAGTAGTTAATAATATTAAATACATTTTAATACAACATGTGGCTAATTAAAAATTTTAATCTATAATTCTCATAAATTATTAGACGAATAAAAAACTTGACACTATCTGGTAACATTTATTGTTTAAAATATATCTTGAAATCTAAAACGATAATTCAGTTGAATTGATATAAAATAAAGAATTTAAATTCTTAATGGGCACGTATTTTATATCCTTTATATTATGTGTTGTGTAACTTTGATTTTAAGATAATTGATAAAATCTTTCACACCTAATCTGAGAAAAACCAACTTATTGGCTGGAATATCTGGTTAATTAGCAGTTTATAATTTTATCTTGAAATCTGCAACAATAAATAAGTTGAATTGGTATGAAATATAATCTTTATATTCTTCGCTATGTTTGAAATGAAATAGTTAATAAGATTAAACGGTGATTTCTAGGTTAATTTAAAAGGTTCAAACTATCATTCTAATAAATTTTAGATCGATAAAAATCACTATCTGGTTACTGTTTAAAATGTATCTTAAAATCTGAAACTAATTTAAATAATTCAGTTAAATTGGTATAAAATATAGAATTTAAATTCTTTTTAATTGTTTATTTAAGTAATTAAACGTATTTTATTGAAAAATGTGTGGTTGCAAATTTAAACAATTTTAGCGCCACTTATATGATCAAATCGAGTGTTAAGAAATTTTAAAGAAGTTGAATTAACGGCCCTAAAATATTAAAAATATAGTTTAGATTACCTAAAGTAAATTTAACAAATATATCAAAATTATACCTAATTAGTACGAAAATATAAGATTAAAAAATGAATTTATTAGAACTAAACATTATTAAACCTTCACTTTTGAATTGAGGTTCATAACAAGAGTTCTCTTTGTTATAAAAATTTGTGGCAGCAATTTGTATTGTATTTTAAAACAAACACAACCCGTTCGTCCTCTGTCGGAGGCCCAAAGCGGTGCAATCAAATATTTTACGATCGCATTAAAGATCACAATAAACCAATAAATCGGGGGAAAGGTACCCGACATGAATTACGATGCATTATTTGTAATTAATACATTGTTTTTGTAAATTAATAATGTATGTATAGGTCTTAAATTTTTTGAAATGAACTGGTATGTATCAAAAGAATGTTTCGCATTTTGTCTGACGACAAATATTTTATTGATTGTTTGACCCATAGAGTATGAATATTAATAGAGTGATTGCGTTAAAATCATTACCTTGTGCAAACAAGAGCAATTTTAATACAGATGTATTCATAGATATATCGTACAATAATGATTAGGTAACTGTCAGAAAAAACGTCGGTATGAGTTTCTTGTCATTTTATTCTCAAATGATATCGATAAAAAACGAGAAATTGGCACTAAGTATAGTATATGTGTAGTTGTTACTATTAACGCGCAGCTCGTATCAAGCCAGCGTCCATATCCGTGATCGCTCACGGCACATACTCTAGTACAGTTGCTCTATTAAAATTCTTGCTCTAT
Source organism: Polyploca ridens (assembly GCA_951394255.1). NCBI lineage: Eukaryota > Metazoa > Arthropoda > Insecta > Lepidoptera > Drepanidae > Polyploca > Polyploca ridens. Next base: position 7,177,187 of record OX596263.1, read on the forward strand.
GGTCAGAGTCAAAGTCAAAGCCATTTATTCAATTTAGGCCCCAGAAGAGCACTTATGAATGTCACATTTACTGAAGTTACCACCGGTCGGAAACTCGGCCTTCAATTTAGAAGAATCCGGTAAGAAATTTAGCAATGTTAATTTTTTTAAATATATTTTGGACAATCTGAATATGTTTGGCTGATTTTACAAATCATTCAGAAATTTGATCATGCGATGCTAGATTTTATATTTCGTCTTATTTTATAGCCTATTTTGGATGAAAAATTAATCGTTTTAAAATGCATCAGATATCTTTAAATGTGTTAAAATAAGTTTGCGATTAAAATCTTTCCATAATGTATCGGTTCTTTGGTATAATAAAATTAAATCGTAGAATATGAAATGAAATTGGGAAATAATTTCATGTTTATTTTTAACCAGTAGGAATCAAACAAGAAGCGGAAAGATGCCCGTTACTTTCCAAGGTTTCTACAAACATTCCTAAAATCAATTAAATACATAAATACAATAAATACCTAACCGTTGTTCCGTCGAGTTGGTTTACAATCGAGTCGTCTAAGGCAGTCAGTGGCATTCCACTTTTTAGATAGTCTAACAGGGCCTTATAAGGCTGAATATCCACAGTGGGATTGCACAACCCAACTTGACTGGCCTCTGTTAAGTCGGATGAAGCAAAAACATCACGGAACTTAACGTATGGATGATGCATTGAACATACTTTTGAATTATTATGGCCGTTGGAAAGTTAGCAATATAAAATTTACACTTCTGACTGTATTATAAAATCATTAATACTACATAGTTGCTCTGTGAGCTGTACACTCGAGTCTCGATAATTATATGGAATTCCCTCTACAAAAAAAAAACATATCTGAAACTGCTCACACAATTTGACGAGAATCGGACCTGAGAGGAGAACAGCTCGAAATCCGGACATCTGGAACAGGCATTTTTGTTCAAGCTGAAACGGAAACGCTTCGCTCGCTCGGTCAATAAGTTACCTAGCTATTATATACAGGGTGTTGTTTTGGTCGGCGACAAGCGACCCAGGAGCGGTAGTACAAAATATATATTCCCCAAAAATGGACTTAATTCCATTAAATACTGTAAATATGTTGAGAAATACCTTATTCAATTTGAAATAAAATTACCGCAAAGTATGGTTACTAGGCACGTGCACAGACTAGAGCTAGGCGCAAGCCGCCATCGCCCCACCCCTTTACTCCCTCGTACTCCCGTTGAGTATTATGTCTACACTTTAGCTTATTACATGATTTTCAAAATTTTAATTTTTTGTTTTTTAGCACCAGTATCATTTGTATTATCGACCCTGAGTCGCTCGTCGCTGACCAAAACAACGACCTGTATATTATTGCAAAATAAATATGCCATAATGTTTTGTCATTAAAATACTTTCATATACTATGTATTCTATCATCAAGGTAACATACTTAATTCTCACGCTTGCGCATCCGACAAGACAATCAATTATAACCAACCAAACATGTACCTATAGAAATTTGATCCCGCGACCTCACATCCGGAAACTTAACCACTAACTAAAAGCCGATCATTATTGCGCTTAAAAAGTGTTAAAGGCACATCAAACGGTCTTTATTATCATATTTAATCCTCGGCAAGCTGTAATGGCCATATTAAAATCACGATAGGAACGTTTTCTAATGTGCTTGTACGAGTAACTTGCTCGAGTAACTAATGAGTAATGGAAAGGCTCTTTCAAGGCAAGTTGACGGAAGACCTAGAGAAGCTTGATGCAACTATTCGAGATTGACTGTACATATAATAAAATCGTAAGGGAACCAAATCTGCCTACATGTATTTTTTTTTATTTTAAAGTATGCCTATAGTGAAACCGCGCAGCACAGCTTCAGCAGATTCTATATTTCCAGCTGAAATTGTATTGATGACCAATGGAATCTACAAATGTATTCTCGCCCTTATTTGATTTGATTTGGTATTTGAGAGTATACCACGAATAAAACCACATTAATTGATTTATGAACTAACTTTTCCCGTGTTCTGCTAATTATACGGATATAACAACAATATAATTGAATTGGAGACTCAAATAAGAGCTAAATTAATCGTTGAATAACTAAAGTCTAGTTTATAGGTAAAAAAAGTTGTTTGTTTATTCAAAACCAACAAAATTAAGATAAAAATGAATGCTAGAAATTAATAGATTTCAATCCAGGCCAATAGCCGAATATAATAATATTATAGGTCGGACGGACAGGTGGCGAAATTTATTCTAAATAATATTGTAATCAAATAATAAACATATTTTTTATTTTGCATTGAGTGTTTTATATATACTAAAAGTGTTTAATAACAAACTCGAATCAAAGTTTTTCGTAGATATTTTATGATTAAGGCATATTAAATATTAATTTGTTAGAATCAGTGGCATTACTGATGTTTTTTTGAACAATAAAATATATATTTTAATAATGAATGGCACAAACATGCTACTGGAGAGAAATAAGAAGTATTCCCATTTGCGCACCGATTTTTTGAGCACCGATTCTATTCCCTTTTCAGCACCGATTCATATTTTGGATCGGTGCTCAAATGGGAACAAAAGTTTAATACGAAATCATTCCCTTTTGAGCACCGACGGTTTTGTAGCTTCTAGTGTTGTGGTGTTTTGATCTCTCTCTAAATTCCTCCAAAAATGTATACTTGGTAATTAAAGAAATAATGGTACCGTGACATAGTACTTACGTTATTTTATTGAATATTCCCATTAGAGCACCGATTCTAGAGCATCAGCTAATATTTTAAATTGTACCAGTATAACATAAGCTCGAAGGAGCTCTCTCCTTTTTCATAAGTTAAAAGAATATATATGTTGTTTTTTTACTAGAGAGAGCTCCTTCAAACTTCTGTTATACTGGTACAATTTAAAATATTAGCTGATGCTCTAAAATCATCACAGATCATTTTACCTAAGCTCTTCATAATAATAAAAAACGTATGCTGACTTGTATTGTTTGTGTTGACATACATGATTAATGTTATTTTGAATTTGAGATAACTGTAGTTCAGGCGTGAAAACGTTGCAAACAAACTTATTTTTGTATTTGTAAAATAATGCAACTAATGAAATAATTGATGTCTGCAATTGGTGTGCTTGAGTGAGTGGGAAAGTTGTAACGGTGCACGAACCGAGCACGAGCCGAGCGACGAACGAACAGAATTAGTTCAATATAATTGAATTGGAGGCTCAAATAAGAATAATGTTTAACAACTGCTAAATTAATCGTTGAATACCTAACTATAGTCTAGCTTATTTGTAAAAAAAGTTGTTTGTTTATTCAAAACCAACAAAATTAAGATAAAAATGAATGCTAGAAATTAATAGATTTCAATCTAGGCCAATAGCCGAATATAAAACAACGAATAAAATAATATTATAGTCCTGACGGACAGGTGGCGAAATTTATTCTAAATAATATTGTAATAAAATAATAAACATATTTTTTGTTTTGCATTGAGTGTTTTATAAATACTAAAAGTGTTTAATAACAAACTCGAATCAAAGTTTTTTTCGTAGATATTTTATGACTAAGCATATTAAATATTAATTTATTAGAATCAGGGGCATTACCGATGTTTTTTTGAACACAATATATTTTAATAATGAATGGCACAAACATGCAACGCATGACGAATGCTCGTTCGATGGTCGCAAGTCCGTCTACGCTACGCGAACAACAAACGAATCCTGTTCGTTCGTGGCTCCGCTCGTACTCGCTTCGCATAGCATGGACGCACCATAATGTTCTCACCATATGTGTCTCATTGATAATACTGAACATGAAGATTTTTCTCAATGATTTTCAAATACATTGGCCCTGATTCTGTTGTTCACAACTAAACTAATTTTAATCTCACTATGTCTCTTTCTAACAAAGAACATAAGAAAAAGATGTAAGAAATTTAGTCCTGTCAAATTAGTCCAATGCTTGTTTTCAATATAAATTTAGTCGCCATCTATCGTGGTTACGCCTAAATACACGCAAAATAAGACGGCAAAGATTAATTTTACAACTTAAAATATATTCTATCCTTTTTCAATAATGTTCGTAAGAAAGAGATGAGATGTGACTAAAATTAGTTTAGTGCGATTTACAACAGAATCGGCACCAATGGCGCTAATAATTAATTCTTCTACAAAAACTAATCAATATTAAATCTGTTCAATTACTTATCTACATCGTGACTACTTAACGTTCTGTAAATATGCATTTCGTATTATGTACAGAAGATTGAGTTATATGTAATCGCTCATAATGGTCCATTGTGTGAACAACAATGTGGATAATATTCTCCGTTGTATCCTTAGTGAATCTGCACAGTTTTTATCTATAGATATAATTAATCTATGGTTATGTATTTTTAATAGGTAGTTATTATTGTTTACGATATACAGGATCTAACGGAGTTTATTCATTACAGTAATCTACTTTTTTGGTACTAGGCGCACAGATCGCGGAAGAGAAAATGTTATATTAATATTAGCAAGGGACAAAATGATAATGACCCTAACTGACCGGTGACATGTTGGTTGTGATTTTAATCCAATAAACTTGGATGCAAACATTTGGTACGAATTAATTTACTTTTTATATAGAGTCTGCACCTGATGTACTCTTCGCTCCTTTCGGATGTATATACCCTTTTCGTTACACCCAGTATAGCATATTTAAGAATTTTATTCTTTAATTGCGTTGAATATAGTGTATGTGTACGTTAGGTGCCGTGGTGAAGGTTTATGGATTCAAATCTCAAAGGAGGTGTTATCAAAATCAAAAAGTCATTTATTCAGTTAGTAAATATATAGCTTAACGTAAGTATTATACAGGTGTCCTGTTAGTAGTGGTCCAAATAATAACCATAAAATACTACCCTATGAAAAAGAAAGAGTAAAATTTTTGCATAAAAGCAACGTGAATTTATCACAAATTTAAGAAATAGCATAAAAAATCAACCATAAAAAAATTCCAAATTACAAATATTTTATACCATTTTTTTTTTACTGTTTATAGGCCTGTGTTTGACCGCAATCTCACCATGGTAAGTGATGATGCGGCCGAAGGTGGTAAGCACACAAAGCCTAGAAGGAAATGGCTCTCAAGTGCAGCTATCGGAACACACTGAAAGGTGCTTGGCGACAGATTTTCAACATGAGGGTGGTAGCCAGCCAGGCGGGTACTACAAAGTACCCTACCACCGTGCTATGGTTTCCTCACGATGTTTTCCTTCACTGAAAGCTCAAGCTCATTGTAGGATACAAACCCGGGACCTTCATCTCGGTATCAGACGTCACTACCACTGAGCTATCATCGCCATAAAACACACAAAAAACTTTTATTGGAATTATTTTTCATTTTCTGATAGGGCACAGTCTCAGCTTTCTGGAGTTATCATTTGGCCCACTACTTACGGGACACCCTGTATAAGAAAAACCTTTTTGTATACTACTAAGTCGGTAAGCGAGCTTACGTCCCGCCTGTAGGTAAGCGGTGGCCGTAGCCATATGGACGCTTGCAACACACGAGGCATCACTCACGCGTTACCGACCCTTCACCCTCCAATGAGCTCTGACGACCAGGAACACAACATAAAGTTATTTGTCTGCGGTATTCTGTACTTCCTCAGCTGAGCTGCTCTTTGAGCGAATAAACGCTATGCTCTACCTCTCTGAAAACCTTTATAGTAGAGTTTTATTAAGCATTTCTTCTATATACAATTAGCATAACTGAATTTGCTTAATTCGCTTGTAGTACAATGTTGTAACATATTTGTGTAGAGTGCAAAGTTCGTTACCTCTCAAATTAAAGGATATTTAATCTACCAGATTGAGTAGACTGAAATTTATGAGAGGTTAAATTCATTTGTGCACCACAACAATTTATTCAGGATAATAAGAGAAAGTTATAAAACTCACGTTTTATAACTATTTAAAACAATCAAGACTATCTTTAGCAATTAATATTAGGTAGGTACACAGTTTCTTGACAGTTGATTATCGACACGACTCATCACGCGACTGAATTGGAAAACATAGAGGACGCCGGGCGCGGTGACTTTGATTTGACGTTTCGCGGCGATGTGTCCTTGTATACGCGCGCGTTATAAAGGTTTTTTTCAACTTCTAATAGGAAATTAATAAAAATCCCACACACACAAAATCTTTTTAAATGTCAATAACGTATATTTCAAGTTTTATATTGAAAAAAAATTAATTCGTAGACATTTATTGAAATTTAATACGCATAAATATTTAGTAATTGGCGTCAAAAGTCTAGAAAGCTATACACCTAATGTATTAAAAAAGACTGCAAAAAAAAACCGGCTCGTCTGATGGTTAGCAGTTAGTAATAGCCTATAGACGCTTGAGACACTAGGAGGTTAACGACCATGCAGATATCCCGTCAGACCCAGGAGTCTGAAGAGGGATTGAAAAGACGAGCTGTGCTAGGAGAGGGAGGACAAAGCACAGTGTCATTAGATAGATAATACTTTATTGACACCATATGTATGAAAAAAAAAAAAAAAAACTTTGAATAATAAAGAGTGTTACAATGGACGGCCTTATCACTAAAAATGATACCAGGCAACCTTTTTAGGTGTTGCCAGATACACTCGATTAATAATAGATCTACCGTTTTTTCACACCATCAACGGTTTTGAAGTCAGCAGATACAGTCTGCTTTATCTCAGCGTACTTCTCTCTGTCAACAACAGCTAAATTCTTTAAATTCTTTTCATACTATCTTGCTACTGTAGCGTAATTCTAGAGGGATTTGGAACTGTTATTTATTGCTAACCGCTGGACACTTTTGTAACTAGTCTTCCTTAAGAGATTGTTCTCCTTACCTCTTCCCTCAATTATTAGGTACTTCAACGCTGGTCCCCACACAATGCAAGTATAGCGCCTCCTTACGGAGTTCCAGCGACCTTACTCACCGTAGACACATAATAAATAATAATAAAATAAAATAAAAATAAAATAAAATAAAAAGCCTTTTATTTCCTGATATTTACAATTTTTCTAGTTATTATTAATTATTTACACTGTGTAGCAGGAACCCCTCTCAGGTGAAGGCCTCTTCCAAAGATTGCCATTTCTCTCGGTCTTGTGCTATATGATGCCATAGTGGGCCAGCAATTTTTTTGATGTCATCATCCCAACGTGTGTAAGGTCTTCCTTTGTAGCGTTTTCCCTGTGGGCCTTTCCATATTGTAATCGTTTTTGTCCATCTGTGGTCTTTTAAACGCGCCACATGTCCGGCCCATTTCCATTTCAACCTTTGAGCGTGGCTAAGAGCATCTATTGTTTTTATCTTTGATCTTATCGTTGTGTGTCTTATCTTTTGTATTTTCTTTAACTTCAGCATGCTGCGTTCCATTCCCCTCTGGCATGTAATTAGCTTATTTTTTATTTTGTTTGTAAATTTCCATGTTTGGCATGCATATGTCAAGCATGGTATAAGACATGTGTCCGTAACTTTCTTTTTTAACCATACGGGCATATTGCTTTTAAATATTTCTTTGTAGCTCCAGTACTTATTCCACGTACTTTTTATTCTTCTCTCTATTTCTAAGTCATTGTTATTTCTATTGAATCCAATTTGTTTTCCCAAATAAATATATTTATCCACGTATTCTAACGGTTCATTATCTATCGTAATGATTGACTTTGCGTAGTTGGTCATAGCTTTTGTTTTTGTTATATTCATTTGGAGGCCTACTTGCATGCTAGCCTTGTGGAGAGTTGCGATCATATATTGCATTTGAGAATTAGTTTCTGAAAGCAATACTAAGTCGTCTGCAAATCTAAGGTGATTTAAATATTTGCCTTGAATAAACAGGCCTTGATTTTTCCAGTCAAGTTTACTTATGATGGATTCCAATATAGCAATAAATATTCTGGGGGATAGAGGGTCACCTTGCCGTACACCTCTGTTCACTGGAAAGCTTGGGCCAATAGTTTCTAACTTGACTCTACTAGTGCTCTTATTGTATATACTTCTCAATATATCTATGTATTCTGTCTCTACATTTTGAGCTTTTAGCGTTTCCCATATGCTTTCATGCGAAACAGTATCGAAAGCTTTCTGATAATCAATAAATACGATGTGCAATGGTCTTTGGTGTTCCTGGTATTTTTCAATTATGAGTTCCAATGCATGTATATGATCTATAGTAGAATAACCTTTTCTAAAACCGGCCTGTTCAATTGGTTGTTTTTTTTCTAGTGATGCGCTTATTCTTTGGTTTATAATCGTAGAAAAGAGTTTATATATAGTTGGCAGCAGACTTATAGGCCTATAATTGCTTATGTCTTTAGGATCTCCCTTCTTGTAGAGCAGGATAATATTGGATTCAGACCACTGTGAAGGTGTTTCAGAGGTATCCATTATACGATTGAATAAATTTGCTAGAGGTGCGGCCAGTATAGTGTGTGCTGTTTTTATGGCATCGTTGGTAATATTGTCCGAACCTGGGCTTTTATCGGGTTTCAGCTTTTGTATAGCCTCTATAATTTCTTTGCAATCTATTGGCTCTATGTGACGTTTAGGAATTTCGCACTCAATTGATTCGCCTTCAAAAGAAGAGTTAGCACTGCTGTCAGTATTTATAGAACTGTATAAGTTTTTATAGAACTCCGTTGCAATGTTTATGATGCTGTCGCGGTTGTATTTAGTTCCACCTGGCTCCTTTAAGCCTTCTATCCACGTTTTGTTTGTTCGTAGTGCTTTGTATCCTTTTTTCAGGCTTCCCTTTTGTTCTAAATGGTTTTTAAGGGTTTTCAGTCTATGTTCCTTGTAGTCCATTTTTATATATTTGCTTGTGATTTTGTATAAAGCTTTAAGTTCATTTTTCATGGATCGAGTTTTATTACTTGTTTTATGTAGTTCTTGTCTTCTTTTTATTAGGCTTTTTGTGCGTTCTGTTAATATATTGCGGTCTTTAGTTGTATTGTCTGCTTTCCGTGCATTTTTTAAGCTATTTTGGATAGAGTTTATTAATTTATCATAATAAGCTTGTATTGTCTCGAGTGGATTTCTATCGCGTAGAGCAGGAAGGTGACTTTTTAGCCTTTCTTTGAATAATAATATTTCTTCTTCACTTTTGAGTGTGCTATGTTGGTTATTCTTATATCTAGATCTACTTTTTATTGGTTTTGTTAGTGAAATTACTGCTCGGAGTGGTCTATGGTCTGATGGATAATGTATACTTAGTGTTTCAATATTCTGAAATATAAGTGGTTGATTGGAGAGTATGAAATCTATTTCATTCTTATATTGACCATTTGGGGATCGCCACGTCCATCTTTTCTTTGGATTTTTCTTGTAAAATGTGTTGATGATTGCTAACTTGTTTTCCAGAGCGAAGTCTACGAGTCTTTGTCCTCTGGCGTTTCTTTCTCCGTACCCGTGCTGTTTTGTTACCAAATATTCGTCCATTTGAGGCTCTCCTATTTTTGCATTAAAGTCCCCCATTAAAATGAAAACTTTATAAGCTATATTAATGGCCTTGTAGATGCTTTCGTAAAAAAGATTGGCTTCCTCTTCATCTGCTGATTCTGTTGGGGCGTAGACTTGGATTATAGTAAACTGTTCTCCCGAAATGTTTAAATTTAGTAGCGCGACTCGCTCAGAGATGCCAATATAGCTTTCCACATTTTGTTTTAGAGAGTTATTTATTATAAAGCCAACTCCATACTTGCCAGGTGTTTGGCCTGTGTGGCAGAGAATGAAATCTTCGTATTCTGCTATTACATTGCCGAGGCGTCTCACTTCGGATATTCCAATGATATCGTATTTTATATTCGTTAGAGCTTCTTTAAGTTCAATTATTCGTTCATATGATGAGAGTGTTCTAACGTTGTAAGTTATTATGTAGAGTCGGTTCGTATTTTTTTCCCTGGATTTTGATGTTTTTGTCTTTGGAAGGTTTTGGTCATAATCTTCCTCGGTGACCAACCGGCTTGGAAGATGTGTTTCTGTGCTTTTTTGTTTTTGTTTTTTATATACATCTTTTGAGAGAGGTGCCGCTGGTTGCTATATTATGTTTTTGTTCTTGTTCTCTTCCTCTTGGTTTTTGTTATTTTTGTTTACTAAGAAGTTGAGTATACCCGGCTTTACAACCCCTTCTGAGAAACTGGATGATCTCTGGGGTGTGGTGCGCGCTACTATAGATTTATTTTTCTTAGCGATTTGAGTATTACGTATAGTATTACCCTCGGTATTTGAGCTACTTTGTGGAGAGATGGAGAGATTCCTTTTCCTGTTATCTGGTGTTAATTCAGATTCTGAACCTGTTGTTTTATTATTCAATATTATCAGTTTGTCGTATTTAATTACTGCTTTGTTTCCTTTTTCTCTCTCTATTTTTACTTGCTCTTGTAGCACTTTCCTTTTTTCCAGAATATGTTTGGGGTAGTCCTCTTTTATGTAGTAAGCCGTATCTGCAAGCATTCCCTTCTGCTTCATAATCTTGATTTTATTTCCAAGCGTGGTGAATGTTACGGTTATCGGGCGGGGTTTTTCAGATCTTCTACCTATTCTCCTGGCCTCTTGTATATCGATACAATTTAAATTTATTGAGAAATATTTGTTAATAAAAGCAATAACATTATTTTCCAGATGTGAATAGGATTTTTCATTTTCTTCGATTCCAAAGAACACTATATTTCTCTGTCTCGCCTGTTTTTCCAAGATATGTAGTCTCTTTTCCTGATCTTCAATCTTTTCTTTGAGCTGTTCTTGATTTTCTTCCCATATTTTAAATTTCGTATCCAGAATTTTGTTTACATTTTCTGTTACTTTTTCAGTTACCCTTTCGCCGCTCTTCTCAATTGCTGTTTTTTGTTCATCCAGGTCTTTTTGAATCTTGCGAAGTGCAGCCATCACTTCTTCCATTTTACAAATGTTTTGTTGTTGTTTTGTGATTATTATGTGTACTCAAATAATCTACGCTAGTACATATAACACCACATTAATGTAATATTATTTCGCTGTGATGTAGCAAATAAAGTAATTTTTGCACAACATTGTAATTTTCGTAGAAATTATCACGTCAGAAGGCGCTTGAGTACTTCCATACCGTGATCCTTATGCACAATAACACTATACCATAATCTATGAGGTCGTGGGAAACAATAGCTCAATCATAGTAATGCGTGCGCGCACCTGTCGACTCATCGCATGTCTGTAGTGATAACTCCTCTTACTATCGGTTTTCTAAGTTAAGTTTTACGGTTAGGTGAGTTTCATTCGAGAAGTGTGTGAACTAATTCAATTGTTTTGTACAACGGCTTAAACTGATTTTTTATCAGTCAAAATAACAAAGGTACTGGAAGAACTTATTCCAGTGTCATTTTTAAATTAATATTTTATTAACTATATTTTATAATCATTTCAAAGCAGTTATTCAACTTATTCATCACAATTAGTAATTTTATACAAATGTCTTAATTGATGAAGTGAATTATTTATATCGAAATTTTTGAGTAACGACGAATTTCATTCGAGTAACCATAGTACGTTCGTCGGTCTACATGTCTGTCATAATATCCCAGTATAGTCCGTCGGCTTCTCAACACTTCACTATCCAATGTTAAAAACAATGGTCATCGCATTAGCGGTGATGACTGATGATGAATTGTTAGTTGTTTTATTTTATTATGTAGTTTATTTTTTACACTTTTTTATTGTTACTGACTTATGAGTGGTAAATAATGATATATGCGTATATTTTTAATGAAAATTATTATTTTTTTAGTTATATCCAAGCTGCACTAGATCTTTCACAATAAAAATCAGACTATGAATATTTTTTCTGTAATGCATCTGAAAAAGGCAAAAATAAAAAATACAAAATTGTTTGTCCTCTCGAAATCAAAAAGTATTTTCTCTTCCCTGGGCCTAAACTGAGGCCCAGGGAAGGCAAATTTATGAAGGTTAAGTAGGTACATACAGTTGAATCTACCACCGGGTCGGAACACAGAAGACTCCGGCAAGAAACTCAGAAAAGCATATTTTTTTGGTGGGTCTTTCTTTATAAGTTCCAGTTTTTTTTTTTTTTTTTTTTAATTTTCTAAATTTTTATATAAAGTTTCTGCCAAACAGTAAAACAGTCATAAAACTTATTTACATTTATTTATTTATTAGTTAGTATACATATTTTATACTATTTTAAAATGCTAATTCTTATTCTAGAGGTGGCTTGCACAACGATCCCTAACGAATTCAACCCAATAGTTGCGTTTTAGAAGCCAATCCAAAGCATGTTATCGGTGTGCAAGTTGGCAAAAAGCACTAATAATAAAAGTTAAAATAATAATAATAAATAAACATAAAGTGCTTACTTATACAATTGTCATTTAGCCAGGGGGATGCAAGTGCAGAGAGAAGCTACTATAACCATATATTCTAATCTTCCATGTAATGATCCAGCCTAACCAGGTTTTGTCAATTAACCTATTTATAAAATCTTTGTGAATTTATTATAAGACATTTTAGTTACCTGAAGTGAGATTTTATTATAGAATCGAACGCAATAACCGAGAATATACTTATTAGTAATAATTCAATGGAACATGAGTGCAGTGCCGTAACGTGGGTTTCTGCCGGGGTTGGCAATTTTAGGGACCGTTTTTTTCTTAGTATTCTTTTGCCCGGATTATAATTCGGTACATCATTAAACTTTATTTTACTCAGAAATAAACCCAAAAAAATCTTATACAATTTCAACCATATTGAATTGTAGAGATAAAAATAATGGCGCGAAAATATTTACGGCGGTAGGTACCTAATGTGTACCATTACTGTATGGAATGAATTAAATATTAATGAGATATATCTATTACCAATATTTATTGTGAAATTTTGCAAAGGGAAGTACCCTATAGGTGTTGATTCCCTTTCGATCGTCAAAATATTCGGCATAAACGGCCTTATCTTCTGATTGCTTTGACTTAAAAGTTTGATTTTATATCAATGTCAGCTTGTTACAAGTAGTACCCAATTAATATGGCTTACCGATGTACCAGCGCAGAAGATACATTTTCAAAGCGCGGGAAACGCTATTGGCCGACAGCTGCCGCCATTATAGCGCGCGCCGTGCGGAGGGGCGGACTTGCAAGTGAGACGGAACTAACAGCTGCAGTGTATTATGAACCTTATAGTAGTGATCTAAGGTTGATTGTAAGTTTTAAGTATTCTTTCGTTAATCTTCGGGGCCATACTTTATTTTCTGTGCGAACGAAGATTCACGACGCGCCATATAAGTTGGGTAATACTGTACCTCCATGCGTTCCTAAGAAAAAAAGGCTTAACAGACAGAGACAGACGGACAACAAAGTGATCCTTTGGTTCCGTTTTCTTTTCTTTTGAGATACGGAACTTTTATGTGAAAAATTTCAAGTTTCTAGATTGTCATCTGCTAATAAGTTAAAACGTTTAAAATTGTTATAATAAGTTTCACCATACTTCTAATTAATTCATTACTAGGGCCAAACATATAAATTGAATAAATAAATTAGATTTTATATTTAAACAGATAAAGATAGGCGTGATATATAGAAGATAAAAATCTTTTTTATATCTCAGTTACAGTTATAATTTTATTAAAAACTAGAAAAATCCATTAACATATAGTAAATAATTTAAATTTTCCTTTAAAATATTCAGATTTGGGTATGAGGACAAAATGAGTTCACACACATTTGTAAAATTTTTTGGAAAGCAATACAGATTAAAATCATTTGGTTAAACTTATCTTCTGAATGAATGTTTGAGAAAGACTTACAAATGTATTTTTTCCTTGGGTACACACACACTTACTCATGAAACTTGTCTGCATGCTTTCCAGCAGATATATAAATAAATATGAAATAAAATGTAGACCATTTGATTCCTAATAATAAAAAATAAAACTATTTCAAAGAATTACTCAATGGGCCATGGCACAACCTTGGATGTAAAAATTTGGGAAAGGGAAGCCAGAAAGCGGACCCATGTAATCACCAGCTTAGATAATAAATATCCTGGGATATCCTCACACACGGTCATTTGATCCCAAACTAAGCAGAACTTGTACTATGGAAGCCAGATAATTATAATACATATACTACTTTTTGTTTGTAAATACATACTTAATATACATAATCCCACCAAAAACATTCTGTAAAAAACTAGCCAAGTCTCGATGGAGCTGCTTGTTTATCTCTAAAAAGTAATGAAATCTAGACAAAGTCGTGCCAAGTCTATGGTTCCTTACTGCGATTTCTTTATTATTATAGTTAATGTTGTGTGACTTGGCCGTTGAAGGGTACACAAGGGTACAAAACCAGGTGCTCCATTACACCATTGCACCAATCTGTACTTGTACCCACTAACGTATAAAGAATGTTCAACGGCCAAGTCACACAACATTAACTATAATAATAAAGAAATCGCAGTAAGGAACCTTAGACTTGGCACGACTTTGTCTAGATTTCATTACTTTTTAGAGATAAACAAGCAGCTCCATCGAGACTTGGCTAGTTTTTACAGAATGTTTTTGGTGGGATTTCACTTCTTTTTGTAAAATTCAAAATTCAAAAAGCATTTATTCAATTTAGGCCCTGATAAGGCACATATGAACGTTAACAAATGGCTCTACACCGGTTCCAAATACAACTTGAACTGAGAAGACTCCGGCAAGAAACTCAGCAAGTGTTTTATTTTTAAATATGTAAATAGAAGTATTACAATTACAAAATATATATAACAATAGCCTGCGAAGATTCTTGTCATCTACAAAATCAGAAACTTTATAGTACCCTTTCGTGCATAACTTCTGTTTAACTATCTTTTTGAATCTATGTATAGGTAGCTCTTGGATTTCTTTGGGTACTTTATTATAGAAATGTATACATTGCCCCTTGAAAGAGTTAAGGACTTTGCTGAGCCGAGTTAAAGGTACAGCAAGTTTGTGCTTATTTCTAGTGTTCAAACTATGAGTGTCACTATGTGTAGAACACTAAGTGTAGAATATGAAGCGGCCCACCAAGTTGAATATTTTTTGTAAAGGCAGTATGTCGATCTCTAATAGTTTGGTTGGGCTCTTGTGTTTTCTAATCAGGGTCACCAGGTACTCCAGATCTTCGATTAACCTAGTTTTTATAGTTTTCCCTTTATGTGGCCATTAAACCCTAACTCTGTACCAAATTTCAGCTCTCTAAGTTTATGGGAAGTACTAGTTCTATTTTGATGATCATGAGTGAGTGAGTGAGTGAGTGTCATAAATGCGAAACTTTGCTTTCGCTTAACTTCGGAACTAAATGACCTACAGACTTGAAATTTTGGATTTTAAGTATGTTATTATAGCTTACTGGATGACGAAAATTTCTGCGTTCTGGTCTTATCCAGAGGTTCTCAAATAGGGGCCTGAAAATGCGGCGAAATGGTTCCAGTAAAGGATGGTACGGCAGTGTTTGCTTCGCACTCGACTTGGTGGGGGCACTGCCGTGCCCCCCGATTACACCCAGACTCAGGATATGCAGATATGTTCATGCGCACAAATGCATGTCCTGGGGAGAATCGAACCCACTACCTGCGGCGTGATATGGCCCTATATTCTCTCTCGCCTATATTTTGGAGTATTTACTAACGCATACGTTAAAACCTCTACCATGCAGGAGCTAGTATCTAACGGTTCGTCCATACTACGCGAAATGAGCATGAGCCGAGCCACGAACGAACAGAATTCGTTCGTTGCTCGCGATGGCAAGTGTGGACGTTACAGCCTACAATGAGATGCGAATCCCTGTTAGTCTAACCAGGTTTTGTCAATTAACCTCTGCTTTATAAAATCTTTGTGAATTTATTATAAGACATTTTAGTTACCTGAAGTGGGATTTTATTATAGAATCGAACGCAATAACCGAGAATATACTTATTAGTAATAATTCAATGGAACATGAGTGCAGTGCCGTAACGTGGGTTTCTGCCGGGGTTGGCAATTTTGGGGACCGTTTTTTCTTAGCATTCTTTTCCCCGAATTATAATTCGGTACATCATTAAACTTTATTTTACTCAGAAATATACACAAAAAAATCTTATACAATGTCAAACAAATTGAATTGTAGAGATAAATAAAAATAGTGGACGCCAAAAAATGTACGGCGGTAGGTACCTAATGTGTACCAATACTGAATGGAATGAATTAAATATTAATGAGATATATTTATGGTGAAATTTTGCTGCCCCCTAAATGTGCCCCCCCCCCACACTACGACTGCATGGTGAAAGCCATGCGACAAAACTGCTAAGTTCTTTTTAATTAAATATACCGTTTAGTATTTGTAGCATTACGTATCTTTCATCACGTTCGCCTCTTAACAATCTCTTCGAGTTCATTTGAAAATGACGGACGACATGTCAAACGATTTTAATTGTATAATTAATTGGTTCAGACAAATTAGAACTTGATATGTGAAATTAATTATGAAGATTGAAATACACATTTGATTGAGACAATCAAGTTTATTATAATATTTTTTTATTATAACTGTGAGGATGCCTGTAATAGACATGAACAACTTTAATTGGGAATAGAACTAACTCCGAAACTGCAAAAAATCGGTGGCTCTGAACAAAAAGTGTTCAATACATATTCGACTAAAATGTATCTATGAGTATAATAAGGATAATAATGAAAATTGAAGGTACAAACTTTTCATAATCGGGATTATACCTAACATAAAACTGTGCGGTAATAAAAAGCAAAAAGCACTAGTGCGTAATAAATTAATAAGCTGCATTAAGATACTAAAAACGGTGCAATAAATGTCACTTTAAGAGCAAGTGTGTTGAAAATAATATAATTATGAACTCGAAACAATACAAAACCAAGATGATAAATTACGTACAATATTTAGGTATATTGGAGTGGTATCAGCTAGGTATTCCCTTAATTTTTTTTTCAAATTTAAAAATATTTCCATCAATCATACTAAATAAAGTATATCAAAATTGACTCTTATTAGCATACCGAAAATATACTAAGTAATTTTTTTAACCGCCACCATTTTTAATTAAATTAAGTAGGCTATAATGTATAGAATATTATTTCAAATTCAAATAACAAAATATACTTGGATAAAAAAAACGGTGTCACACAATAAAACTAAATACTATTACAGTTTCATTTGTGTGGGCCGACGCCGACGTCTCAATCAGAATGTCACATGTCACATAAGGCCGTTTTAACTATTGTTTAGAGCAAATGTCTATCAGTATGCGTAGGACTTTATTGTTGATCAGATTTTTTTATTAGTCGTAAAATGTTACAGCTGTTATATTTTAAACAAATAAATTAATTATCAACGGTTCTTAAATTTGCGTTTATGGCTTTATTTTGGTTATCTCTTTGGAAATTAACTTATTTATCTATTATATTACCTTATATTTAAAAAAAACCGCGAAACGAGACAAACTTGCGCACCGAGAGTTCCATACAGACTTGTAGGTATGTTAATAGTTTGTTCAACACAGGAACCGAGTCTCGAAGATTTTCTCCTTTTTTCCGATTATGTTATTTTTTTATGTGATGTAACTATAAATATACGGTAGTCGGATTTCTTCCTTTACTTGTGCTACATGGCCTTGCTCCTTGCTAAATTTCATGATTCTAGGTCAACGGGAAGTAACCTATAGGTTTTGATTCCCTTTCGATCTTTAAATATTCGGTATAAACGTCCGTATCTTTTGATTGCGTTGACTTAGAAGTTTGATTTTATATTAATGTCAGCTTGTTACCTCCATGCGTTCCTGAGAAAAAAGGTCTTAACAGACAGAGAGACAGACGGACAACAAAGTGATCCTTTGGTTCCGTTTTCTTTTCTTTTGAGATACGGAACTTTTATGTGAAAAATTTCAAGTTTCTAGATTGTCATCTGCCAATAAGTTAAAACGTTTAAAATAGTTATAATAAGTATCATCATACTTCTAATAAATAACTTCTAATTAATTCATTACTAATGCCAAAAATTTAAATTGAATAAATAAATTTGATTTTATGTTTAAACAAATAAAGATAAGCGTGATAGATAGAAGATAAAAATCTTTTTATATCTTAGTTACAGTTATAATTTGATTAAAAACTAGAAAAGTCCATTAACATGTAGTAAATAATTTAAATATACCTTTAAAATATTCAGATTTAAATTATATTTTGATATAAGTTGTTTGTGGTCCCCCGCGCGAGGACTAATATATTAGCAAACACGCCAATCTAGTTGCCCAAAAAATTTACCTTATCTCATGCTCAGCCACTGAATTTAGGAAATCAGTTTTATGCATAATATGTGAAATACCTGTAAAGATAGCTGTAATTTGTGTATAAATAAATAAATAAGGACAACACGAGTTACAGTACACACTTTTGTAACATTTTATGGAAAGCAATACAGTTTAAAATCATTTGGTTAAACCTATCATCTGATTGAATGTTTGCGAAAGACTTATAAATGTTTATTGTGAATATGTACAGACGTCTTTATTTACAACAAATATGTACAAAATACAATCTATATATAGAAAATTTCCTCAAGCCTGCTGCTGCTTCCGATTAACGGCAGGGTTCCCAGACGGCTGGCAGTGTTTCCTCTTTGGATAGCCAAGCTGACGCGTTGGCGGAAAAAGCTCCCCGCCCGCTGGTCTCGATCAATTTTGATGACAAAAAAAAGGTTATTTTTCTTGGGTACACACACACTTGCTCATGAAACTTGTCTGCATGCTTTCCAGTAGATATAAAAATAAATATGAAATAAAATGTAGACCATTTGATTCCTAATAATTAAAAATAACATTATTTCAAAGAAATGCTCAATGGGCCATGGTACAATCTTGGATGAAAAAAATTGGGAAAGGGAAACCAGAAAGCGGACCCAGGTATCACTAGCTTATATAATAAATATCCTGGGACATTCCTCACACACGGTCATCTATCCCAAACTAAGCAGAGAAACTACTATGGAAACCAGATAACTAATATAATACATATATTAATTTTTGTTTGTAAATACATACTTAACATACATAATTACACCCAGACTCAGGATATGCAGATATGTTCATGCGCACAAATGCATGTCCTGAGGAGATTCGAACCCACTACCTGCGGCGTGATATGGCCCTATATTCTCTCTCGCCTATACTTTGGAGTATTTACTAACGTACACATTAAAACCTCTGCCATGCAGGAGCTGGGTAATACTGAATATCTAATGGTGCGTCTATACTACGCGAACTGAGCACGAGCCAAGCCACGAACGAACAGAATTCGTTCGTTGCTCGCGATGTCAAGTGTGGACGTTATAACGAGCCTACAACGATATGCGACCCTGTGTTCGTGAAAAAACTGACAATCGGGCGGAGCGCAGTAGGCCGTGAGCCGAACCACAGACTATTCAGTAGTACTATACTGTTTTCAGGATTAGAAGATATCGATGACAGTTCACATTTTCCGGTTCACTCATACTACTTGCGAATAACTAATATAATATTTTACAAAAAATATTTTAATTTCCATTTTATATCATTGCAAAAATACAATATATGTCGCTATATATAACTAAGAAACAATTTCAGCACATTAATACTATAGCTTGATAATTTTAAAAATTAAGAAATAGGATGTACTTAAAATACTTGCTGCATGAAACGGAACATTGACCTATAGTGATTGACAATGCTTGATCGACAGGGAAATTCAAAAAAGTATCGATATATGTTATATCGATTATTTTTGAATTGGTTTATCAATATCGAAATATTTTTAATTACCAAAAAATTTCGATATATCGGTACGATATCAAAGAGAGAGAGAATATTCTTACATTATTAGGTAAATATCAATTAACAAACATAATTTCTCATAAATCCTGTAATAATTATCTGAAATTAAGAACAACGATAATAGTACAGTATGATACATATGTGCAAAGTTGGTAATTACACACGAGGCGGTATTAAGCAGTAAGACAGTGATAAGGAAATATAATTTGGAAAATAAAAGCACTAAAATGAAAATCGATTAGACTTTCTTTATTAACTTTCTCGATACGACAAAAAAATCTAATGGATATCGTTAAGGCGCATGACTATAATTGTCAAAAGTGAACTGTCACCGATATCTTCTAATCCTGAAAACACTATAGTAGCCGAACGCTCGT
Organism: Polyploca ridens; assembly: GCA_951394255.1. Taxonomy (NCBI): domain Eukaryota; kingdom Metazoa; phylum Arthropoda; class Insecta; order Lepidoptera; family Drepanidae; genus Polyploca; species Polyploca ridens. The sequence continues at coordinate 7,197,450 of OX596263.1, forward strand.
TCGTGGCTCGGCTCGTACTCGGTTCGCGTAGCATGGACGCACCAACGCAAGGAGTAAAAGTAAAGTAAGTAAAGCAAGGAGGCAAAAAAGGTAACGAAACTCTTTGATGCCCATTAGAAGAATACGCAAATAATAGAAACGTTGCTGTGCCAATCCTTACTATTATCTGACATCAAATTTAATCCATCTTTGGTCAATGACATCACACTTAAGTATAACTCAATCATATTAAAATAACAATACCGAAGGCTACTCCGTTCCAGAGCTAAGTGGTGAAAAAAAACTAAAATGACAACCTCTTTAACAAACGACAACTGTCAAATGAGATGCGTAGGCGCAAAGGGACGCCGCCGCCGAGACTTTTTGATTTCTTATTTGTCGACGTAGACAAGTAATAAACCGGTCATTTTATGCTTTGAACGGATTTCTTACATAACTGTGTCATGTGGTGTGGATCTATTATTTGAATAAATTTGGATATGTATGCAAAATATTATGAAATATTAAAAAGTATTTTAAAATTATTACTATAATAAAAAAAATTGCAACGAAAACTTTTTAAACATCAAGAATACACTATCGCTTTTTATAAAATAATATAAATTAGGCTAGACTAATGCACTCTCAGTACAGTATTACCCAACTGAAATGGCGCGTCGTGAATCTTCATTCGCACAGAAAAGAAAGTGTGGCCTCGAAGATTAACGAAAGAATGCTTAAAACATACAATCAAACTTAGATCACTACTATAAGGTTCATAATACACTGCAGCTGTTAGTTCCGTCTCACTCGCAAGTCACGCCCCTCCGCACGGCGCGCGCTAACATGGCGGCAGCTGCCGACCAATAGCATTTCCCGCGCTTTGAAAATGTATCTTCTGCGCAGGTACATCAGTAAGCCATATTAGTTGAGTACTACTGTAAATCTATGTTCATTGTGAGAATTATTACAAATTTTCATAATGTTTGCTTTGCAGCATTGATCAGAAAATTATATTTTTAATTTTAACTATCAGCGTCGATATTATAGAGAATCGGTAGGTTGTCGGAAAGTTATATCATAATGAAAGAGAAAATTGTATTGTGAGTAAATTGTTCCGAACTCTACTATTGCTACTGAGTGTCGGTTTTTATGAAGGCTCTATGCGCTTACTAGCTTCCGCCATGTCATCAAACAAACATAGCAAAAAAAAAACTCTATAAAAAACATACATGATTATATTATATTATAATAAATTTTACTTCAAAGAACTAAATTATTAAAACGTAAAATAGTTAAAATATTATTTTATTATTTAAAAAATACGAGTAATTGTATTCGCATATCTATTTAATATTTCAATTTTATGACCAGTAATTTAAACAAACATTTAAAACTCAAACAGTCAATTTGCAAATTGTTTTATATATCCTCAATTATAGGTATCTCCAGAGACAATGATCTTAGGATAGCACACAGGAAGTGATGTAAATGAAGACGGTTCTCAACCACCGGATACGGCTAATAGTAATATTGATTGAGCATGACTCTGTAAAACAACACGATTGTAAATAAGTAAATTGCGAACAATATTCCATTATATGTCGGTTTTCAATAGATGCTTTGACTTTTAATACTTCAAAATGTATGTATTATATTATAATACTTTACTTAATTTATTTCGAAAGTTTGGTCATGATAAAGATCACCGGACAAATCATCTAGTTTAGTTTATAATCAATGAATCAATTAACTTTAAATTCAGCGAATTACCTAGCACACTAGGACATAAAACTAACTCTACTTAAGCAAAACCACCATATCCAATCACCAAAAACCGTTCGAAAATTAACATCAACTCAATCTAAGTAAGCAAAGAGCAAGCAAATGGCAATGCCGAGGCAAATAACCTATGCACGCGATTGCAGTATAAAGCTGCTAGTCCATTGCAGGACATACACACGCCACGGAAACGTTGAATTGGCTACGTCGTGCACGGTATTTGAGAATTTAAGCCCACCACAGACGTAGCTATAATATATATTAATATGCCGAGCTATAATATAAATTACAGTACAGTTTGGCGAAGTAACAGAAATATATATTATAGCTGCGTGTGCGGTCACTCAAACTTTCTTATTGAAAATATATAGTAATATGCCTTGCTATAATTTATATAAATATATATTATAGCTACGTATGTGACGGGCTTTAGACGATGGCCGCTCGCTACGCGTCTGAGTGCTACGATCTAAGGCGTAGCACTGTGACGTCATGGACCGTAGACACGTAGTAGAGTATGGCGTATCTTGTCTAGCAGTGGAGTGGTAGCTTAATGCGTGCACTGATGAACAAGGAAGCGGGATTGGACGCAAATTGCCCGAGCATTTACAATGGTAATGGTCGTCGGTAGCCACCTGCCAGTAAACTAGGCAATTTTGACCATTTGCATGCTTTCGCTCAAATTGTTTTTCTTGTTGGCGGCTATGATATGGTATTGGTACGGGATTATGGAACATTGGATGTGGTTTGTTGGATTTTTACGTACTTACATACCCACAAAAATTTTCCGAATAACAAACAGAAGAAAGTGATTAATTATATTCCTTTTTGAAAAATATATATTGATGCACCATGATTATTTATTATAGCACAATTTATGGTATCAATTTTATACTCTTCGACACTTGTCACGAAAATTATAATATAGTTCTAATACCTATGTTTTTATTAAAACCATAACAAAATAAGTTATTTATTTAACCATACATTTACCTTCTCCACCGCATTCACTCATCCACATTACGCTGTAAATGAAGATTCAGTTATAAACATAGATTTAACGTTACCGCATAACATTACTCCTTGCGGTACATTAACCAACATACTTAGAACCGTCCATTCCCTTTGATTCCCTTCCCTGACAGACGAACCTACACTGGCATCACAAGAGTTATTACCACACATTCACGACCTCCAGTATCCTTTTATTCTGTTTACCGTAGAGTTCATATTACACTGGTGTTTGAGTAATGGCCAGTATATTGTAACTGTAAGGCGCTTAACGTTATTTTCACTTGTTAAATTTTAATCACAGCTGATTGTTATGTTTATAGAAGCCATTAATGATAGGTACAGTTTTTATCACCTATCTGGTAGGCACTAGGTACATAATTGCTTTGGCAGACAGCCACTTACGACACTGGGTTATTCAGATGACTGCCCGTGATAAAGTTGCTTCTTGTGTTCGTCACTTATAAACCCTAGTTATTGAATTATTATCTTCATTCAATTATACCCAATAACAAAGTGTTATCATACTAAATTGGAGCAGTTATTGCAGCTCTTTTCTGCCTTATTAATTGGCACCTTCTTAAGGTCATCACTCCCCTTGTCTTTTAAGAATGTCCCACACTGTACATACCAGACCTGACGAAACTATAACTGTCTAACTCTCTCTTTAACTTCATCTATTGTGTCTTATCTTCTACTTTCATTTCCAAAGTAGATTGTACGTATTTATATTTAAATCTAACATTTCAATTTCACATAGAAATCGATATTATTGTACTTATATTACAATACTCATTATTTAAGTACATTCCTCTACGTGAGAACGAAATTTTAATTTATTCAATTGTAACCGAATCTTCTAGCTAAATGACTTCATCTGACTTCATCCATTGTTAAGAAACTATATTTTTCTAAATAACTGTCCATATTTTATAAATGTATGCTCATTTTTCGTCTTTTAAGTTGTAGCTGTTTGCTTTGTTGGAAACCAGTGAGATTTAAATTATGTACAGTCAAGTAAAAATATATATGCTGGGAAAATCTTCACACAGAGCCATCTGATTCCTTACTAAGCAGATATTATGTAAACCAGAAAACAGTGGGGCTATTATATAACTTTATTGCAATAAGTTTCAATAATTTTCGAATTAAAACAGGTACAATTTAGCGATTTTCTGTTTATTTTTTCTGGTAAGCTGCAAATGCGAGCAGCTCTTTATTGCAAATGAAACCATTTTCAAATTTTGGAATATTTCTACCAATTAAGATGTAGTTTCAATCTAAGATTGCGTAATCCCTGAACAGATATTCTACATAATATAATTCTTGTTAAGAGGAAAGGATGGCTGCAAGAAATTTGAAAAATAGGTTTTTAACATATCTATTACTGTCGCGCTGTGCCCGAGCTATCCCGCCTGAGGGCGATAGAGCGATTATACTTATTTAAATTAGACGAAATTGCTATTTCGTAATCCCCGGTTTTCTCCTCCAAAATTGGATCGATTTAAAAAATAATTTCAAGAAAAGAATAAGAAGGGCTTTGGCTATGTCTGTCGATTTTAGTTTGTTTTTTTTTTATATTCGTCAAATTTGTTCGCTGGACGTCTGATAAGGGCGTTAAAAATGGTAAGTTTTGTGATTTTAGAAGGCTCCTAATTCTTATAATAATTTTATTAATTTATGGAGAAAAACATAACCGAGGGACATACAGTGGTACCTACAGATTGCATGGTAAAATAATCATTGCTCTGTCATTATCTAGAGAGGAAACTGAGGATTACGTTTGTATGGAACAAACGCCACCAGCATTTCCTATAAATGTCCATCCTGGATTTGAATCAATCCCACGATTTGTGATCTGTCTGTCTGTCCATGTAAATAATTAAAATTATCGTTTATAATTTCCAAATCTCGTGCGAAATATTGTCTTGGAAATAATAATTCCGACAACTTGTAAACCAAATCAAACGTTTATAGCTCTGGCAAAATGCTATCAAAATAAATTCATTCTATCAAAACCTAAGACAAACACACAAATTAAACCACAGGTCAAAGGGCTTCATTGTCAACGTTAAAAAATAATGTCATCAACATTATCTCAACACAGATAAAAATCGAGTGACACACGAGAAAGACGAATGAGGCTTTATATTCGATACAACGATTTCAACGTGAATCGATTTAAAGAACGATGCTCAAAGCTTTTTAATTGACAAGCAAACTTTTAATTTATACTGTTATTTTATGGCCAAGACTAGGTTTTTTTTAATAGTATATTTAGTATAATTAAATAAAGTGACAATATTTTAAAAGCTATTTAGTTTTTATTGAATTTCATACTTCATCAGTATTCCATTTTCTGTCCCCAATTTCTGAGCATAATGCGATAAAAATCTATTTGATGATAGTTTTTTAATTGACTCGTTTCTGGTTTGCAAATTTATGCCTATGATCCCGGGAATATTATGATGTTCCGATTTTTTATTTTTATTTGACGAAGTAAATTAAGAGTGCGTAAAAAGCTAGAAAAATATGGCAATGTCAGATGAAACAAACTTATGTCTAATCTTCGCGTGGCATGAGACGGAGATAGCGTGTTTCGCGGAGCAAAAATGAACTTAGCGCTTATCTAAATAACTCGTAAAGTATAGAATATTTTAAAAAATCGTTAGTAACAGCCCTAGGTGATATGTTAGTGATATTATTTATCGATTTTTTGTCTTAATTAGATACACCATGAACGAATAAAAGCGAAAATTCATTATTATTAGAGGTATCTTTGTGATTTTTTTCTATCGAGGAATTTTCATTCCATTATGTTTTTGTTCAGATAGAACCCTCGCGTATATAAAGAAAATACCCATATAAAAATATTTTTTCATTTAAATACTATTTACTTGGGTAAATTTCAATTCTATGATTGTTATTTTGCTTTATACGCACGCTTAACAAGCGTACGGGCCGCCTGATGGTAAGCAATTACCGCAGCCATATTGAAGCGCTCGTGGTGTAGTATGATTAGCCGTTCTTAATCGATCGGAAAAGTTAAGCTACTATCGTCGTGGTCTGTATCTGGATTGGTGACCGCCTAGTGGTATTTCAAATCGAGCGTTTCCGTGCTTTGGAAGGCACGTTAAATTACGTTGGTCCCGGTTATCACTTAATTGTGAATGTGATAGTCGTTAAGCTAGTTGGAGGCTTCCTAGGCGGCTTTAAAACTCCAACAGTAGGTTGACGACAAGCCTACCTCCACCGATCCGCAGTGGGCACGCGTGGTAGAGTATTGCCCATTCCGTTTCACCCTCATTTATGAAAGGATGTGTTTAGCCATACGGAGCTGAGTTATTAACAAAACACACACTTTATAGTAGGGTGTGAATAATGAATAATACTAATAAAAATAATGTTAAATGTAAATAAACGATGCATATAAAATCTAGACATTCCGAAACATTATAAATCCGTATTTTTTTAATCCATGATTAGAACTTTTGTTTTATAAAGTAACAAATGCTTTAAGTGGTCGAAGACCTCGTGAATCTAGTGAATACTAGCTTAATTACACAAACGGTGACGTCAGTAAAATATACGACTAATCAAGACAGGATTCCTTGTCGATTGTACTACCCGTCCGTGAGATGTTGAGACCTGACACGGTTATGCTACAGTTCTGTGCTTGTAAACTACACATCATGAAGCAAGGCTCCCATATTGTACGTGTAGCAGGAATATTGCTTCATGCTATAAGCACAATACGGGTGCCATCAGAGAAGTGCAGTGGAAGCAGGCGAGGGAGTCGCATTCCACTTAGGTCTCAACTTATCGCGCACGAGTAGTAGGTACATAAATATTTAATTTATTGACCTAAAAAAGTGACTATCAGCTTGTTAATGACAAAAGCATGTCAATGTCTAAATATCAAGTTTGGAAGAATTTTAAGTAGACTTACCTGCCTAGAATGTTTTTATCTGTATTTGGAAATAAAACTGAGCTGCGTGATGAGAAGATACATAAAAAAACTGCTGAGTTTCGTGCCGGATTCACTGAAAAAAATAAACTGCAAGTGACTACAAAATTTTATTTAACAGTAACACAAAATTTGACGACCATTAACCTAAACAGAGTGATTTGCGAACTAAACTTACCAGTAACAAAACTAGTTTTTGTTCGTTACTAATTTTTTTGATTAAATGTCACTAAAGTTAGTTTCCCGACAACAAAACGTCAACTTACATAACTAGTTTTGTAGATCATTTTTTTCAGTGTTGTCGTTGCATTGCTTCAAGTCTGCCCCATACATTTTTACGAGATTGATGTTACGTATTCCCCATTTTTCCTCCTCAAAAACTAAGCCATTTCAATTATTTCTACATAAAAAAAAGAGTATGTCTAGGTACACACGGCAACACATCAAGCTATACATTTCCAGTATAAGCTGAGCTCGCATTGTATAGGATTTCAGCTTATATTGGAAATGTATAGCTTGATCTGTAGCCGTGTGTACCTGTTATTATCTTTTATGTTCAAATCTTTTAGAATTTTTCTGGTAGTCCTCAAATCACTGCAGTTAAAATGGGACATTTTTGTCACTTTTGGAAGACCATATTTTCTTTACTAATTAGTTGCTTAAAAAAAGAAAATGACAGCGACGTGTCTAGAGCAGACCATGACTTAATGAAAAAAAAAATATGATTGCCTTAGAGGCATTATTCAGGAAGAAACAAGAGGAATACATTTGTATGGAGAATCGTAATAGGTAATATTTAAAATGCGAATGTGAGTTTGTTTGTTACGTCTTGATGCCTCACAGACACAACCAATCATGATGAAAATTTGGTAGAGGGGAACAAAGACTACCATTTTATACCACTGGCGAAAGCATTATCCTCGTTTTAACTAATCTACAACCGTTTAAAAAATGTATAGAGACATTTTGACTATACAGGGAGTTTTTTGGTCAACGACAAGCGACCCAGGAGCGGTAGTACATAAAATACATTTTCCAGAAATGGACTTAATTCCATTAAATACTGTAAATGCGCTGAGAAATACCTTATTCAATTTGAAATAAAATTACCGCAAAGTATAGTCACTAGCCACATGCACTGACTAGAGCTAGGCGCAAGCCGCCATCGCCCCATCCCTTTACTCCCTCGCACTCCCGTTGAGTATTACGTCTATATTTTAGCTTATTACATGATTTTCAAAATATTATTATTTTTATTTTTATTATTTTTTTATATTTTTTTAGCACCAGTATCAGTTGTATTATCGACCCTGAGTCGCTCGTCGCTGACCAAAACAACAACCTGTATAATAACTAGAAGTGATATTATTTTTTATAATTCAACAGGTAAAATGGGAAACTGCATACGTAAGATGACACTATAATTCGCTTCTATTAATGATAAAGAAATATTGTGTTACATCGGAATGTATTCAATTTTGATTTCTTGATTACGTATCAAAAAAAGACAATTATCATAACTCGTAAAATTCTCCCGCTAATGTGTCCTAAACAATACCTTAATTTTTTTTACGTAGGTACCTATCTAATATTTTGGTATAATATAAGCAATATACTCACAAATGGAAACTTTCAGAAATAATAAAATATTGTGATCCACATATTCAGGCCTATTATATATTTTATGTTTAACAATAAATGTCAAGTTATTTGGAAAAAAATAAATATTAACGGACTAATGAAGTTCTAACAAATAAATTAAGTAATAAATTAGTATAATATTATTCCTAATTTGAATTTATTGGTTTTGTTTTGGCACCATTTAATTCTTTCTCTTTGTAGTATAAGCTAGGTATAGCTAATACAAATCTAACTGTAAGTATATGACAGGCAAAACGGTCAGTGGTACACCTGTCCCAGACACCGTGTTAATTATATTCTGATAATTATAGTGATTGTATGCGCGGCGCGGCGCGGTGTTACGAACGAGACGATGTGGCATTTGCTTTTTTATATTTTTCCTCGTTATTTCGACATAAATGTTACGATTATATCCATGGTTGAAATTAGTTAGTATTAAAAACAATACAAATTATATATTTTCATGGTATTTTAATGGAATAGGGATGTTTCCTGGGTAAAAAAAAATCTAATTAGTCCGTCAGTTAGATTATCAAAAAATATTGGACACGTTTTTTTTGCTTTACCAAATCATTAATAATTGACGAAGATAAAGCGCGACTAAGTTCGGGAGTGGGGGCTCGTGACGTCACTTGTTACTAAAAGTGTACCACACCGTGACGTCACGCGGAATTTCAACACATGAGATCCTCGTATTTTTTTGTTTAATTGACAAAAGAAAAATACGTGTCTAATATTTTTTGATAATGTAAATGACGGACTAAATAGATTTTTTCAAAGCGCTATGTTTCTGAATTGGAAAGTAGCCAATTCAGAAACATAGCGCGTGTTATATGTTCTATTTGAACCTCATTTAATACTTTTACAGGAGATGCATCTTTTTAAATACAAACCCATTTTATCGCAGCATAAAGCTGTCATTCAAGTGATATGCCTTCTCCAAACCACAATTTATCGTGTCATTGGACACTCAAACAGTAAGTTTTTCGGACAGACAGCAACTCGGATTAAGGGGATTAGTATCAATCATGACCACAAATTGGTGGTTGCGTCAGCGCTACCACTGCGCATAGGATTAAGTTCTCTTTGTAACAAAAAAGGTGAAGCTTTCATTCGATTGTTGATTGGCTTGTATGTTTTATAGCGGACGTTTGAGAAAACGATGTTAATTGTAAACGAAAGGCTTTTGGATTGAGTTATTAAAAAAAAACGTGATCAATTTGAATAGTAGAATTTTTTGTAGTACAATACTCGGTGGTTAAGATTGTAATTGTGAATTTGTAATATAATAACTTTGTCTTGCAAGTTTGCAAACTTTGAAAGCCACAGAGTCGTCGTCATCATGCTCCTGCCTTAATTGGGGTCGGCGTAAAATGTCTTCTTCTTTTTACCATCTATCCGCCTTATCAGCTTTCTCTCTTTCCTTACTCGTATCATCTTTCACATACATCCATCTCTTTTTCGAATTTTCTCTTCCTATTCATAACTCTTTTAGTCTCACGAATTTCATCCCCCCTCATCACACACAGAACGATAAACGTTCTCTTTTCAGAAACTTTCAACTTTTCAGTCACTAGCGCTACTTTCAAATTTCCTCTTTTTCTTTTTCTTTTTTTTATTGTACTCATACTAATCTTAATCTTAACCATTCTTGACACTCCACACATCCATCTCTACATTCTCACCTCAGCTCCGCCTTTCATCAATCCTCTTTAATGGCCACCATTCTGAACTATATTACGACAATTCTTTTCATAGACTTTTAGATTTTCCCGTTTAGCTTCATGGATGAAACATGGTATAGTTGTAAATTAAAACCAATTAATAATTACATCCCAAAAGCTAATCAGTGAAATCGAAGCAAGAGCACAACAATATAATTCATCTTGCTGACCACCAACGCAGTCCATATCTACTTTATTAAAGCATCGGACAGTTTTTTATAATTTATTACAACTATATGTATTGTTTCAATTAGAGAATACCGAATTAAATGTATTCTAGTGACGCCCAAATTGCTATATCGTGGTGTCATAATTTACAATAGCTTTCTATTGTATAGGTTATTATTTATTATAAAATATCAATAAACGGAGAATTCACCCTGAAGGTACGTTACACCGTTGCTGAGACACGCCTCTGTTGTGTTACCGAGTCCATTATTTTAGTTTTCGATTTGATTTCCGATTCTATGGGTGGCGAATCGATGTGGGAATCGATATTGTGTACAATAGGAACTTTCACTAACCTTTAGTTTAAATAATAGTGGAATAAGACTTATTGACTCTAGATCGGAGATGGTATTGTTATTGTTTGGATTCTGTTTTCATTAGTAGGAATATCTCCTCTCTCAAGTTCTTGTATATTTGATACCTGATAAATTAAAGTTACTCTATTTCTCCCCTTCAGGTCTCTCCTTCCCGTTCCAGTGGATGCACTCTTATGATTTATCCATACTGCTAAAAATGATCTACAAAACTAGTTATGTAAGTTGACGTTTTGTTATCGGGAAACTAACTTTAGTTGTCGAGAAACTAACTTTAGTTACATTTAATCAAATAATTTAATAACGAACAAAAACTAGTTTTGTTACTGGTAAGTTTAGTTCGCAAGTCACTCTGTTTAGGTTATCGATCGTCAAATTTTGTGTTACTGTTAAATAAAATTTTGTAGTCACTTGTAGTCCATTTTTTTCAGTGCAATACAAATTAACTAAATAGTATGCAAAAAAGAACATCTGCAGCGTATTCAACCACTTTATAGCAGGAAAAACTAGTTTCAATAACAATCTAAGTACATTGTACGAAAGCAAGTAATTACTTTCATAATGCCCGCTACCTATGAAGTTATTCCGTACACACACAGCGATTTGCGAAATTATACCTCTTACAGCGTCAATGATTAGACATAACGGTTTTGTTCCATCAACCAAATCGCCTTCGGGACTTATTTCAATGAAAGTATTTAAATAACCAAGATTACATACTAGGGATTCGTTAAAGGTGCTACCACATCGTAGTTAACGGTCGTAGCTTTCATTTAGCCATATAACCAACATTATCATTGCTAAATCATTCAAGTAGTTTGGAAATAAAAAAATCTTCAGTTTGACTCTCTTAAATAAAATAAATTATAAAATATGCTGGGACATTCATCACACATGGTCATCTGATCCCAAACTAAGCAGAGCTTGTACTATGGAAATCAGATAACTGATATAATACATATATTACTTTTTGTTTGTAAATACATACATAAAATACATAATTACGCCCAGACTCAGGAAATACAGACATGTTCATGCACACAAATGCATGTCCTGTGTGGGATCGAACCCACAACCTGCGGCGCGTAAGGTGAATCTTAACCGTCTGGGCTAACTGGCCCGTCAAAAAAAAATAAAGCTTATTTCTGACTATTTCAACTATAAATAGCCATTTATTTATGTACATAGATATATAATATATTTAAATTTAATGAACTATTTAAACATATTTAATTAAAATGTTAATGAGCATTCAGAATTCATGAATTTTGAGTCTGCATTTAAAAAATCCTGTTTTTTTTAAAGCCTATAATATACAGTGTGATAAGATACTATAAGCAAACTGATATTCATGGGCTAAACGCACAATTTGTGAGCTCAGGTGTGGGAGAACCATTATATAGTATCGATGATTGACAGACCTTGCAGCATAAAACCATAAAATTAACTCTTACTCCGCTTTATGGTGTTACTATTTATGACCAGAAGAGAACCAGTTGTTTTTAATTTAATTAATGGTTGATTGACAATTAAAATTTTAGAAGCGATACCCATTAACACGTTCAACCTACGCTCAATGTATCTGGTGAGTAAATTAAATAAATTGATAGCACAGATTTATCTTTTCCACTATATCATCACTTCTACCTACTAAGGAAACCAGGTATCCACTTTACTACCTTCCGCCCTCAAGTTGAAGGTCAGCCACCAAGTACTCCTGATAAAATAGAGTATTTTACTTATCAAGACAGTGCAGTGTTATCAATACTTATAAGTAGTTAAAAGAATACAAAAATCGGACACAAGGTTTTTTTATTATACGACAAATTCGGTATACGAGCATGCGGCCCGCCTGGTGGTATGCGGTTCCCGTAGCCATATGGACGCATGCAATACACGAGGCTTCACTCACGCGTTACCAACCCTCCCCGATGAGCTCAGGCGACCTTACTCACGCGAAGGAACACAACATAAAGTTATTTGGCTGCGGTATTCTGTAAGATGGAGGTACTTCCCCAGTCGAGCTGCTCTTTGAGCGAATAAACGCTATGCAGCTACCAAGCTCTCTTAAAGTCATTCTAATCTTACACTGAATAAAAATTTACTACAAGTGACTACAAAATTTTATTTAAGAGTAACACAAAATCTGACGACCAATAACCTAAAACAGAGTGACTAGCGAACTAAACTTACCAGTAACAAAACTAGTTTTTGTTCATTACTAAATTATTTGATTAAATGTAACTAAAGTTAGTTTCCCGACAACTAAAGTTATTTTCCCGACAACAAAACGTCAACTTACATAACTAGTTTTGTATATCATTTTTTTTTAGTGTACAAACCATAAACCTCATCTATTGCTTTTAGTTAGTACGTAACAATAACGAAATGCAAAATGATTTCATTATCAAAACAACAGCTACCAATTACGAAATATCACTTACGCAGCATCTAATTACATATACACAGAAACAGAAAATAAAAAGCCGTAACAGGCTTACAAAAAGCTTTATACACTGTTTCACATAACAAAAATCGATCATAACTCTCGTAACTGCTAAGCGATCCTTATTAATTTGAAATAAGGTGCAAAATAGTTCTATGTAAAGTTTTCCGATGGTAAATTAATGTTGGTATCTCATTACCCGAGGTATCTAAACCGCGGACGGCTAGATTGGGCAATGTGACACCTCCATATAGGTGTAGGTATAGAAAGTAGTCAACACTGGACCACAATGAGTGGAAACTCACGCATACCGCGGATTCAATTGAATCATTCTACCATTAATTATGTTACTTTGATGGAGAGTCGGCATAAAAACCGACTGAAAAATAAATAACTGATGATTTACCTGCAGTATTTAGATAAGGGTAAGGAGTGAGTCAGATCGCCAGTTTATTGGGGGGGGGGGTCGGTAGCGCGTGTAATGCAAGCGTTCATATGGCTACGGTAAACGCTTACCATCAGGCGGGCCCTACGGTTGTTTACCGATTCCGTGGTATAAAAAAGAGGGTATGAATTAAGATACTATAGAGTAAAATTCGTAAATTGTTATTTGGAAAACAAAATATTATACGAAAATGATAAATAATAGTATTTTCAACACAGTCCCTCGTAAAGTAATATTTATTGCAAAATACAAGTCTATGTTTTTCCTCGCAAGTGTGATGAAAAACGTCGTATGATACGCGTGTGCATTGATTATTACACTCTCGGCTCCCTTATCGCCTGGAGTGTTAATAATCAAATTTGCACACATGTATCTTAAAAAAAAGTGATTAGGAATTCTCTGTTCGCTCTTTCCAGAGTGAGTCTAAGGTTAAACCCAAGGTCATATATATAGGTATACAGAATACCGCAGCCAAATAACTTTATGTTGTGTAAAGTTGTGTTCCTGCGCGTGAGTAAGGTCGCCAGAGCTCATAGGGGAGGGGGGAAAGGTCGGTAACGCGTGAGCGATGCTTCGTGTGTTGCAAGCGTCCATATGGCTACGGTAACTGCTTACCATCAGACGGGCCGTATGCTTGTTTACCGACGTAGACGTATAAAAAAATATATATATATATATATGTAAGTATGCATTAGAAATCATAGTTTTTAACTCAAAACGAAGAAGATAGATAGAGGTAGAGCGTAGCTTTTATAAGAGAGGTAGATAGCGTTACTTGCTAAAAGAGTAGCTCGACTGAGGAAGTACCTCCACCTTACAGAAAACCGTAACCAAATAACTTTATGCTGTGTTCCTGCGCATGAGTAAGGTCACCAATGCTCATTGGGGAGGAGGAAGATGGTTCTTCTGTGTCAAATAATAATACCACATATAATTAACATACTATTAATTTACATATACACTGGTTTGAAACAATAACTTATGTTGCTGACCTTACATGATCGATAGTAACTCTCCATGAGTGATTTTTAATTTAATTGTAATACCTGATTTTGTCCAACCGAGCGTATGAAGCGGCTACGATGGACAGATGTCAATCTGGACCGCTAGCTTTTTTATACGTACTTTTATGTCGCTTTTTTACGACCAGTATGAATGGTCGATCGGAAACTTGGCCCGCTTTTTGTCTTTTTTATTGTCATTGTAATGAATTAACGATAGACGAAAGATATCGGCATGTGAAATCGATGGGCGTTGTTCTTTTTTTGTTATGCCACAGTGAGGCAGTGTTATAATTCTTTATTTATCTGGCTAATAATGATTGTAGGAGAGACAAATATAGTTATTTATGTCACGCAAGACTCTTTTGATATCCATTATTTAAGGCGGTGAATTGAATAATATACTTTTAAGCTCTTTGATAACTCAAATGTATTAAGGTACGACTCTTGTTTTTCTAATCAAGTAAAAAAAGTTATCCAAAACAACACGATATAGCGAAGTATAAATGTATTAATCCCTTTGTTTTTTTTTATTACAGGTAAAACGTTACACCGACCATCGAGTGAGTCATACAGTTTATTCTTACCAGCAATTTTCTATCAATTGTGCACCGGCGTAAGCTGGAACGCATTTTCATAGAAATTATCTCTACGCTGGCTGACCACTTTCGCGGAGCTCCGTTTGAACCGTCCAAGTCAACTTACCTGACAACTCGATACACATTAGTAGTCGACGAGTGGACGATAAAAACATGTAGTTTACTTGTTATAAAGGTATTTCTGTGCTTTCCATGCATGTATGTTGGAACAAAACATTTTAACTTATAAAAAATTCTATTGTGGATGTAAAATCAATAATATTAACATTTTAAAAGGCAGTTTATTTTGTGATTAAATTATGAGTTTCAAAATGATAAAAAAACTTATATATCTTTTAAATTTATCTTTTAAACCAATTAAGATCACTCAATGAATTGAAATTGATGTTTTATCTTGATAACACATCCCGTTTTTATCATCATCTTTATTGGCATCTTTATATAATTTGTCGGTCTTTAAACAGGCAAATAATAATGATTACCTTCTTATCTGACAACATATAAAGTCTTAATCTTATTCACAAGCACCATGAATAGGTCATCTTTTAACAATTTTAAGATAAACAGATGTAGATAAACAAACGACATATTTGATTAAAATATCTCAACAATTTACACATTTAACTCGATGTGTCCATCTTGTTTCACATGATAGTCTGTCCTTTCCATGCATGTATGTTGGAACAAAACATTTTAACTTATAAAAAATTCTATTGTGGATGTAAAATCAATAATATTAACATTTTAAAAGGCAGTTTATTTTGTGATTAAATTATGAGTTTCAAAATGATAAAAAAACTTATATATCTTTTAAATTTATCTTTTAAACCAATTAAGATCACTCAATGAATTGAAATTGATGTTTTATCTTGATAACACATCCCGTTTTTATCATCATCTTTATTGGCATCTTTATATAATTTGTCGGTCTTTAAACAGGCAAATAATAATGATTACCTTCTTATCTGACAACATATAAAGTCTTAATCTTATTCACAAGCACCATGAATAGGTCATCTTTTAACAATTTTAAGATAAACAGATGTAGATAAACAAACGACATATTTGATTAAAATATCTCAACAATTTACACATTTAACTCGATGTGTCCATCTTGTTTCACATGATAGTCTGTCTGTCTACATTGTAGTAAATACTTGTGATGTCATTATCCTATCAGTAAGTTCAGTTAACAGACGGCATAATGAATTAATTTGAATTTTATTACTTGAACGTAGGACTTGCTGGTGAAAATGTTGCTAAAGTCGAGCCATTCTGTCGCAAGAAACTCATTGATAGCGTGGGATTTGATTGTGATGGTTTTAAAGACTTGTTTTGGTCAACGAATTGTCAATGAGACGCTTAGTATTCGTAGTGAACGAAACATTGTTTCATTATAAAAAAAAAATATTGGCCCTATTATTGACAGTAGTTATAATATCATCTTGGACTATATTCCTGATAATTTATAAGTAAAAAAATTAAACGCAAGCTAAAACAAGTTATAATAGAGAAAAAATGAGTACAGAATATCTACTCTACTTTGCTGTTTTAAATGTAGATATCTACTAAATAGGTAATTAGTCAAAGATTGTTTTCTAGCATACTTCGTCCATACAGTTAGGCAATAAAACTGAATATAACCTCAATCATCACTACATTCTAGGGCTAAGTAATATTCCTAAACATATCAAACAGGATACAGCCTCACGATCCTACAATAAGTAAACTTAACGATAAACATTTTGATTGTCCAATAATCATATGAATGTATTAAAACTCAGCGATTGTGATCACAGGTCAGCCGGGTGTCGAGAAAACCCTCTCCTAGAATGTCGTAAACATAAAAACTTTATGCTTCCTTCAATAAGAGCTAGCACTTGCTATGCTTAGAAATATAATACCTGCATATACATCGTGGGAAATTGTATGTATTTAAATTTTATATGCATAGATGTATAAAAATCACGACGGACCATCGCCTTATAAAAATGTGTAGCACAATAACTCCTACGTATGTGTGAATGAAATCAGTTCTGGCTACAGCAGGCACAAGTGATACTGATCCTTATTGTCAGTGTCAACATCTTAATGCGTATGACAGATCGGCATACTATGTTATACCCCTTGGTTACCTGTGTGCGTGAGGCTTGTATTTAAAGACGGTCCGGCATACTTGGGGTGCTTCATTTCGTCATTTTTAAATCAAAAACAAATGTTTAGGCAATTTTTTTTTACTTGTGTCTTGTTGGATAATCCGGTATAAGAACTTAAGGAGTAGAACTACTGCTGTGTTTACAATTCTGATTATTATTTCTAACAGGCTTTTTGCCAGTTGTTTGTGCAGAAGTTTGTGTCTGTTAATGGAATCTTATGTTCGTTAATAGAACCATACATAGGCTTTTACTATAACTACTTTCAAGTAACTTGTTGTTGAATTATAATCAACTTGATTATTTTAATTTCTTCGTTTCTACGAAAAAAAATACTGTTGACACAAATGTGGCTGTCTGTAGCCATTATTAGCCAATAAAGTGTTGGTATATTTTCTTAACTTTTAGTAATTTTATCACTTCACCGGCCTGACGATTATGTTGGGTAGGTGATATTATCGTATATGGTAATATTTTTTATGGTGGAGTTATTGTCCCCGTTTTGAATTTTGAACGAATATTTTTTGCAATTTAATTTATTACAGCAATTTTAAGCGCCTATGGGACGTAAGGCAATTAATTTGAGGTAATAAATTAAAATAAATAAATAATTCAAATTGGATACATTAAACAGATTCCGAGAATGTCTCTTTTATTACTAATATATATTTTTATTTTTATTTATTTATAGAGGCATAGCAACAATTTGTCCCGTTTAAAATTTGGAGCAACCCGCCTAGGATGTACCTATACCTTACAAGAAGAGCTGTCAGTGTGCCACAGGGGACCGCTGAGCGCTGTCCCTTCCACTGCCGACACAGAGACCCCACACAATCCCACTTCTAGCCCCGAGATTCTTGCAGGGTGAGCAAAGGCTCCGGTAACCGCTTACATTCAGGCGGGACGTATGCTAGTTTGCCATCCAAGTATGTAGGTTTAAGAGGAAACGCTGGTGGCGTTTGTTCCATACAAACGTAATCCTCAGTTTCCTTTCTGGATAATGACACTAGAGCTATGATTATTTTACCATGCAATCTGTAGGTACCACTGTATGTCTCTCGGTTGTGTTTTTCTCCATAAATTAATTATTGTAAGAATTAGGAGCCTTCTAAAATGACAAAATCTGACCATTTTTACTGCCCTTATCTTGAAAAAATAAAAAAAAAACGATCCAGTATTGGAGGAGGAAACTGGGGATTACGAAATAGCGATTTCGTCTATTTTAAATAGGTATAATCGATCCAATCTGCAGTTGTCTCTATCGTCCCTCATACATGTATATCCCAGCAACAGCGCGACAGCAATAGATTTTTTAAATACCTATTTTTCAAATTTCATGCATCCATCCTTTCCTCTTAAATGCATTACCTATAATAATTTGTTTAACAATTCAAAAATATTATATAAGAACATGAAACTAAACAACAAGTTGTCAATCAAGTTGTCCTGACACGTAAATGGACGCGCGCGCACCCTCCGCTACGCCGCGGCCGCTCCGGCGCAGTTTAATCGCCAACATCCGAGTTACGCGTTTGCACAACGCAACCGCGCTTGTACCATTTCCTTTGTGATTACGACACTGGCTAAAACGAGATTTTTCTTTAAACCAGTCTTTGCAACTAGAATATTTTTTATTTTTCCACTTATATGAATCATAGGGCTTGTGTAAAATTGGTCGGTTTATGTATGACTCACTAAAAGCAGTATTCAATGCGTTTTGGATTAGAAAATGTGAAAGATGTATGTTTGTCATAATAAGAAAATAGCATTGCCACTGATGAACGAAAATATCTGTTATGTCAGTAATAAAACTTTTGGATCAGCGATAATTCTATCACAAATAATTTATTTGTTCTTTAAAATTAAAGCAATTTTTACGTAAAGTATGAATTAAATAACGAAGATATGTGTTTCGTTCGAAATTAACATAAGTCCATAGTTGGCACATCTTATCTCATTTAACTGGTAAATATGTATTTTTAACCCAATCGCAGTCATCTAAAAAATAATAGCATGCTTTTTTCCTAAGGAAAAATCAAAGAATACTAAGCTCTATTCACATAATATTGAGTTTATATCACTATAATAAAGCTTGCATATTATTTTCTTAAAAACGATTATAAATGCCACAACAATGACTATCTAGTTAGTCACAATTCTCAGTATAATGTTCGTAATAATCTTCACATTTTTCCTTCTAAAAAAGCCCAACTCAAGACAGAGCAGTGACCCTATTAATATGACCCTATACTATGCTATTGTTCGATGTTTAAAAAAATACTGACCATAAACAACATTTTTATAGCCTTGCCCCGAAATCGGCAGTAGTAACCAAATCGAATTGATTTGTAATATTTTACTCTGTGACTTTTAATGGTCGTGTTTATGCGTGTTTAGGATGTGTTCACGCTTTAAAAAACTGGGATTATTTAAATTGATATAAAAACTACAAGACCATCTTACCATGTAATTCGCGTTACTTCAAATTTAAAAAACATGAATTCCGAATCAGCTTGAATAATAACAAATTGATATAAAATTTAAGCTCAGCTTCTATCAGATATTCAATTTTATAATTTCCTTACCAAGAATATTCAATCTTACAACGCGGATTACACAACAGAACAACTGGTTACGCAACTTGAGTAACATTTCCAAGTAAAATTTCTCACATGTGCACACAACTTAATAACTAGAGGTTTTGTGATGTATTCATATTTATGCGGCAGGTATTAACGGCGATCGTAAGTATAGGCTGTAACAAATTCCAAATTAATAACATTCCTCTGGGTAGAGCCGCATCTTCTCCTACAGGATGATGTCAAAAAATTACACACCATTTAGAATGTTAATGGATTAGACGAATATTTTTATTTATGACTTTAATTTTAACTATGAGTTTTTTTATTATTGTATAAAATTAAAACGTCAGAAAATTTCGTTTAAAATTCAAAAAACTGGTAATAAAGTCACTTTTAATTCAATCGGATAGTAAAAATTCCATAAATAGTGACGGCTTGTTTTATATACAAATATTTAAATAATGTCAATTAAAACGACGTACCATGTTGTTAAGAATGACTCATATATTTTATCGTTTTTTACTGACACGTGTATAGAAAAGTAACTAATTGATAAAATATAGAGATTATTAGGTGACCGACAAAATATAGTTACGTACTTTTTGTCGTCTACGATAAGCAACGACATAATGAAACAAATTAAGAAGAAAAGATCAATGAAGATTGAGAAGGAAGCCAATTATTTACTATTTTTATACTTTTGTTTCTTATTAGCATAAACATCGATCTACTTTTATTAAATCAAATTAATTTATTCAATGAATTAAAGTGATCGAAATGAACTCAATACATTTATTTCCTTATCAAAATGTAAATGTATATTTATAATTTGTATAAATTGTATTAAAAAGCTATAAAACTTAGTTATAAAAACTTCATTACAACTGATTTCAAAGAAATTTAAAATCAACACTCTGTGTAGAAGTTCTACGCACCTGTTCGACCGACCGGCCGATATAAATATAAATAACCCAATTCAGGTGAAATTCATTTTGTCGACTATGACTAGAAAGCACCGACTACTACATCGATATAACATTTACTAGATGCACCTAATGTTAGCTAGATACGATACGTAAAAGACAAGAAAGAGCTACACTGAACTCCAACAGGTTGATGATAATTTAATGATTGTGCGTACATACCAGAAAGCAAGTTGTTAGGCTAAAAATAAATGTAGGTAATACCTTTTAAGCCTTTACTTACCTTTGATGTCATTTAAACATATAATTAGTAGTACCATTATTAGCTACAAAACTTTTTGTCAAAATGTGAATCTAGTATTTTTATATCAATGCTATTGTGATTAATCGACAATACATTTTGGTAGCTAAACTCATTCGATTTACGATGCCACGATTCGATTTACGATTCGATTCAGCGATCGACATAAATGTTACTCTGCCGAGTCAAATTAATTCAATACAGAAGTCGTGTTGTTGAGCTTTGAGATTTGTAGAAACTGTGGCGTAATTCTGGAGATTCTCATCCTGAATTTATATCATTACCAGTTGTTTGTTTGTTTATAAATACATCTTGTTATTCGATGTGTGGTGCTATTAATATATGCTTAATTGTCGATGTTTAAAGGGTATTAATAAAACTTTTGGGACCATTGATACAAGTACAAAAGACGATAACCAAAATCACTATAAAACAAAGTCATTACCTCACGTTACTGACTATTAATAATGAATTATCTGTAGACGCAAGTGAACATTATATATTTATTATCCACGTACATTATCCTACTATATTAACCAGTTCGGTAGCATTGTTCAACCAAGACGAGCGAGAGATATTATATCTAGCAAGGAGTCTGACAAGCAAACAAACGTCACATGAAGATTGTTACCTACATCGCATCTTAAAATCTGATCTGTAACAATGGAGCAAGTATTGTATAAATGAGACTTGACTTTTAGAATCTAGATTTATTTAACATCGATGGTTGAATTTTGATATGTACTTGCAACATGACACTTCATTTCAAAGTTTTTAAAAATGATCGTAGAAATAATACAAGTATTATCTTAAAAGTATTTTTTAAACTTTATAGATACCTACTACACCATAAACTCAGACCCATATCACCCTTACGTATTATAACATCCTGTATCTTATCTAGTTCTGGGGCCCAAGTCTGCTATTACGATTGTGTTCCAATGAACTTTTAGTGGTGTCAAAATTGTGACATTTTACAGTTTTGGTAGTCTACTAACACAATTGCGTCATAATGGCGCCATAATAGCTTTCCGATGATTTTCCACTGAAACTACAATCGTGCCACAATGATCTTTTAGTTGACAGCTTTGACAGTTTTTGTACTAAAATTCTTTTAATTTATTACGAGACCATTATGAATTAGTAGACTGCGCACATTGGCTCAATAATAATGGAATTGCAATAGTATCGTGTCATTTTAGCAGATTTGGCCCTCTATTGTCTTCAAACTCTTTCCCATTTCCTTCACTATATAAAACACATAAACTTTACAAATAATCTATTCGTACTACGGTAGTATAGGTAATAAAATAATTATTTAATATGCACATAATATATTTATAAAGACACAATATAGGTATTATTATATTGTTATTGTTAATGCAACCAATGGCTTTTATTACTTAGTTCAATAAATCAACGTCAGATCTGCCGTAATTATTATAATATGATGCTAAATGATTTCCTTTAAGGACATTTAATTCAATGGATATTATAACAATAATAATTATAACAACATTTATATTTACTTATTTGTTTGCGTATAGAACCGTTTTACAGAAGAAGTTTTTTTTTTAATTTTCTGTTCACTTCTATAACAAATTATGCGAGACCCTGCAAATATTAGTTAACACTTCACTACTAATTTAGTCAAAACTTTGTGATGTAATTTAGTGAAAAGAAGAAAATACACCGATAATAAAACAAGGCATTGAAAACATAACACTGGAATGGTTGCTTTCTAGAAGTACCTACATTGGCTACTCATTTAGTATAGCAAATCATGCATTGTGGAAATTCTGCATGCTAATTTGCATTACCAAAGTAACAAGTTGTCTAAAAGATATGAACAGGCAATCAGAAACAGGAAGTAACTATAACTAGTTACTTCCTGTTTCTGATTAACAATTTATTAACAATTAATTGTTTCTTGCTAACGCAATGGATTGTTTCTAATGAGAGTACCAGGAGAGCAGCGAGAAGCGGCAATGAGAACGCGAGCTCCAAACCCTCAAGCACCGCACAAGTAAGGACCACACTGCCAAAAGTGTATCGTTTAAAAAAAAGATAATGCTTAAAATTTTGTACTAGATTTTAAATCAGTAGACTTATGGAGAAGAAATGAATACGGAGCAAGAATCTAGGACTATAGATAACATTACAATCACCAATCAATTGTGCCTAACGATCAACTCATGCGCATATCCTTCGCTGGTATGCAGGTACGTTCAGTTAAAACATTATCTACATTGTACAGTCAGATAAAAACAATAAATAGTTATTTCGTCAACATCCAGGGCTTATGTGAGCGCCGGCGACTGTGTCTCAATCCTCGTTGGACCACTTATCATAAATCTTAATCAAGATAAACGACATTTAGGATTTTAATGGGGCTTTCGATTTATTAATGCACCATTCAGTTCACCGTGGAATGTTGACACATGTGTTTGTTATAGATATACCATGTAATGGTATCATTGATGAAATCTATGAAATTGGTAATTGCTTTCCGTTTTGCACGCTCAATTGCCATGTATATTTCTTTTCAAATTCAATTTAAAGTAAAAGTCATATCTCCAAGTTCTGATACAGTTAAGGTTATACCTAAGTCTGGGAATTATACCTTGGCTCGCGTTTAAAAATATAACAATGACATCAATAGGACGCGCGTCCCTCGCGAGAATCAACGGATGAATTTGTCCAAAATTTCCTAATGTCTTCTTTTTGTAAAGGTCGGCAACAGATTGGTAATCCCCCTGGATTTGCTTATGTCCGTCTGTGAAGGTAGCTTCTTATCATGATTTTTTAAATAAAGTTGTATATTTATACATGCTTAAATCACCATTGTCTTTATGATCGACTATTCGTAGAAGCCTAAAACTATGCAAATACATACCCAAAAATAAATATTATTCAAATTTCCTAAATCTAACACATCATTAAATCTAAGATAAATCTATCGGTGTGATTTTTGTTAAGTTAGTTGAATGTTTATTTTGCTTTGTTTCAAGATATTTATATTAGGTGTGAACACATCATTATATTTTAAAGGAGGCCTGCGGTTTTTGCCCATCTATTCTATACTACTATAATAAAGCGGAAGAGATTTTTTGTTTGTTTGTTTAAACGGGCTAATCTCTGGTACTACCAGTCGGATTCTTCACTAATAGGAAGCTACATTATCCCCGAGTATTATAGGCTACTTTATATCCCGGGAACGCGAGTCAAACCGCGCGGAACAGCTAGTTCTTTTATAAAGTCTACGCGATCCTAATAGCAGGTTTTTGGGTGTAAATATTAAAGGCAGGTGTATCCACCATTCAACACTAACAATCCCTCTCAAACATAGCTTGTACATCCTAGGACGTAAATCTGGTGATGGTGATGAATAAAAGTGTTCTAGTTCCAGTTTCCAAGCTCCAGATTGAATGAAAAAGAAAATTATATTTTTATAAGATGTTTTTATCAATAAATTATTGAAGCAATGACAAAAACAAAACAAAAGCCTGTTGGTCTAAAGACGTTGTTTTTCGGAAGGTAGTGGTTAGGATAGGTAGAAAATTATAGTTTAATAAGAGTGATCCTATCTTCAGTAGTAGAAAAGGGCAGTAGAAATATAGATACAAAGGCATTTAGGTATATTAATTGACTTATCCTAATATCTTTCATAGCATTTTTTGACATTAATTATGATGTCAAATAAGATATTAAAAGTATTTCACATACATCTTCTGACGATATGTCAACATTTAAATTACTATGTAAATAACATCGTACTATCTAAAGCGATTGCGTAAAATATCTTTCTACAGTCAACTTTACGATAATCCAATTAATGTTGCGTTGGACCATAATCCGAAGCTCCAATAATAATAGTAAACCTAATTTTATTGTATAACAGTCTTCGTAAACGCGTTGCGGAACCAATAGCTCCTATAAAAGTGACGCAAGCGCAACTCTAAGTTTTGTCAGCGTGAGTAAACAGACTCCGTAAACACACCTCTTGGACTGTCAGCTTCTATTGTATTTGTGCTGAGAGTTGAGGGAAATACATTGATGTGTGTGTTTGTGGACAAGGTATTAGACATATCAATTCAAGAAGACGTTTAATTGACGAGAAAGGAATATTTTAGAAATAAATGAAATATTTCTTGTTTCTCCTCAATAAAAGTAAGTTTATAATTGTAAATAATGGATGAATAATCATTACGAGTTGTTAATTAAGATAGGGATTAATTTCACGATTACAATTTCCCATGAAATACTTATCATACTTATATCCCATTTTCAACTATAATGCTATAAATGTAAAAAAAAAACATATTTAGATTAGATTTGATATTCGTGACTCAGGAACGCAGGTTTAATTGCATGGCAAAATCAGATTGACCTAATAGAGTAAAATTTTCCACATTACCGCATCTATTAAAATGTTACTTCAGACATTCACGGTGGAAGTCAATACATTCTTGCTTGGCACACACTCGTGTGCTTTTGTCTACCCACTCCCGCTGGACAAAGGCGTGATGTCATAGAAGTACCGCGATTACTCTAATATAGAGATATACTAAAAGCGGCTTACTGCCAAATAAATGTGTCATGTATTTTACTGTGCTATTAGATCGGGTTTCGCGTAAAATCGCCCACTCATATTGTGTCAAAATAATAGTGCATTGCTGTTAGGATAAAGTGAATATAAATTTTTGATTGGTGAAACTATTGCGTAATATAATCATACATCGGATCATGTAGCCGTTTGTTACATCTTTGCGTTATCTATGCGTTTTTTCATAGGGTATTGAATGCCGCTTTATTTTAATGCAACTTACAGCTGATATCTGGTTCCACAGATTACATTATATTAGGTTCCATTATTTTGTTCTGTAATCTGAGTCTGGTTCATTAAAATTACTGAGAGTTTATCAATTTATGGATAATAGTATGATGTTTAAATATGTATGTTCTTGATTCGTATTAACTAATTACTAATAACTTTTATTGAGCCTCATCGAATAATTAACACAAGAAGCGAAATTACGTTCATTTTGGTTGTAATATATTCTGGCAATTTCCGCCGAGAAAGGCTAAGTCTAGGATACTTGCACTCTCATTGGCCAAGTCAAAAACATATGATGCAGTGATTGGTCCTTACTGTTCAAAATCAGTGAAAAATCACTATATAAACTCAAAATGCCTAAAGGCCAGGGGCTCCACCGCGTACCGTTGGTGGTAATCGTAA
Source organism: Polyploca ridens (assembly GCA_951394255.1). Lineage (NCBI taxonomy): Eukaryota > Metazoa > Arthropoda > Insecta > Lepidoptera > Drepanidae > Polyploca > Polyploca ridens. Next base: position 7,223,785 of record OX596263.1, read on the forward strand.
GGAACACCATTAACGAATTGCATCGAATCAGGGCCCACCAATGGTCTTCATCATACCGTTACAATTACCAAAGATACACTTTAGCCTGGCAGGTACCTGGTAGAAATGTGAGATGATTTTGTTAGACAATTTGACGTGTTCATAGTGTCACATCCAGCTGCCATATATCTCAGATGCCACACAAGAATCAAGTATGCACGTGTCGTAAAATCAATGTTTAGCATGGCCCGAGTTATTTCGACTCACCTAACAATGTTACCAGCTCTTTATACGTTCTCAGGAACTGCACCCATTGCTAAAGTGAAGTATTTATGTATGCTCAGCTTAGCTACAATGAGTTGAGATTATGTAGTCTCGTAATATACGATAGTGTTCCGCAATTTAGATCTTAAGTTACTGATATTATATAATGCTTACTGGTTTTTGGCTTTGCTGTGTGATAGAAAATTATTTAAAATAGTTGAATGAAAATATATAATACAGCCTTAAATCTATTATAGCACTGTGTGACCTAAGTCCACACTTATCTTCTCCGTCGTGACCTAAATACTATATTATTACACGGAGAAAATTGTAATAAGTGCGGGTTTATATCACACGTTGACGAGCTATAAAAATAGTAAACGATACTAGTGACTTATGTCCATTATTGCACGGTGGTGTTAGCATCCTCGCTACGCTTGGGTGGTAACTCTCGCCGCGTGCAAAATAATAGATTACTAGTTTATTTTATTTATTTAAGCCTTGCAATACATATAATTTATAATATAATAACGTGCTTCAGTTTTATTAATCTACATATTACAAATCATCCCATTGTTGGGCAAAGGCCTCCCCCATCCTATTCCAATTCTTTTTGTCCTTGACAAGTCTGTTCCAGGTCTTTCCTGCATTGTTTTCCAATTCGTCTCGCCATCTTATCTTCGGTCGTCCCTTCGCTCTTGTCAGGTATCTTGGACACCAGGCTGTACTTATTTGGGTCCATCGGTTATCCGTACATCGAATTACGTGTCCTGCCCATTCCCATTAAAGTTTTTTTTGCGACTTGGACAACGTCTCTCATGTGGCTCTTGTGTCGTAGCTTATAGTTGGAAATCTTGTGTATTAGTCTCTTTCTAAGCATTAACCTTTCCATCTTTCTTTGGGCTACTTTCAATTTTTTTGCTAAGGTATCGGTTAATGCCCATGTTTGCGCACCATAAGTGAATATAGGGATTATACAGCAGTTGAATATTCTAACTTTTGATTTTGTTGATATATTTTTATTTTTAAATATATATTTAAGTTGCCAGAAGCGTTTCCAAGCAATTGCTATTCTTCGATCTATTTCTTCTAACAAACAGTCTTTAAATGAGAACAGTCTTCCAAGGTAGATATAATTTTCGATTCGTAAATTTCATATCGTAATATACCTAGAATAAAATATCCCACCAAAAATATTTTCATGTAAAATGTCGCCAAGAAGAGACCATATGGCTCGCACTGTCAAATAGTTATCAGATCTCATGTAGAGCCAAGCTACACATACTCTACACGCCCAAACTCTACAAGCCCTAACTCTACAAGCCCTAACTTCACAAACTCACTTAGTCAAAATATGTGGCTTGGCTGTTTCGCTACCGTCACATCACATGGGCGTAAGGTGAAAAATTTATTCACTGTTAATTTACTTTTCTGTAAGACAATAGTTAATAGAAACGGCCAAGCCACATATTTTGAGGTCAAGTTTTCTAGTAGGTCATGTATTTTTTTTTAATAAATGCTTTTTCTGAACATGCTGAGCATTATCTATGCCTATTTTATAAAATAAACTTCTGTGTACACTTATATCTCGTCTAAGTGACAAATTGCTTAAATTTTTGACAAATTCTTCTCAGTATAAAGTTCCAACGGTGGTAGAGACAATTCAAGCGTCCATGAGTGCCTTATCTTAATCAGGCTCTAGCCTAAACTGAATAAAAATTTGTTGAGTTTTACTTGTATCTTTAACTAGTCATTCTCTTTTTACTTAGTCTTGTCATTTTTTTTACTACTAGTACCACACGGTATCTCAAACGCATTGTTTCTAATCAAATATTTGCAAAAATACACACAAAACTTAAACCTAAAATGTAGGCTTCATATAACTGTTATAATTGAACCCAAGTGTGCCAATTAAGCCCCCAATTAACGATCGACTACAAACAACAATAGATTGACAATCATCAACAATTTGTACTGTAACCAATCAAATGAACTAAAACTGTTTATTGACTATGAGAAATCGCAAACGATACTATTAAATTTGTATTTACTATTGCTTCGCTGTTTTATGGCATTTTAAAGCATCGTCATGACTAAATACTTCTCTAACAGATCACTACACAGTAGTTCTATCACTATGCAACATTAACTATAACAAAAACGATCCAACTAAATATAAAATGATCAAATATGATGGAGTGATCTCGGAGCTGTCTAGGAAAAACTTTTCTGGTGTTCTTAACTCTGATGATGTAAATGAGGCTACTGACATATTTATCAATATAATTACAAGCGTTATTGATAATAACTATATAACTATTACTAAATCTAACAGGAAGAGAATATTGAGGCCCTGGATAACTCCTGGTTTACTGCGTTGCATAAGAAATCGGGACAAATTACACAGTGATAGTAAAAAAATGCCTGATAACAAGACTGTGGTAACCACATACAAGAGATACCGCAACTACTGTAATAATATACTACAAAACGTGAAAGATACATACAATAAGATGGAACTAAAAAAAGCCGGAAGAGATAATAAAAAGAGTTGGAAAATAATAAAAGAGATAACGTACACAAATTCTAAAACCACCCCAAATGATCTCACTGAGCTTTTACACTTAAAAAACAACATTACCGATTCAATAAACTACGTAAATAAATACTTTGCTGACGTGGGTAAAGTGTTGGCTAGTAAAATCACTGGATCAACTACATACAATAAAAATTCAATATGTCACGAAGCTCATTCTTCTTATCATCAGAATTCAATGGTTCTTCTAGATACCGATGATCAGGAGGTTGAACAAATAATTCTAGGTTTAAAAAATGATTGTGCTACTGGTCATGACGGTATCCCTACCAAAATTTTAAAAATGGCAAGACATGTGCTTTTGCCATGCATAACTCACATATCTAACTTATGCTTCAAGAATGGTATTTTTCCAGCGCATTGTAAGACCGCTTTAATAACACCAATTTATAAGGCAGGGGATAGAGGCAGTGTAAGCAATTATAGACCAATTTCAGTATTAACATCACTTTCCAAGGTCCTTGAATGATTACTGAAAAAACGATTAGTATCATATTTGACCAAATTTGATATTATTTCCAAGAATCAGTTTGGTTTTACTGAAGGTAAGTCTACAGAAGACGCCGTAAATGAACTGACAAATTTCGTAGTTCGAAACTTGGACAAAAATAATAAATGCGTAGGGGTCTTCCTGGATCTTGCAAAGGCATTCGACACTGTCTCTATCCCAATCCTCCTGACTAAACTGGAGAAGGTAGGTATTCGTGGTTTGACTCTTAAAATTTTTGCTGATTACCTCACTAATAGATCACAAAGAGTCAAAATCGGAGAATATGTAAGTGCTGAAGAAATGATAACCTACGGAGTCCCACAGGGCAGTGTGCTGGGTCCGTGTTTATTTCTCATTTATATAAACCAGCTCTGTGACATGGAACTAATGCAAGGCAAAGTAGTCACTTTTGCTGATGATACGGCATTACTATTTCATGGAAAATCTTGGGAAGAGATGGTGGATAGGGCTGAGAACGGTTTGAGAAAAGTGATGCTCTGGTTAAACACGAACCTACTGACACTAAACCTTGACAAAACAAAGGTGGTTACATTTTATAAATCTAATAAAGATCTTCGCTCCAACAATCTAAGTGTTTCGATACGAGCCCATACATGTATGCCTAATGACTTGCAGTGTACATGTACTACTCTGGAGGTGGTTTCGGTTGTCAAGTATTTAGGCCTGTACGTAGATAATCTGTTATCTTGGAAGAATCAAATTAGTGCTTTAACTACACGAATTCGGAAGTTGATCATAATTTTCAAAAGACTCCGCTCCATTGCCGATACTGCACTACTGCGTACCACTTATCTAGCGCTCTGTCAATCCATCCTTTCCTATGGTATAACAGCTTGGGGTGGAACATTTAAAACTTACCTGCTTAGTGTTGAGCGGTCCCAAAGAGCGGTTTTGAAAGTCATGTCGAGCAAACCTTTTATATACTCAACTACAAAACTATTTTCTGAGCTTAAGGTATTAACTGTGAGAAAGTTATTTATATTAAAAATCTTACTAAAACAACATTCGTCGACTAAATTTGAAAAAAATATTGTAGCCCTCAAGCGTCGAAAGGATAAAATCTTCATCATACCTAAATTTAATTCGGTACTAGCTCACAGGCACCACTGCTTTTTGGGACCGTTCCTCTATAATAGATTTAGTAGTTACATAAATATTTACCCACTAAATTACAGTAATTGCAAGAAAGCTGTAACAGAATATCTGCTTACACTGGATTATAATAATACGGAAACACAACTAAAAATTCTGAAATAAATAAGAAAAAAAAAATAATAATAAAAAGAAATTAATAATAATAATTTAAAAAAAAAAAATGGAAAAAATGGGGTAGTTTTGTATTCTGACCATAAGATGTAATGTAAGTGTTGTAACACAGCAAACGGACAAATTTATACACATGAACAGTTATGTACACCTTCAGAGATCAGACACAACAGACTTACAGTTAATTTACAAAAGTATTATATTATATAAGTTTATATTATTATTTATTTATTTATTATTTATATAAGTATATATAAATAAGATATAGATACCTTTAAAATATATATATAGGCATATACAAATATAGGTATGATGATACTGTCCAGGCAACCGAAAATCTTGAATCCTTGTGACAAACAAATATATATTATGTATATTCATTGGGAAGTACTTAGTATCTGTAACACAGGATTAACCTAGTACGGATGCTAAGGTGCTACTCCTTTTAATGTATTTTTACTTTTAATGCACTGTTTACTTTGTGTTGTTACAAGCTTGTGCTACAAAAAAAGGATTTATTAGTTTTTTTTTATTTTAAGTTTGTTCTTTGTGCTGCTGCAGACGAGCTGTCGCCTGTAAGCCTGACCAAGGGTTTGCCACAGTCGCGACGTTGCAGTAGCCTAAACATTGTATTTTACCTTTTATATTTTTATTTTAGCGTAAGGAGTTTTTGTGTACAATTTTTAGAAATAAATTTTCATTTCATTTCATTTCATTTCAAAGAACAAAATATTGCTATTTAATTTTTACGGAAAATTTCACTAGATCTTTAGCGGATTAACGGGGTTTTTACTCCAAAGATGATCTTTGCGGACTAAAATGATGTCTAATAAGTATCAAGTAATATAGATCCGGGAAACTTCTTGACAAAATTAGGGGGTAGTGGGGAATTGTTTGCGCAGGTACACTGGCGAGCAACATAAATGTACTCATAGATTATTTATTTATTGTCTCGCGCACGCCCCCGGTTCAGTCGCCGCACCCCACCACCAGATACCTAAAAAAATACATTTTGTTTTGTGCCAAGAAGTTTGCTAGTTACAGTACTTCAAAATGTTTTCCGGAACTCTCATTTTCAAAGCAAAGCAGTGCAACTTGTCAAACTTATACGTGCTTTCCAGAATTCCAGACTTATGGAAAAAAAACACTCAACATTGTTTTATTCACAGACATGAATCGTTCTACTATTCCATAGATAATTGGTCAATTTCACAAACCCAACAAATAAAACTTGGTAATTCCTGGCCATGCGCATCACACTAATGATAGTTTATAGGGTAACTGTACAGGCGTGCGCGGTGCGCCCGCGCAGCGAGTGCGATGTGAAGCGCCTCACCGAACAACCACCAATTATAATCGGGGGGCGATTCATCGGTAATTATTTTCATGCCTGATTTGATGTTTGTTTCCATTGCTCCTCCACCAGGAGAGTCCTTAAAAGAACTCACATGAGTACCCCAGTTAGTTATATTGAATTATCTTTCTATGTCAGAATTTAACAACGTTATGACGCAGTAATATGTTTAGTAAAGTATAGTAAACGAATTATAAGTAGAAGTGGATAAAATAATTCGTGAAAATTATAACTTCTTTGTCAACAATTACTTAGTTTAGTGTTCTCACATTTAAACCAGTCACGTATCGCACAAACAAACGAAAACGCTACTACAATTTCCAATGTCCAATGGGATTACAGCGCAAATCGAGCGGTATTTTTCATTATACTTTACAAACCAGACCGGTTGCGCCTGTCCATCCACCGCGTTGTGTGTAGGAAGACCCTTATCTACCTTCCACTGTCCGTTCTCTGACTAGAATTATCGATAGACTTAGACCTGTCGTAAACCTGCAAGTTAAACGGTCAGACTGCATTATTTCAATTTACAATACATGTTCACGGCTGGCACTTTGTCTTTTTTTTATCTAAGTCTATTCATAAAATGAGGTGCGTCTTAGTCATGTCTGAGACCAAATTATAGTGTAATTAGAACTCAATTCTTTGGGAAATACTTAGAGGTCATTGTCATCTCTCACTCCGGTGGTAAATCTGTCACTTATGAAAGGGAAAACAGGGTTTTAATAACCCTAATATTATTATCTTGTGTCATAATGATATGCTGTAGTATGCTTGTACTGCTTCACCTACCAGATGGACATATCAAAAGGTGGCAAAAGTCCTACATAATGCAAAAGTCCGGGTGATTATAACTAGTTACAAAAAGGTCAGCGTCGGTTTGCGTATAGTAAAGAACAAAGATTACGTTCGTCTACCAAAGTGACACATTTCTGTTGTTTATAGATAAAAAGTTGATTGATTGAATTCATATACGAATAGTTCGATTAATTAGTCAGCCTCTTGCGAGATACAATAGTTTCTCTGATCTCTTGTATGAAACTGGACAACGCCCACTCTTAAGAATAAAAGGAGCATGGTGAATGAAATTATAAGCCTGTTTTAGTTGCGGAGCTACGGTGAATTTAATAGTGAAGTGGAGGCGACCATTCAAAATAAACTGATGCGATGTCTCGCAATTAATAACTTATTAAAGTTCCAATTTTTTTATTTCAAAGCAAATAAGAAAAAAAATGGTCTTTTCAATATCATAGTTTACTTTTATAAGTTATCAATAAATATATTGAAAATGAGAAGGAGTTTTAAATCGATTTTTATGTAGATGCAATAATAAGATTGCCACGTTTCCAATTTCCGTACCGTAGGAAGACAGTAAAATAGCTGGCTTGAAATCATTCATTGAGACCAGTTCCAGTTGATAAAATAACAATGTTATTGGAATAGATTGTCATCAATGAAGTTACCTGCCACAGAGTCCAAACAGCTGGCGTGAAATACAAGGCTGTGGGTGGAAGGTTGATCGAGTGATAAGGTTCCGTTCAGAAACTCGTTTAAATCAATAACTATCAATTTGGCGACATGCAATCAACCCGTTGATTGTTTGAATGTTTTTTTTATTTACAGATAAAACAGTTGATTAAAAATATTTTATTTCACTCATATTTACCACAGTGTTATAAACATTTCGATATGATTTTACACAAAATCAAAAAGTAGAGCAATGGAAATGCCTAGTAATCAATATATTTATACTGGTTATTTTTCTTGTGTAACTAACTGAAGTTTAAGGCGGAAGAAAAACATCATAAAACATGTCTATAAATAAGGCTTTCACTATTAACGTATCATATTTTCTCACGCCCTACTCATGTTCACTACATTAGTTTATTAGGTACATTTAATCATACAACTTAGTTAACATACATGTTAGTAAATACTACTAACCGTTGCATTGTTGCGTAAAAGAAAAACTATCGCAGCGTTTACGCAGCGTTCACGCACGTCTCGCTCAGTTGTTCGATTCGGATTAGCGAATGAGTTTACCGGCTATTAGTTCGTGATTTATGATGTGACTCGAGAGGCGAACGGGCTTCGATGGACCGGGACTGCGCTGCGTGAGACCTAGGCAAGGGTTCATATCGATATAATTGATATAATATCGATAATTAACTTTATTAGCGCTTATTTAGAGGGCAATTCAATTAGCTTTGATCATTATTTTAATTTGTTACATAATGCTTTGACTGTTAAATATTACTTTTGATTAAATATCTATATAATAGTTTCTCTTTTGTAATTTTTTATATTTATTAAGACTTTCAAATAACATAGGTAAAAATGTGTTCATAAATTAGTCTTACGGAGGGAATGCCTGGTGATCTGTAATACAGGTTTCACTTAAATCAGACACCAGTCTCTATATTATCTGCAATAACTATGACTCTGTACCATTAATGTGTTGATGAGTAATTAATAAAATATTATTATTATATAATTATAAATAATTGACTTGTGGATAATAATTAAGTTGCTGAGGAATAGAAAAAGCTATCTCCGAGAACACCAATGTCAAAAAATTTCATTATATTTACTAGTGATATAAAGCCAAGCTATTTGTGCATGCAGCTTATTACACACTAGTGATTTTTACTTTACATTACCGCACAGTTTTATGATAGGTATCATCCCGATTATGTTCAGTTTGTACCTCACTACAAGTGATATGTGTGTAGACGAAGCATTCTTAATTTAAACGGGTAAAACAGTTTGACAACGAAAAAAACCTACGCGCCGTATTTGTTGACGTTCTCATTGTGTGGTTAATGGTTATAAAAAATCTACTTAAAAAATATAAGTCTGTTTTTGCCTCGCAAGTGTGTTGAAAAACGTCGTATGACACGAGTGTGCATTGATCATACTGTACTATTATAATATATTTAACAGTACCTTCATTTAAGATCTGATAGTAAATCATTTTTTACAGCCTACAAAATGGTAGGTACCAAATACATCAAAATCAGACAAAGCTTTAAAATACTTAACGTGACCTAGTTAATATTATCATCACAAAACACCGTCGACTATCAATAAAATTTATGGCGACAACTTTCGTTTTATCGATAATGAAGTAGGCTCGTCACTATAACCAGCAGGTCGACCGGTACAGGTGCGTTAGGTTCTCACCGCACAGTGTTATGCGTGTCTGTGTGTGAGTAATACACATACGACGAGTTGACCAGAGATAAGCATCCGAGGATTACCAGTATTACGTAGATGAGGATGAGGATGATGTTTATAAAAAAATCGTATACGTAAAAAAAACAGAAAATAAATGTTTAATTAAACCTACTAATGAGATCAATTCAAAATCATATCAATTGTAAAACATGGCGTATGTTTTGGAGTCAAATATTTATTTAGACACCAAATTATTAAATAATTTTTCACTGCCAAAAATTATTTAATTTAAGATAATTAAACTTTGATATAAACTGTCACGTTAAAGTAGCAATTTTAAAATAATGCTTTGAAACAAGTACATGATTCACTATTGAACAAACGGTTGGAGTACCTATTAATCGATATTTTCAATCATGTATCTCTATCACATCACTAATGACTGAGCTGTCAAACGTCTAGAAAGCACTATTAGCCCGAATGATTCAATTAAAATGAGTTATTGACTACCGATATTTATCATTCCACTTATTTCTAGTTATATGTTTGTATTATTGAAATTACTATTATGGCTGGTACATCTTCAATGCCCTTTCAATTAATTAATATTTATAGTAGCATTTGTAATTAGATCACTGAAACCTAGTGGACTGTATAATATATATGATAAGGTATCTTAAGTGTGCTATTCTCATCTATCGTTTTTTATTGCAATTATTTAATTTTATGCTTGTAAAGACAAACATTATTATGCTACTTAATGGGTAATTAAAACGATGTTTTATAGAAAACGTAAAGACACAAATGTAGCTACTGACTATGCTGATTATTGAGTAGCTAATATAAATTTTATTTTATTATGACATATTTATATCTTTAAATAAAACCTTTATTTACAACTACCGTGTATAATTTAAATGTATCGATCATGAATTATATACAGACCGCTTCAGATAATTAATCAATAATCAGTACAAAAGATATTTTTTTAAATATATTAATGTTTATCTTCAGATATATCAGCCGATGGTATCGCGGTGTACCTCAGGGCATAACAAAGCAAACACATAGCAGATGACCACGCTCGTATAGTTGTCATTTATTCATAGCTTAGACCTTGATTTAAGATAATTGAATTATTATTTTATTGTTTCGAATTACTGGTTGATATTGTTGATTATGGGCTTTCTATTGCACAATTTGAAAGGAATTTTCAATGAATATTACTAGTGCTTTGGAGATATCATCCAAAGTGATAAAGTGCCTTTACACTATGTTGAATTCAGGGTTAAAGTTTCTATGTACATGGAATTTAAAATGTCAATGTTGTATACACAATACGGCAAATTAAAATAATATTCATCCATGTTAATTAATCAAAAAAAATTGAATTCTTGTATATTTAGGCTACGACAAACACTCTGGTATCTATGATATTTTTGTTTGTTTATAAAATAAAAACATTTAAAAAAATACATGTCCTGGGAGATTTACCTATTTCTTTAGACCATGAGGACTTCATTATAAATCGACTTGACGAAGCCTAAGAGGCGATCTTCACTTGCAAGTTTTTACCTTGCAAAAAGTTATACAAACCCCGAAAAAAGCGAAATGATTTAAAGCTGAAGACTCTTTCTTCAATATACTTTCTACACCCACATTGTTCCCCAAACCATTCTCCACCAGAAAACACCATGAGAACAAAACAGGTGAATAACGGACAGAACTATGGTGTGGGCAGTGTAAAAAATTAAGTAGAAAGTAGTATGACAACGAGCACACATGAGTGGCTATACACGTTGATTAGGTGGCTCTGTGCGCTGCGCACGAGTGTGCGGGCGCGGATATAGGGATGCTGGATGTGGCATCTACATAATTGAACGTATTTCCCTTAAACATAACGTTCAAGTGACGTGCCTCTAGAAAAGGGAGTTCAGAGGCATTTGAAGATGGCCATATTTTTGTAAAGTTTTTAATATTATAAGATTATCTATATTTGTATCGTTTTTCGTAGTAGGACCAGACCCTCTGACTCCAAGTGGGTACTCAAGTGGCTTAGGGTAAATTAATAATAATAAAGATAATTGTATAATTAAGTAATTATACCTATTTAATTTATTTTATGTTTCGTATTGTATCACTATTTATGTATAATTATTAATTGGATGTACATATTATTATTATTATGGATTGTTAATTTGATTGCTATGGATAATTTGTATTGTCCTAACATATTATTATAAGATTTACTCACAAATATATGGAACAAGTTTACTGAAATAAATGAATTGAATTGAATTATATTAAATGGGCTAATAATAATTTAGCAGAGCAGAATGGAAGAAGCAGACATATTGCGCCGACCCCAAATGATTGGGAACAGGGCAGGCAGATGATGATGATTCTGAGTCATTCTTCATATACTCTTATGTGAACTCAAACTAAGTAGAGTATGAAATCCAGATAACTGATATGCTAACCTATTTTAAAAAAAAAATATTCAGCCTCAGGACAGTAAACATGTTCATGCTAATGTTACCAATATAAACATAAAAAATAGCGTTTTAATAAATAACAATGCAAATAAAATGATAAAGTAATTTCCGTTAAATGCAAATGTAAAACATCATTAAAATAATTCGCATGATGCTATAAATGCGATTTGTGACATTAAACTTAATAGGTATTAAAAGTAATAAGGTTTTATCGATATAACCTTTTTACTTTTATATTGCTATGCCTGTTTAATAAAATATAGCTTATTATTAACTAAATAATAATACAGTTAGAATTGAATTTAAAAAATAGTTACAGTTTTACGAGTAATTTTACTAAAATTATTGGCAAAGATATGTAAAAACGCATCAACCTCTCACTCTCTATGCACTCGCTGATTTATATTGTAGTAGATTTTAAGGAATTTGTTTATTATGTCGTCATCGTTGTATGAAAAATTAATAACAATTTTTATTTTTTTTCTGAACTGGTTTTGCAGCTGTTGTGGGTCGTATATTCACAGATAATAATTGAATATTAAAAAATAGGCATTTGGACTACACTGGGATGCATAAATCGTACGATACTTTTAAAAAGCGGTCAATTGCGAGTCGGAACCGGACGGAACCGGACTCGCACACCGTGTGTGTGAGTCCGGTTCCGTACACTATTAACTAACTTATCTATGAAAAAAAAAACGCCAAAAAAGACGTTTCTTGTATTTGCCGTTAATTAGAAATTTTATTATTTGTTGTTATAGCGGCAATAGAAATATATATTATTTCATTTTCAGCTGTCCACCTATTACGGTTCATGAGACACAGCCCACTGACAGACAGACGGACGGACGGATGGACAGACAGCGGAAGCTTAGTAAAAACTATTTTATTTCCCAAATGAGTAGAGATAGATTGCTATTATAAATGAATCTATTTAATAAAAATATAACACCAACTGACTAAAAAACGCTTAGCCTAAAACAATGGACCCACATTTTTTTTACTTCCATGTGGTGCTTTAGAAATACCTAAAATTTTTTATGTTGGAAATAAAACTAATATAGCTTAGAGTTGATAGGAATTCAATTGTATTTCTCTTTTCATGCATAAAAATAAAATTGCTAATAAAACAAACAAAATCACAAAAACATGTTTTCAATCACTGCAAAAAATCTATCAGAACTTGTTCGGACAACAATCAAAAATGCAGAACACATAATAACCTATGCCAATTAAAATATAGTTAAAATAAAACAATAAAAAGTAAAAAACCTCAACAACGATTGAACCTTTTCTCGCGCTACAAAAAACCGAATCAAACATGGAACATGACATGCAGAATTACCATCACATTATATCCAAAAGTCAGCGCTCACTGATAAATCTGTCATCGATGTAAAACTACTGTTGCACTGAGCTACTATTACTAATAGTTGTATTGTACCTGATTTGCAGTTTCATGATTGCTGCGTCACATGAGAATATTTGGTTTTACTCACATTTTTTTTTTATTTATTTAAAAAACCAACAGCATATTTTCTTATATACATATAAGTAAACAAGTATAATATAAACATAACATAAGCCAATTACAGGTTTTTCTGGATTAACTAAGAGCAATAGGAGTGAGTGCATTACATTTTAATCTAAATAAATATGTATTTACGTATAAACGTAGAAAGTATGTACAGTGTGTGAAAGGTAGTGTGTAAGAGTAAGAGTGTGTACGGGTGAGTAGTGGAAGTAGTGTTTGAGAGCGAATGTGCGAAAATGCGAGAGTGTGGAGGGTGTATGTGTATTTGTTTAGTATGTCAAAGTACCTACCTATGTAAATGATCTTTTTTCTACATAAATATCTACCAAGTGCGTGTGTACTTCTCGATATTTGACCATTATTTTACAAGACTCTTTGCGTCACTTGTCAATTGTGGCTTTTTAAATTTCGAGGAGTGTGATTGGAACCTGTGTATCTAACATTATTATACATCTGTATTTTTCTGATTTAATACAGTTGACTATAAAGCTGACATTTTCATTAAACTGTAGAGCTCCTTAGAATTCATTTTAGTTCTAGAATCTTCTCTAACGTTTGTCTTGTATGGCTTTATCGAGACATCAGTTGTGAATGGTTGCGCCGCGCCGTTGTCTCAGTGAAATACGGGTCTTAAACTCCTGACCTCGACTAGGCAAGCACGATTGTTTCATGATGATTGATGCTTGGAACCACTGAGCACCTGTCAGTGACGTGAGGGTCAAGCGATGAGCTGATGATTTGTTTCATCCCGGATATTTAAATGATGCATACTTTTTAGAATTGTAATTAACTGCATTACCTACTTTACATTTTATTTTTAATAATTTTAAAAACTACAATGAATGTGTATCTCAGTACCAAGTACTAAAACAATTAGAGCCCGATGTGTTTGTTACTTCCAAAAATCCATCACATCAACTAACAACCAATTTTTAAGAAGTAAGGCAATTGGATAGGTATATAAAAACGCCCAATTCAATTTTCGCCCAGAGTTGTTTTAATTGTTTAATTGTATTTTTATAATAGTTTCAATGAACTTTGACTGTTTAATAAACAGTTAACTGGATTGAAATAGTCTTGTAATAGTGACCTCGATTGGAAACAAGTTTGTTCATGTCGGGCCATCATTTACTTAGAACTTTTACAACATTGCTTACTACTCTTATTTTTTTTTATGTCAGGAGGCAAACGTGCAGGCATATGATCTATCTCATGGTAGTCGTTTCTGCAGCCTAATTAAGCTTGCAACACCAGGGGTGCCAAACATGCGATGCCGACCCTGCAAAATTCTCGTCACTCCCAGAAGGGGTTGAGAGGAACCACTGTGCTGGCAGAGGGAGGGACAACCTTTGGCACTACACGGCCCGCCTGATGATAAGCGGTTACCGTAGACTATGGACGCTTGCGACACCAGGGGTAACATTCGCGCGTTTCCAACCCTGCAAATATTTCTTTACACCTCTCTTGAAGAACCCCGTGCTATAGGTACTAGATACCTTAGGAAAACCACGGGGCGGGGAGCTCATTCCATAACCTGACCGTCCACGGTAGAAAGCTGTTTTGAAACCGCACAATATGAGACCATTTTGGTTACATTATGTTATTTGGCACCTGTTTGTTTGCCACCTTAGTGGTATAAAAAAAAATTGGCTTATGAAAAACGTACATTTTTCATTCCCGCTTCTTCTTTTAACTTGCACTTAACAGGCCAGAACACTGAAATCCAGGATCACTATGCTTTCAAATTGAAAAGGATGCGATTAGGCATCATTATCTTTCATTTAGGTGTATACTTTACGAGGTTGCATTTATATGTTCTCACATCAGTTTGAGTAAAGCAGAAACTTACAAAAAAACAATAGTTTTTCGTAGTTTAAAATCTTTAATTACACTTGTGCTTGCCTGTTATTTTTAACCGACTTCAAAAAAAGGAGGAGGTTCTCAATTCGAATGTATTTTTTTTTTATGTTTGTTACCTCATTACTCCTTCAGTTATTAACCGATTTGGAAAATTCTTTTTTTATTTGAAAGGGTACGCTTCCCGTTTGGTCCCATTGTCATTAGATCAGGATTTGATTACTTTTTAGTGTACTTTGAAGTCGGTTTAAGGTTTTTGTAAAACAGTCCAATTATTAGTAGTCCATTCATATCGCCCATTTTGTGCATGACGCATTTTGGAAATAATGTTGGCTTCATTGAATATCACTTCTAACAATATGATAAATTATACAAATGTATTGTAAAGAGTTCATCGATCTACAACAAAAATATCAATCGTACATTAACGATTTAAAGCCTTACAAGCGGAGGATTGGTGTTAAAAAAACACGGGATTTTCTCGTTCGTCGGCTAATGACAATATTATTATAACTAGTGATTTTTACCAGCAAATAATATGTTCTTTATTACACAGTATATTCGGTACATTTGCCGCCGTGAGAGATGGACTAGATGTAGAGTCAGAAGAAAATAATAGGACTGTTTTACAAAAACCTTAAACCGACTTCAAAGTACACTAAGAAGTAATCAAATCCTAATCTGTTGACAATGGGACCAAACGGGAAGCGTACGTGCGTGGTAGTGACGTCGGATACCGAGATGAAGGTCCCGGGTTCGAATCCTACAATGAGCTTGAGATTTCGGTGAAGGAAAACATCGTGAGGAAACCATAGCACGGTGGTAGGGTACTTTGTAGTACCCGCCTGGCTGGCTACCACCCTCAAGTTGAAAATCTGTCGCCAAGCACCTTTCGGTGTGTTCCGATAGCTGCACTTGAGAGCCAGATCCTTCTGCTTACCACCTTCGGCCGCATCATCACTTACCATGGTGAGATTGCGGTCAAACACAGGCCTATAAACAGTAAAAAAACAAAAAAAGTACCCTTTCAAATAAAAAAAGAATTTTCCAAATCGGTTAATAAATGACGGAGTTATGAAGTAACAAACATAAAAAAAATTAAAAAAAAAAAAAAAACATTCGAATTGAGAACCTCCTCCTTTTTTGAAGTCGGTTAAAAATATTAGTAATATCTATAGATTATAAATAATTAAAAACGAAATGGTCCATTACTTCTAACCAAATTAAAAACTGCACATTATTTCTACCTACATAATGATACAGTAAAGCACCATAAGTTAGTCAAGATTTTGTCTATAATTATTTATCAATAAAATACACCTACGGCGTTTGATTTCTTCCGACATCGTCATATTAAAATTAAAACCATGATATTTGTGTAACAACAATTACCTAAGTTACTTGTACACTATGAATTCATGAAATGTATCTTTATTTTTATTGACTTGTAGGTAGGAGCCCAAGATTGGCCTTATCAATTATCACCCTTATACGGACAAATCGGCGAGCAAGCTCTAAACCGGGGGAAATGGATCCTTGTAATTTTTTTTAAATATAAAACTTCAAGAATTTCAACACTTACTACAATACTTACAGCATTAACAAAATTATTAACATTTATTCCTATTTATTTTCATGTTACTTTTTTTTTAAATTCTTTTGTTTAAGTGCGTAATTTTAAGTCTAAACTAATATTCCCTAAACGTACCTACAACTTTCTGGAGTCATCTCGTCATCTCGGAATGGATTCTAATTTTATATCTTCTTTCTACTAAGCTAGCCAAGGCATAGGTTACCTATACACAACTAATCCATTTTTGTTTTACTTGATAATTTATTTTTACTAACGCTACTCCCAAACTCACTGACAATCATCAAATCGGAATACAATCTGACAATTAGATTATGAGTTACAAATTGCTCAGTCATCACGGCATCATTGTTGCTGGCGGGTGAGCAATGGAAGTTTTTTTTTATCGGTAGCCTTACGGTTTTGTTGACTGTACTTTGTGTTGGGTAGGAATTCAAATCTTTGTTGTTATTGGTGTTGGGTTTTTTATACAACTAAGTCGGCGTACGGCCCGCCTGGTGGTAAGCGGTTAACGTCCCTTCCTCCCTTTTCAATGAGCTCTGGCGACTTTACTTACGTGCATACACATTAAGTTATTCTGCAGGTACTTCTCCAGTTGAGCTGCTCATTGGATTAAAAAACGCTATCATCATCATCATATCAGCCTAGGGATGTCCACTGCTGAACATAGGCCTCCCCCATAATCTTCCACTTCGAACGGTTTTGGGCCGCTTGCATCCAGCGGCGCCCAGCGATTTTGACCAGATCGTCGGTCCACCTAGTGGGAGGTCGTCTCGCTCGGCGCTTTCAGTTCTCAGTTCTTCGAGCGATGTGGCCTGCCCATTGCCACTTCAGCTTACTAACTCTATGCGCTATCAGTAGTTTTTGTTCTCCTACGAATGTCCTCGTTTCGGACCCTGTCACGTAGAGCGTAAAAAAATAATAATAAAACAATTATACTTTTAGCATATAAAAGTATAATTGTTTTATTATTATTTAAAACTGCGCTAGTCCTATTATTTTGTCACTCATACATTAATATTATTCAAAATGTATGCAAATTCTTAGTTAAAGTTTTTTAACAAATTATACTCAAGAAACTTCTGAGCACCATCAAATATGAAAATTAATTTGACAATGACCAGACATGATAAAATTAAATTTATATTATATATCATCGCCTGTCTGTCAAACTGTACATTTTATAAATATGACAGTGTGAAATCACTGTGAAATAAATAATGATCGAGATAACGCTAATTTGCAAAAAACAACGTTTATACCATAAACATTGCCGAGAGCAATTGTTTAGCATTCTAAAATGTTACAACTTACATAACACTAATAGGTGTAAAAGCGCAAGTTCGTCCGGGAATCGAACCCGATGACCTCTCCGAGTCACGGAGCATAATTGATTTACACCGCGGACTATGCATTAACATAAGATAATGCTTAACCTTTGACATTGGTTTTAAAATTTCACTCCACCATTTTAACTAGGACCCTTTTGTTTTATACATCTGGTTGTTAGGGATGGCAAATATTAATTAGGTAATATTTTAATTTTATAAAATAAGATTTTATTTTGTTTATTATATGCTTTGCTTAATATTTCTTATAAAGATTATGGTACAATAAGGGTTTTAGGAAAAAAATACGAAATTAATTGAAAATATTCTGTACTAGCTGTCCCCCGCGGTTTTACCCGCGTTCCCGGGATAAAAAGTAGCCTATGTCCTTCTCCATACCATAGGCTATCTGCATGCCAAATTTCATGATGATCCATTGAGTAGTTGAGGCGTGAAGGCGTAACAAACAAACTCACTTTCACATTTATAATAGTTAGGATAGGATAGGATTATAATAGTTAGGATAGTTAGGATTTTTTTCTTTCTCACGTTATTCGCGTTAACCCTCGCTCGGTGAAGGAATCTCCGAAGGAGTTGGAACGAAACAAATTACTACCTAATGATGATCTCATCTTGCACTACAGTTACAAAAAATTTCAGCTTTTACTTCTAAAAAAATATTACAATACATTAGTCACAAAACTAAGTCGTAGTTAGTAACGAGGTGTCTTATTAAATTGGTCGAGTAGAATCTTGAACTTTTTTACCCATCGGTCAGACAATGGTTTCTGACCTCAGCTTTTGAAACGAATGTTGAGTACCCGTTGAATTATTGTTGTTTATTTATATAAGTGTGATTGGATGTTACTACTAGCGCTGATCATGTTTATTTTAAGCAATAATAACATAGCATTATTATGGATTTTATGCTTAATTAATCATACTGTTTTTGCTGATCTTACGAAAACTGTTAGAAATAAAGGTCGACTTACAAACTTGCTTGCGAGTTTGATTTCGATTTATTTAATACCTCCGAAAGTCAAATGAAGCGAATGTTAAATTTAAAATACTTTTCTTAAAAGCAATTTCTTAAGTGTTAGTTTTCTTGTTACATGCATGTATATAATTTCACCGGTCCGGTGTTTGTAATCGAATCTTGCAAGTTAAAGTTATGTTAGTACCCACTGTTATTTGATTTTTATCTTGTAGTCTAAACCTATTTACTTACTTTTCTTATATAGTGCTCGTCCGTCTTTCTGCTGTGTTTGTAAATTTATGTAATGTATAATATCTGTGAAAACTTATAATTAGCCTTCTTTTTGTTTTATGTGTATCTATACTTTATGTACCTATCTGTTAGTTTTCCTTTGATCTTAAAATAAAATAAAATAAAATGTCATGTTGATAAAATAGAAATACTTAAGAGACATCCTTGAAGAAACAAAGATGAAATTCATGACGCTACAGCAGCAAACCAACAAGAAATTATTTAATTTACACAAGATTATGGCGATAGGATTCTTCAACCACGTACTGTATGTACAATCTATTGTCATAAAGGAAGTCGTTAAACAAAGCCAAGCTCGGTGGATAGCTCGTTACAAATTCCAGTTTACATCTTGGCTATTCTTACAGAAACATTCAAGTCTAATGTTTCCGTACATGAGCATGCATTTGATCGTTTTGTCTCTTTCTTTATTGTTAAGGTCTAATGTAACTATGACTGTGAATACTCGAGAATCTCTATAATTGCACGAATAGGCTTTGAACCTAAAGCTGCCTTTCGCGTTCACTAGTTAATTGTGAAAGTTGCTTAAACAAAAGACGACAAAGCTAACTGGCGAACACAATACGCGACACAAGGTGGTCTTGACAATTGTCGGACCACCGTAACGATTGTACGGACACACACCGAGTTTTCTTGTTTGATTAGCGTCCACAGTTGTTGTTTACCCTGTGAACAAGCAAAGAATATACCTAGAAGTGAATGCTAGAAAAGTAGATACGGTATTTTATGCAAATGTAAATCATTATTGATTATCATGTTTGAGAAAAAATGGGTCGTACATGTAACATCGTTATTATTTTTTATGATGAGCAATGTGAAGTAGCTGTCATTGATTTATTGATAAAGATAAACGCTTATTCGATTGTACCTATAAGCTATACTAGAAGAGTTGTTGTATGAACAATTTCGCTGTACATTATCATATTAAGTCACTAAATCAGTATCATGAGGTTGTTTCATTCATCACTCTTGAGAACCGTCATTATCATCATCATCATCATCATCAGTGTAAAGCTATCCTACGCTGATTGAATATATTTTCTTATATCTTTCTACCCCAAAATTTTTTTTCTCGTCATTTAAATGTCCAATTCTTCTGGGTTCTGTTGGTTTCTTCTGGGTAAGCGTGTTAAATCTTAGGCTTCGTCATCGTCCCTTATGGGCGGATCAGTGACCAAACGAAAGTCCATTTAATAAAAAAAAAACAATTTTTAGTATATTTCATCATTCACATATCCTCTGGTTAATTATTTACCTCTCACATCACAGTTAACCGGTCTGTCTGTGCATATATGCTCATATTGTTTCGTAATTGAGACCAATTGTAAAGAGTCAGTCAGTACATTGTTAATAAGAACTTTACTCAACATGTTTACTATTATCATCTTGTAATTTCTACCTACACATTGACCAATTCAGTAAAGTGAGATGTTGTTTGATATAACTAACATGAATGAAGTGTATAGACATTGAATACTTGTGTAGGGACTTTAATCGAAAACTAAAGAGCTATATCAACAATTATATTACTAGCAGAATATGCAAAAAGAATTAAAAAGTAAAAAACAAAACGATATAGATAATGAAACTAGAAAAAGATCACAATAATTATCACTTACCTTCATCATCATATCAGCCTAAGGATGTCCACTGCTGAACATAGGCCTCCCCCATAAACTTCCACTTCGAACGGTTTTGGGCCGATTGCATCCAGCGGCGCCCAGCGATTTTGACCAGATCGTCGGTCCACCTGGCGGGAGGTCGTCCCGCTTGGCGCTTTCCAGTACGTGGTCGCCACTCGAGAACCTTCCTTCCCCATCGGCTATCGGTTCTTCGAGCGATGTGGCCTGCCCATTGCCACTTCAGCTTACTAACTCTACGAGCTATATCGGTCGTTTTCGTTCTCCTACGAATATCCTCGTTTCGGACCCTGTCACGTAGAGAGATTCCGAGTATAGCTCGTTCCATAGCGCGCTGTGTGACTGAGCTTATTTATTCGACCAGCAGTAAAAGACCACGTCTCTGTTCCATATGTCATTACTGGTAACACGCACTGATTGAAGACCTTTGTCTTCAGACTCTGAGACTCTTCACTTACCTTAGTTCGCTAAAACTATCTAATTTCTGCTAATCTACAAACAAACATGTCCACGAAAGCCTTTATACTAGTAGAATACCAAAGAGTATGATTCTATCCTCAAACTCTGAGTCATAGTCTTCTACAGTTGCTATATCCTTATTTTCATCTTAGAAAACCGTACAACAAAATATATCCACTTCGTCTTTTTCCTCTTTAGAATCATAGCCCAATATTATTCACAGGTCAATGAGTCTCTCGACACTTTTTACAGGTATTTCAAGAAGTACTCTTAAACCAAAACTACAATATGAAATCGTTACTTCTACAAAGGTCAAGTGCTTAACACTTGTTTGACTTTAGGAGTGACGTGATGGCCATCGGAATGTTTATTTTGCTATATATTTTTAAGTATTTAACAACGTGTCGTTGTACTTTGCTAGACTAAGTATAAGAAGAAAACATACTAGCGTTGCCAATTTGTGTAAATATAATTATAGTATTATTTTTTTCTACTTCGAATATTTTATTTTACATTGTATTTTCAAGGCATTTCTGGTCTACCACGGAAGCAGTTGAACAGTTAGTACATTCTGTACTATATTTAAAAAAACATAACAATGTAAAACCAAAAAATCGATTGTAATCATGATGTAATATCGAGGCAATCATATATTATCGATTATCGATTAATAACTATGCGCTGACGGCGATGGGTGAATAGAAACATCACATGTCAATCAGTGATGAAGAATTGACTTGCGTATGATTGCTTCAGCATAGCCTAGAAAGGATAACTCTAGTTTATTATAGAATTTTATCGGCTGATTGAGATTAATCTAAGGTTTAGCTTGTATCGCTGAAATATCTCGAACCACTTCTACTACTAGGTCGAGGCATTCATTGATATGTAATGGATTACCAATGTTTTTAGATAAACACGGAAATTTACCAATAGTTAAAGGATGGTAAGTTACTTTCCAACTACGACCTGTTTGCTTTATACTTTTTGACAGTCAAGCATTATTATCTATCTATAAAAAATCTCATTGTTTAAGGATCTAAAGCCCAAATTTTAATAACGGTATGACGTTATTCTTCTGCGTTATTGTTCAATTATAGAACATTAAAATGCTGCTTCCAGCGATAACACTTACATAGTATGGATTACTTATTAACATAATTGTTCCAACACCTACGGTACAAAGACGTGGTTTTATACTATAATTTATTAGCTATGCCCCTTTATTATTTAAAGTCTTTGTTATAATAAATTTAATTTGTAATAACTGGGTAAAAACAATTGATTTGATAGAAAGTCTTTCTTGCCTTTTATTTGAATATAGTTTTATGGTATTTATTACAAGTACTTGTTGATTAGTGACATTCTAGCGGCCCTAAATCGATTGCCAATCAGTTTTTTGTGGTGTTACAATAATGATTTGATGGAAAATCTGTGGATCCCGGATCAAAAAGTTCATTCATTGTTTGTTTGACATTGGCTCTTATTGTTAGGTTAATAAACAGGTAAATCATGAAGATAATGTTCAATACCTTGTAAAGATATGATAGTTTTTGTTAGTCACCTTGTTATGCCTTTTCTTTTTATTGATTAAGGTTTTTTTCGATTTATTTGATACTTCCCTCCTGAATACTAGCTTAAATTAATGGGTGTTATGAATTTATGGGTGATATGAAGCACTCGTGGTGTAGAATTATTAGCCGTTCCTAATCGATCGGTAAAGTTAAGCTACCACCGGTATGGCCGGTGCCTGGATGGGTGACCGCCTAGTGGTATTTCACCACTAGCCTATCTCCACCGATCCGCAGTGGGCACGCGTGGTGGAGTAATACCAATGCTAATTTATGAAAGGAGGCCTGTGCTAAGCACTGGGAGTGGGTTATAGGCTGATGATAATGATGAGCGAAATGATTTTTATTATATTTTATTCTTTAATCTTTAAGGTATTTACTTTCCTGGGCAACATATTATACAAAATCAAGACCAGTCATCTGTTTTATTTTATTTTTTCGACTAAGTCGGTAAACAAGCGTGCGGCCCGCCTGATGGTAAGCGATTACCGCAGCCATATGGACGCTTGTAATACACAAAGCAACGCTTACGCGTTACCGACCTTTTCCCCCTGCCCTATGAGCTCTGGCAACCTTACTCACGCGCAGGAACACAACTTTATACAACATAAAGTTATTTGTTTGCGGTATTCTGTAAGGTGGAGGTACTTCCCCAGTCGAGCTGCTCTTTGAGCGAATAAACGCTACGTTCTACCCCTCGTAAACATTCTGAACATTCATTTATAGGACTAACTCTTAAATAATTGTCTAGACTTGCGTCTTTATTATTTATTACCTTTGGCCACATCAGCCAGCACATACCACTGTCAGCAATGATATTATAATATAATAGAGATATGCTATCCTCATACTAAGCGGGGTTCAGTTATTGTTGAATTAGGTTAATGCGATAGATAATACGGATCGTATGGTACAGAAAGAGATAGCTATATGTATGTATGTATGTATGTATATGTAGCCACTAAGTAAAATTACGACAATTGTCTAAATTTGTCTGCAAAAATTAGCGTGCGTTAATGCGATATCTACCTCTTTTTATTATAATATCATTGACTGTCAGTTTGTGGTCAAACTCAAACCTAATTTAAAAAAAGAGTAGGTTATAAAAACAGTACTTACCATACCACTTAAACGGTACAGTACTACAAACCTTAGAATATGTCACATCGCATGTTATGAATACCATAAACACGGTACGACATTCCACACCTACGTAAGAAAACTAACACCACATTTATCATAAATAATAGAGCATTATTTGTTTTTTATTATTCATCTTTTTCCTAACTTTCATACAAATCTTCGTGTTATCTTGTTGTTGGCATCTAGATTATATTCATCTGAACATTCAGTTTTTTATTCGATTTACTTTTGGTATAATAAAGTACCGATATTGAACTTATAATATTAATAAAATTATGCTTATTATATTTTTCAGCACACTCGCTCGTAAAGTGACATTTATTGCAAAATAAAAGTCTGTTTTTTTCCTCGCAAGTGTGTTGAAAAACATCGTATGACACGCGTGTGCATTGATTATTATACTCTCGGCTCACTTATCGTGTTCGCCTGCGGCTCTCGAGTATAATGACTAACTTTGCACACATGTATCATAATGTACTATTATAACCCTTTGATTGTTGATTAAAGTTACCAAAAAATCTAGGCAATGAAATATATTCATAAAAAAATCATAACGTAAATCTGTCTTACTAACGGACAATAGGCAACAGAACTTTACCCATAATATTTAATTCACAGATTACCGTTATTTGTAGGAGGATACACCATCTATTAAAAACTGGTTTGTCAGATGATACTAACATTATGATTGTATCTGTACAACCGACAATAAATATAAGTAATCATAACAATCAATTAGGGAGATTGCAATAGATTGGATTGGTACACTTTCTGTTTTTTGTGTAGACCTACAAATCTACTGTAAACGACGTGAATTTTATACTACAGCGGTTACCGAAGCCTATAGACGGTTGCAATACCGAGGTACTGCCTTTCTCTTCACACTCTTCTTGAGGAGGAATTGAGAGGAGTTACTGTGCTGGCATTGGAAGAGACAAAACGCAGTGAGATTTAGTATTATACCGCTGGTCTCAGGCACTGCCACCAAAGTGACAATATGAGAAGGCCTCATGGACCTCTGACGACAATTTTTTTTTTCTTTCAAGATACTTTTTGGAACACAGGGTCTATTTAACCTCAGATTAAATAGCAGTAAATTAAGATCAGTAAATAAGTGGGAGTCTCCTTCTTATTTACTGATTATATTTGATTTACTGATATAATTACTTAGATATTACGTAATTTTAAGCAATTCAAAATATTTCTTACTTTAAAATAACTTAAACATTACACGTACATTATATACAACGTTTAACGGAAAGGGTGTATCTATTAAAGTACACAACATCTTTGGTATGTAGCCCACAGATTGCAAAAGAGAAAATTATATAACATTAGCAAGTAACGTAAAAGAGAATGATCCTCATTGAAAAATTACAGTAATGACACGTTGTATGATTTTAATTCCATTAACTTGGAAGTAAAAAATTGGTACTTATTAATTTTAGAGTAATTTATTAGCTGAAACTTTTTATAGAGACTTTTGGTTAGATATTTACCCTTTACGTTACACGTTGTATATTATTTAAAAAATAACATATTTATATTAGGTATCTAATGACTTGTCAAAGAAGATCATATCATTGATAAGACTAATAATAATATAATACTATTTACAGGTAACCCATAATTTCACATCCATCTTCTTCAGTCACTTCTAAACTACATATAAGTCTGTGTTCATCATAGAAAAAAACCAGTTATTGAATAGGTTCGCAACTCTCGATTGTTTTTCGTTTGCGCAACTATGAGCGTCTACTTTCGTGATCAAGCGGGATGTGGGCGATCACACGCATGTATAGAGTGTGGAAAAAACGACGCGTTATGATACGCGGGAGTTCCGTGCTCGGACGCTAGATGGATCTAGCGTAGCTTCTTATGGTGGCATATTTTAAATGAAACAAAATACTGTACTATTTAATATTTTGTATATAGTATTATGACGGGCCATTTTTTTTTTATACAGCAAGACTTCAAGGTTAAGATTCCACCTAACGCGCCGCAGGTCGTAGGTTCGATTCCCACACAGAACATGCATTTGTGTGCATGAATATTAAATATGTATTTACAAAACAAAAAGTAGTATATGTATTATATCAGTTACATAGTACAAGCTCTGCTTGGTTTAGGATCAGATGACCATGTTTGAGGAATGACCCAGGATATTTATTTATTTTGTATACAGGTTGTAACGGAAAGTGTATACATTACAGTAATTCCCCATTTTTGGTACTAGGCGCACAGATCGCGGATGATACAATTTTATTAACCGACTTCAAAAATGAGGAGGTTATCAATTCAGATGTGTGTATGTTTTTTTTTTATGTATGTTCGGGCATAACTCCGTCATATGTAGACGGATTTGCAAAATTCTTTTTTTGTTCGAAAAGGGTTTATTCCGAAATGGTCCCATATAAATTTCATATCGATGAAACTAAAAATTAAAAAATAAATTAACTTTTTAACAAAAACAAAAAATTAACCGCCTTCAAAGTACACTAAAAAGTATATTTACAAACACTCTGTACATATCGCCAAATCTAGTGAGAACGCAAGACAAGTTGCTCTACTTTATAGCAAACAATTTATTGTGAGAAACAAATAACAGGTAGCAAGACGCTGCCTTCTTGAGCAATACAATTATATTAAACCATTTCATTTACAATGCATTTATTGATTTACATTTAAGATTGCACGTTGCAAGATGTCTAATTAAATTAGTGAAATCGCTAAATTACATAATAGATACAGTTCTTGTGGGAATCAGAATAAGATGTTTACTTATGTGATGAAGAAATTGATATTAAGATTGAATTATGTCCAAATCGTGATTGAAGATGGACTTAATTGCTGTGTAAAAGTATTTTGTAATTGCTTAAATTGCAATTGCTCTGCAAAATATTATTGATTGCAAATGTTTAAGATGTGAGAGGTCATATGACTTAATTAACTACAATTTTATAGACAAAGCTAATTGTAATCGTTTAGCGGAGAAGCAAATAGGTAAGGTCAGCGTATTTAGATGCTGCAAGAAAAATAGTAACTAATTAAGCTTAAAAAAAAGAAAGACCTTTGTAGCAGACGTTGGAATAATGATAATTACAAAACACAATCATCTAAATGTACTATCACTACGAAAGCTAACAGTAAACTTTAGGGTTATAAGTCTATTAATAAAGAAAATAAAAGAAACTTATAATAATGATAAAGTATATTAACCCCCTTAAAAGTCCTAACCTTTTTGTAAGATCCTGTTTAAATACAATAAGACACAATTACCTATGCCCTGAATAACTTTGTACACAATTACTATGAAGGTAACATACTGGTTCCCCGGTAAAACATGTCTAAATGACCATCTGCGTATATTAACAGATATGTTTGCGAATAAAATGTATTCTATTGTATTCTATTCTAAGGTTTTTGTGTTCTTTTAAAACCATTTTATTACTGTATATAGACAACACATTTTAATGGCTAACATAATACATCATACTAAAAGATAACTATCCCATTTTAATTTATTCACAAAGTATAAAACAACAATCGATCAGTTCGGCGCCTCTACATCGGCTAGTGATCGATTACTTGTCACCTCGCACTCGTTTTGACGGGTATCGATAATTAATCGAGTCGAGTGGCTAGTCGGCCTGTGTGATGTAATTGTTCCTCTTTCGCGTGTCCAATTTCGATTATGATATCGGTTCTGTGGAATAGAATCGAGGTTAACAATAAAAGAGAACATTTCAATTTCATAATTACGATGTTTATATGACAAATGATGATTTGTTAAAAATCTCCAATATCGATATGTAAGGCAGGGTTAATAGAGTCGATGCAGCATTATTACCTGGCAATGTTATTTAAAATTAACAAAGCCAGATCTCTACATTTACCTTGTTTTCTCCGGCATCATAGAAAACATAATAAATTCAACAACTCAATTTCTAGAGTTAATTGAAAATTTAAATAACGGATTTACTTCGATTACTTTCTACAGTTTCTTGCGGAGTTTGCACCTGTGTACCCTACATATTAACATAAACATTACTTACAAATAACAATATAATGTGGCATTAGATTGTACTGCTACGCTCTAACAGATGTAGTACGTAAATCAATTTTTCGCAACAATGGGCCATGATCTCGCATTAAAAGCAGCTAAATCTAAGTCTTATCCATTCAAAAATCAACTCTAAGACCTTTATTTACTTCATAAACTCAGATACTACTGGTGTCGTGTTTAGGACGTTATTAGTTGGATATAATGTAACAATATGCACTTGCGTCCACTCTCAAAGCTCGAATGCTTGCGCCAGATTTGACCTGAAGTGCTGACTGGAACAGAACCTGTTGATTCGATGTTGTGAATAAAATTTATTCGGTACCACATTGTCACCGGATGGACAATGATGTGATTTGTGACGTGACATTTTGTCGTGGTTTTAAATCATTTTATGACGTCTACCGATGTCGTTGAGAATTGTTCATAACTTATTTATTGTTTTTTTTTTCCATTGTAGTCATAGGATAGAGGCTAAATTAATTTCGCCGTGAACCATGTTTAGATCTTGTAGGTAAGGCTAAAATACAACAGAAAGCCTAGCGAGATACCATGAAATTTAAGCGTCTTTAAAAAAGTCTTAATTTTATCAAATTAATATTTGCGATTTCTAAACTGTGTTCGACTACAAAAAACACACCTGATTTGGTAGTACTTCCTTATTATAATGCAGCTAAACCATAAATTTCAATATAAAATCCAATTTCAACCTCAAATGCCCATACATATTTATAAAAATAATTAAATAAAGCTTATGCAAATTATATAACTGATTTTCTATTAGTCTGTCACGTAGAAATGCCTACTCGTTCATAGTGTCGACCTTGACATATTACATACAATAATCATTTACTCATTTATCACCGAGTTTACAATCATTAGAGTCAGCAAGTCACTTTTCTAATCAGATAATTGTAGTTTTGAAGCGAATTAATAAAACAACAATTATAAAATGTTTATTTAGTTTTGTATGTGAAAAAATATCGACAAAAAGTATTTTACGAACTTGAATAAATAAATTAGCTCAGTAAATTTGATAAAGCGAATAAAGTTTGGGATTGAAGGCTTAATATTAAAGGTGGATCTGAAAGAGCGCCACAAACCAAAATATCACGTTGTAACAACTTTCTAAAATACAGTAAAAAGTTAGATCATTCGATATTTTGTACAAAAACAGACGTGTAGTCTATTCAATACATTTCCGTGTTCCGGGGCGGTCTGATAAAAAGGTTGACAAAGGATATTGTATGGAGAGAGCCTTCTATTGTTGTTTGTTTTTTAGCGAACCACAACGCAACGCGGTGACAAGTTGTTGACTTGAGCGGCGGTGACGGTGCGAATGTTGCTCTACTTATTTTTATGATTCAATTGTAGAGGTATTTTTTGCAGAACTAAGTTGGCAAACAAGCAACCCACCTGGTACCTGGTGGTAAGCGGTTACCGTAGTGCTATGGAAGTTTGCATAACCCGGAGCAACCTAGGGGATCACTCACGCATTATTGTCCCTTCCCCCTATCCGTTGAGCAAAGATTGAATTTTATATAAAAATAGAACTCGTAGTATTTTGTTCTAAAATTCACGTACACGTACAAGAAAATAAATAATGTACTACGTTTTACAATTTACCCTGCAATATCCTCATTGTAAGCAAACAAAATGGCAGTTCAATACTAGATTCGATCCAACTTGCTTCTAGATCAGCCAAGTCATGTTTGTATAAACATGACTCATGTTTGACAGCATTGAACAATATTAACAGCAGAAACCTGTTGATCAAAAGCATAACACGGTACTGCACTGCAATAATTTCTGTTAGATAATTGTAAATCTCTACTAACAATAAATCTGTCGCTGTGTTTGTTAAATGAGGTCTAAAGGTTAGTTTTAATTGGACTTTCACTTGATGCGCATTATAATTCAAATTATATTCTCAGCTATAATAAGTTATGGATTAATTTACCTCCGTTACATTATAGTAATGGTCTTCTAATACTTATTTTGGTTGGGTTTAGTTAGAAACTTCACTTCGATACTTTATTTTATTGCCATGCTTTCATATTTTTTGGGTAGGTATGCTATGTCGTCAGTCTAATAATTTTTTACGGAGAGATTTGTTGGCCAAACCTAAAGCTATCTAAACACTTAAAAATTGTTATAATTACTGAAAAATCCGCACCATTTATTCTTGAATAATTTGCCATAAGTTGTCTTACAACTTACAAAATTTGCTACGATGGAAAGACATTTGTGTGTATTGTGTTAGGAGAACTTAAGTAGTGTTTTTCAGACTGTATTGTTAATGAAAATCCTTCTCTTCACCAACCAAACAAATACATAATGCATAATTAACTTTTTAACAAAAAAATAAACCGCCTTCAAAGTACACTAAAAAGTATAAAATAACTCTTATCTGACACTGTTTTGAAGTGAGCGAAATCGCATGACGTGTTCTATAGAAAATATTTCGCTGACTTCAAAACAGTGTCAGATAAGAGTTATTTTATACTTTTTAGTGTACTTTGAAGGCGGTTTATTTTTTTGTTAAAAAGTTAATTATTTTTGAATTTTTAGTTTCATTATATACTGAATACATCTGCGTAACCCTTTCGAGTGTACAGGCCTGATGTTTTGTTGTGTGATTGCGTAAACAATGCATATTTATGCGATAGCAGCAATCGCGGCTGATTTACTGTATTTTTTTTAAGTGTTCCGTTGTCTATCTCCGAAACTCATCATCAGATCTATATGAAATTTATATGGGACCATTTCGGAATATAACCCTTTCGAACAAAAAAAGAATTTTGCAAATCCGTCTATATATGACGGAGTTATGCCCGAACATACATAAAAAAAAAAAAAAAAAAAAAAAATATAAACATCCGAATTGAGAACCTCCTCCTTTTCTTGAAGTCGGTTAAAAAGTGGTAGCCCTTAACTCTTACATAAACTTTAGTGTAACCTGCACTTTATTTTATCTCAAATACGTCTGTTAAAGCTGTTTTAACATGGTCCCTTGGTAGTTTGAACTACCAAAGCTACTTACAGTAAAGGTCATGTCACGTTACGGTTGATTTATTATGTTTCATAGTAAATGTTATAGTGAAACGATAAGCAATAAACATAATACCAAAAAAAATGCCTTGTCTATAGTTATCTAATTGTTTATGTCAAATATTAAGTTGTATGAAAAAAAATGCTAGTTTTTTTTTACTTTTTAACAAACAAACATTAAGAATTGTTAAGTAGAGCAACATTCTATCAGGTACCACTATTGAGAACAATAGGAACTTTAGTGGGCAACGACTCGAGATTGGATTTGAAATATTCACCAACTCATTCCGCGCCTGACTGTCTGACCATAACTGCTTTAGCACTAACATAACTCCCCCATAAAACCTTCAAAGGCCACCTTTATTACCTACACAATAAGATTCATAACAACTGCAATTATAATTCTCGGTATTATAAAGCTTTTTTCCCTCTTTAAAATGTATTTATGCATAGTTTGTGTGACCTTCGATATCATGGGGCTACGGCCTATGGGAAATTAATTATAGGGTCTTAAGTATTAATTTGTCAGATTTTGTGATAAAAAATGTTGTGGTCATGGGAAAATCATTAATTATTATAATTGAAAATAATTTAATGTTATTGATAACTTTTAACACCAATTCCCTTAAACGTAGACCTAAGTAGTGGACTCTGTGGTAGTGGAAGGCTATTTTCTAATACGATTTTTTTCGAGACGAAGGTCCCGGGTCGAATCGTACAATGAGCTTAAGCTTTCGGTGAAGAAAGACATCGTGAGGAAACCATAGGTGGTAGGGTATTTTGTAGTAGTAGTACCCATTTGGCTGGCTACCACCCTCAAGTTGAAAATCTGTCGCCAAGCACCAATCGGTGTGTTCTGACAGCTGCGCTTGAGAGCTAGTTCCTTCTAGGCTTTGTGTGCTTACCACCTTCGGCCACATCATCACTTACCATGGTGAGGTTGTGGTCAAACATCGGATGGGCCGATGAATTTTGGCAGAAACTTTTTTTATAGAGAGTCTGTACCTGATGTAGTAGTAGATGTGTTTGTTTGTTTGTTCAACCTACACTCAAAAAGTAATGGCCCGATCGCGATGAAATTTGGCATGCATGTAGCTTATGGCATAAAGAAGGACATAGGCTTTATCCTTTTTTAAAGTTTTTATAGATGCCATGTGACTTTTGAAGATGTTTGTTACTCTTTCACGCAAAAAGTACTGAACGGATTTGCATGAAATTTAGCAGACAAATAGAATATATTCTGGAATAACACATAGTATACTTTTCTCGGGAAAGCAACATATCCCCAGGGGACTTGGGTAAAACCGTGTAACGGAAGCTAGTAATCTTATAAGAATTCAAAGTTAGGAATTTTATAAAACTATACTATATAGCTATCCCCCGCGGTTTCACCCGCGTTCCCGGGATAAAATGTCTTTCTCCATACCATTGGCTATCTGCATGCCAAATTTCATGATGATCCGTTGAGTAGTTGAGGCGTGAAGGCGTAAAAAACAAACAAACTCACTTTCGCATTTAGAATATTAAAAAGGATTCTATAATATTTCAAAGAAAAATATTACCTTATTACACTAACATTAATGTACTACACTTTTCCATAAATTATCAATTAGCACTTTTTAATGGAAAGTGCACTTAAAGTTAATTTTCATGGTAGTGTTCGTAGTCTATAAAGTTTGGATAGGTTAAGTTTAATAGCTTGATATAACTTCAAGTTAATTTACATTACATTTATGGGCTTCTTGTTGTTTTACCTATATGAAGAAATTTTATGGCATATTTTAATACGATTTTGTCTTTTATGATGTAAAATAATGGACACAAATTTTAATGCGAAAAGAGTTAGTAAATTACATAATTCATAAATATCTATTAACCAGTTGTAGGTATATATATAAAAAAAACAGACATTTTAACCACAAACTTCATTTTCTTAGATAATTATCAAAATTAATATTCAAACCAAATTTCCATTCTAAACGAAAGTTCCGGTCATCGTAATGTGGTCGGTCATGAGATCGTAATTTTTTTACATTTGTCTTCGGGCTACTTAAGGTGTAAAGGAGGATGGGCAAAATAGCATAATCGTAGATCAACCCATTATAAAAAAATATAAACTTATTTGAGACCCTCACAACAAACCCTTTCATTTGATATGACACAAGGTACCTAAAATTGACCCCCATATTCCAAATTCATTTATTTACTATACGGACGTGTATTTGGGAAATAAATTCATATGTGTATACAAAATTTCAACTTAATCGGTCCTGTAGATTCGAATCAAATCGGCTGTGACAGACGGACAGACAGACAGATAAACACATGAGTGATTCTATAAGGGTTCTTCCTTTTGAGGAACATTAAACATATTCAAATAATAATAATAATAATAATAAATTTATTTGAAACCAACCAAAAAGTTTTTACACAAAAATTGCTTATTAACTAGTGTTACTAAACGAGCTTATATAATATTATTGTGTTAATAAAGTAGCTTCTGCTGCTGAACTAGGTTTATAGCCTGTATTTCAGCATATACAGCGCCTCAAGCCTCGGATTTTAGTGTTTTACAATATTATATAGCTGACTAATGCAATACAATTTGAAAGTGCAATACAAAAAATAGTACAAATTTTAATAGAACAGATTTTAATAGTACAGTCGAAGATATGACTATTATCATAAATATCATTAATATTCCGTTTCTCTGTAAATATATTATTTAGGTATACTTAAAGGTCGTTAACGGTTTACTGTTAATATGTATTTTGACAATATTTCAAATGTCAAATTGACTTTTAGAACCGAAAAACGGCCTGGAATATTATTTAAATCAAAATCATCTAAATTTTTTTTTTCTATCGATGGCCGAATTTATTACACGTGTAATTTAATATCGACGTATTAAATTACACGTGCCGTATTTTATTGTTGGTTTATACAAAATTTACACTCCTTTAGCATTTCATTAAAAATCAATCATCAATTATGATTTTTATTGTCCAGAGAATAAAGTTTATTTTTGTATATGGAAGGATGTTGAAAATCTTTTGATTAGTGTTATTTGGAAAGGTTTATTTATGTTCTTTTTAAATTATCTAGTTTATAGTGTACAGTTATCTTTATTATTAATACGTGAGGAGAAAACTTTGTACCCCTTTTATGATAAAGGAGTGAAGAAAGCTGACGTTATTGACTTATTCATTTTTTTTTCGTATATAATATTATATTCGAATTTCGACTACTATTATTTAAATACAAATTATAGGTAACGGTAGGCTCAGCTTTTTGTGTCAATTATTGTATGGTCCAAAATATTTTGTAATTTAGGGAGGCATCAAATACCGTTATGAATTAATGATTTAGTATTAAAAAAACCGGCCAAGTGCGAGTCGGAGTCGCACACGAAGGATTCCGTAAAGACGTTTCTTGTATTTTTGTCATTTGTTGTTAGCGGCAATAGAAACACATTTTACACATTGTGTGAGAATTTCAACTGTCTACAGTTCATAAGATGCAGCCTACTGGCAGACAGACGGACGGGCGGACAGTGGAGGTTTAATAATAAGGTCCCATTGACACTCTTTGGGTACTTAAAAAAACTTCTTAATAATACCTACCCTCATATATTTAACAAGTTTTTACACTGCGATTTCACCCGCGTTTCAAAGGCATTTTATGCTTTCCTGGGATAAAAAATATCCTATGTGTTCATTTTTTTATTTTTTTTTATTAAATACAAATCCGGTCATGCATGGAGTACTGCTGCCATCTTTGGGATGGATCAGCTAAGTACCAGCTTGAGGCCCTCGACTCAATAGAACAGCGAAAAAGCCGATCGCATATTGGCAAGGATATATTTTGGAAAGTAGGAGCCTGGTGGTAAGGTATGCTAGGTTATCTATACGCATGCCAAATTCCATCACTTTTGGGAGTGCCGTTGAGGCCTCAAGAGGTAGGTAACCAAACAAACTCTTATCCGTATTTATTATATTAGTGAGATCATTTTATGTCGCCTACAATAATTTCTCCGTTATAACAAAATATACTTGTTTATTTCCATATCGAATTTCACATAGGGCCGACCACCATACTTTATGGCGTCTATAACCATTAGTTAAACCAATTTGTATGTTAAGCAATTTGTAGGCAATTGCATACATATAATATAAGAAAATTATTTAATTAAAGACCCCCTATCGGCAGTTTATTATTCATTTGTTGAATACGTTACAAATATAACTTGATCTATGGTATTGGTGCCTTTGTTCCAATGGTTAAGGCTCCAGGGGTCAAAACATGTTGGTGGTTTTAGAAGTCCATCAAAATAAAGTAATATTTGAGAGTTTGTCATATTTGTCACTTTACATGTGTGGTGTCAACGGGTGGTGGATATATGTAAATTATATTTACAGTATGGATGATTTAATAACAGATTTATACAGGCGTTACATTCTAAATGGGTACTTACACTTTTAGATTCTAATGACTGTATTTTAATTACGTAAGATGGCAGACCTCTGAGTAGGGTTTCGTTCCCGGGTCCCGGGAATCGGGAATCGGGAATTCCCGGGAAATACGTCATTCCCGAAGTCGGGATTTTTTTTGCGGTTTCCCGGGAATTCCCGGGAATTTCTCTATTAGATTGAATGCTTTAAAACACCAGCAAACCTTGATCAAAATTAACGAAAAACCTTTGATACACGAAAATGTAGCATAAAATCATAGTACAAATGGCTACATCCACAGAAATCGAACGTAAATTTTCTGTATGGGTAAGTTTCGCTACCAAAATCAGGTTTTTTCTGAACTAAAGATAAAAGCTGAAAGGAACCATGAACAGATTTTTGATGAAAATAAAAGTGTTACATATAAAAAAATATAGTTACATATAAAATATAGTATTTTCGGAGATAAACCACCTTTTTTTTTTTGAAAAAAAACAATTTTTCCGAAGATTCATTATAAAAAATATAAGTTTTGTTATTTTATTTGCAAAACACGTAACCTACAGGTGATTTTTAGGGTCCCGTGCCAGCGGGACCCTATTACTAAGCCTGCGCTATCCGTCTATATGTTTTTCTGTAAGCTGTATCTCATGAACCGTAAAAAGTAGGCAGTTGATTTTTTTTTCTGAATGTGTATGTATATTGCCGCTATAACAACAAATATTAAAAATGAAATAAAACTAAAAATTTAAGGGTGGCCCCCAAGATATGTCATTACGGAACCCTTCGTGTGTGAGCTCGTTTCGCACTGGGCTGATTTTTTTTCTAGTTGCTACTATGTGTGGATTCTGAACTGCAGGTTTTAGAGAAAATAATAGTAACATTAAAAATTAATAAAATTTGTATTTTCGGAGATAATACGGACTTTTATTTGAAAATTTTCAAGATGTCCTAATTGTGTTTTTTTTTTGTTTTTATAAAAAAATCTTAAGTTTTACCTATACAAATTCAAGTAAAACACGTAATGCGCTTTCATTGTGATAATGTATACGTTCGCTGCTTTTTTTAGCCTATTGGGTACACGTAGGAGTGTCAGATTTAAAATATCACATCATATCATATTGTAACATCATTGATTGATTTTAATTTTAGAACTGCTTTTGAGACAAATAAATAGCTAATTTAATTAAATTACGTGTTTTAATTAACTTTTGATAGGTAAAAATAAACACACAACTTTTCCCGGGAATCGGGAATTCCCGGGAAATCATTTTTTTCATTCCCGGGTCCCGGGAACGGAAAAAGGTCGGGAAAAACGAAACCCTACCTCTGAGGTTTCTTTCAATAGTTTTAAGTATGGATAATTGTAATAAGATAATAGTAGAACTAAGAGAAAAGATTGCGAGGTAGAGCGTAGCTCAAAGAGCAGCTCGTCTGGGGAAGTAACTCCGCCTTACAGAATACCGCAACCAAATAACTTGATGTTGTGTTCCTGCGCGTGGGTGATGCCCCGTGTGTTGCAAGCGTTCATATGGCTACGGTAACCGCTTACTATCAGGCCGGCAGTAAGCTTGTTTACTGATTTAGTGCTAAATAAAACAAGATCCTCGATCGTATATGTCATATACTATCTATTAATAAATAAAATATTTAAGATATCTCTCCGTAAATTGTCATCGAAATAGGTTCGTCAGCTAAAAGGTAAAGATCTTATAAGTAGTAGTAGTAATAATACCTATAATATATTACTTAATTTATGCTCAGCCATTAACTCTAATATAACAAAAACCCGTTACTATAAACCTTTCAATTGGTAGGTAGTTGTACGTTTGAATTTTGAAAAATACAATCTGTCTCACCCTTTCAGAAAATAATAGCTTTCCAAAACAACCGGAAAAGGTGCGATGCTATTAACCGGAAGCGCGTCCAGACGGGAAATAGATTTTTGAAAGTTTCCATCGTTGGAAAAATCAAATTTTCCTCCGGTCTTGTTGATTTATTATGCACTTTTGTTAAATTGTCAGTCATTTTGCCTACCATCAAATGGAATGACATGTACGACATTTTATTTATTTAACATGATATTTACACAGCGTTTAACAAAAAAATATAACTTATAGGTAATACTAACTTATAACTATAACTTATAGGTAATTTGCCAATAAAAGGGATATCTACCTTGTAACTTAAATTTATTAAACAATAAATTGGTGGGTAGGAAACTTTTAAAAGAAACTACAAACTAACGCAAACGTCGCATCATGGGGGTGTGTTTGTGATTGGTGCATAAAGTTACTATTACAGTTTTATATTAAAATAATTATATCTATAGATAATTTTACTGTTTATTCAGTGAAACTACAAAAATGCTAATAGGTCTTTCATTCATAAGAAAATTTGTATGGTCGTACAATCCCATTCACTTTAGCAGAAAATATGGACTCCGTTCCTCAAATTTTGTAAGATGTATGCAATAACTCTTTTAAATTGTTCACAGTTTAATCCTTATATGTCAGTTACATCTTCATTGTCACTTATAAGGTAAAGTATGTTTTCTTAAGACATAAACAATTTCTCCTCGTGGTGTGTCACGTCAGCCGGCGTACCTCAAGGTGGCGTTCTATCTCCTCTCCTCTTTGCTGTTTTTATCAATTCAATTTCTCAAAATCTCTCTTCTTCCTACCACCTATATGCTGACGATCTTCAAATATATTCCCAATCCTCACTTAACAA
The DNA here is from genome assembly GCA_951394255.1 of Polyploca ridens. Taxonomy (NCBI): domain Eukaryota; kingdom Metazoa; phylum Arthropoda; class Insecta; order Lepidoptera; family Drepanidae; genus Polyploca; species Polyploca ridens. Next base: position 7,262,136 of record OX596263.1, read on the forward strand.
CTTATCGCAAGCTATTTTTACAGTAAACGCCGACCTGGATCGCATAACAGAGTGGAGCAAAGCCTTTGGTTTAAAAGTCAATCCCAGTAAGACTCAGGTCATGATTGTAGGGAGCTCCAGATTATTGTGTAAGGTAGACTGGCTCTCGCTTCCCCAAGTAAATCTAGATGGGATTATTATTCCGTACAGTGAGAAGGTCAAAAATCTAGGACTCATAATGGACCGTTGTATGAGTTGGGGCCCACAGCTGCAAGCCACTTGTTGCAAACTGTATGCGTCTGCAGCGTCATTAAAGAAACTGCGTAACTTTCTTCCCACTGCCACTAAAATTGCCTTAGCTCAAACTCTTCTGCTTCCCGTTCTTGACTACGCCGACGCCTGCTATCTAGATCTCACGGTGGACCAGCTAAATAAGCTTGAGCGACTTCAAAACTTCTGTATTAGATTCATATTTGGCTTGCGCAAATATGATCACGTTTCCCATTTTCGTTCTCAACTCAAGTGGCTTCCTATTAGACTTCGCCGGAATACTCATATACTCTCCTTACTTTACAATATATTGTTCAATCCTTCGTCCCCGCGCTACCTCAAGGAACGCTTTGATTTCCTCCACTGTTCTCACTCACTTAGGTCATCAGTAAACTTAGCTCTTAACATGCCAGCACATTCTAGCACTTTTTACGACAAATCTTTCACTGTTGAAGCGGTTCGTTTATGGAACTCCTTACCAATTTCAATCAGACGAGCACAGTCAGTAAATATTTTTAAGGATCAGGTCAAGAAGTTTTATTTGTCCCTCTAGCTATTGATTTATGTTTATTTATGTTAACATATATTGTATTTATGTTTACATTATATTTATATTGTATTTTATCATAGTAAGTATTCATATATATTTTTAATATGTGTATTTTAGTTTATTGCTTGCTTTAATTGTTATATATGCTTTATTTATTATATATTATGTCCAATAGTATTTCACTATGGTATTCATTATAATTTTTTTTTTTTTTGTTTTGTATTGAACACCCCCGTTTTTACAGTTTATTTTAACTCCTCTCCATCCAAAGGTTGCCTGGTAGAGATCACTTTTAGTGATAAGGCCGCCCATTGTAACACTTTCTTTTTTAAGTTCTTGTATTTTTATTTTTTTTCATGTGGTGTAACAATAAAGCGTTATCTATCTATCTATCTATCTAAACAAATTGTTTAACGGTAAATGCCTAAAAAGTATGGCATTCTTTGTTTTCGTCCGCCTGTAAGTGGGTTAAGTGATATTATAAAATTTTATTGGAACTTTATAATTTTTAATGAGTAGGTTGGTGAGAAAAGGCACGGGTTGACGAGCAATTGAATAAGGTTGTCGAAAATCTTATATAGGCACGCTACCTATTAAAAGATAGGTGGAGCGTAGCGTTTATTCGCTCAAGGGCAGCTCGACTGGGGAAATACCTCCACCTTACAGAATACCGCAGCCAAATAACTTTATGTTGTGTTTCTGCGCGTGAGTAAGGTCGCCAGTGATCATTGGGGAGGAGGAAGGGTAGGGAACACATGAGATGCTCCGTGTGGTGCAAGCGTCCATATGGCTACGGTACCCGCTTACCATCAGGCGGGCTGTATGCCTTTTTGCTAAAAAAACGTCAATAAATAAATGAGAAGCTAACCAGAGTCAAATAAATAGCGTGGCAATGTTACGCAAGTAGATAACCATAAGGTTTTCTACAAGCCCACATATTTTGTCTTCAGTATTTCAATTGTCTATTTAAAACAATATCAGTCCCATACTATAATTGTAAAGGTGCATACACATAGCCCAATTGTGGCTTAATGACTGGGGCTATAAGCGTTAATCGTTGAAATGTTGTCTGTGCAAGCAATGAGCAGAAGCGGGAGCGATAGTCAACCATGTATCCTAATCCTACTATCTTACTAATAATGCGAATAATGTGCCTGTTACCTCAATAGGTAACATATATTTATTTTTAATTATATATACTATTTTATTGTATTATGGATGTATGTACTCACTCACTTATTATTTTCGGATGGTGCGGTAGCATGTTTTGATTGGTCGTTTTACCGGGGCTCTCGTGGTTGATATAGAAGTTATTCGTTTTCATTTTAACAGCACTTAAATCTTTCACTGCATGTCATTTAAATTATTTGTTCCAAGATTTTCGCAATTTTTACCTTCTTTTTATATTCTGGTTTCTTGCTTTGATTTTTGCATTTTATTATATTTCTTGTACCTACTCGCCGATGTTCGTGACTTACGCATAACAAGGTGCCGACAGAATACCAGTGTTGTGGGTAGCTCCCACAACTTTATACTGAGTCGGGGCCTTTTTTACACCGCGACGCACAGATTTCTATTATTATTATTGTTGCTACTGTTTTATTTTTCTTTATTATTGTTATTATTTTGTGTGTACCTATATATTATTATTCTGTGCGGTCTGGTGGAAATAAATTAATTTTTCATTTCATTTTCATTTCATTTCATTTTCATTTCATTTCATTTCATTTTAAATCAAATAAAATAGAAAGTTACTTTCACAAGCTTAACTTTACAACTACAAATTATACGATCTAATTAGATACTGGAAATATTTAAAGAAATGGAAACTCTCGGAATATTTGAATTTACGACACTGTTTGTTCTAGAATCTAGATTTAAGATAACGCTCAACAGTGCGCTCGCTTTCGTTTATGCATTGTACTATAAAGTTAATCGTTAAAATAAATCTTGGTACGATAATGCCAGACTAACGAGTGACGATACAATGCCGCGACAATCGGCGGCGGGCCCTTTCATCTTGACACTTTGTCTTTTATAGTGATGACTGCTAAGAATGGCGCTAGGAACTTTTTCCAATTTAATCGCGGCAGAATTGTTCGCAATTATTCAAATATTTTTTTATAGAATTTATCGGTTTTTAATGGAATCGATGCTTTCATTTTCATGTTCAATAAAAAACACGAATGAATGATTCGATAAAAAAAACAAGTTGCTTTAAATAACTTAGAAGAGATAAAATTTAGATAAAATCTAAATTATTACATTTAGGTTAATAAATGGCAGTTTTTATAGAGTATATCAATCATATCTTATTTTATAACTATAGTTGTAACCCTAGTTGGTTTCGTTCCCGGGATCCGGGAATTGCCGATTCCCGGAATTCATCGTTCCCATACGAAAAAAAAAAATCTCCGATAAAAAAACATGTTATTTTAACCAATCAAAAGTCAATTAAAATACGTAAATTATTATAATTACTACTTATGTGACTCAGAATTTGTTTAAAATTATCAATCTTACCCGTGTTTTCTTTTTTCTAGTTACTGTAGGTAGTTTCTGATCTGCAGATCTGAGAGAAAAACGCTGAAATAAACCATGAGCCTAATTAAAAAAAATAAAAGTCACATTAACATAAAAATATGTATTTTCGGAGCGCTTTTTTGAAAATTTCAATATTTTCGATATTTGCTATTTTTATATATTTTTTTTTTATTTATTTGTCTCAGAAGTATGTGATTTTTTAACTACTTTTTTAACACAAATTAAATGTTAATTTAAATAAATACGTATTTTAAATACTTTTGAAACATAAAAATAACAGAACTAACAACTTTTCAAAATATCCCGATTCTTGGGAATTCCTGGGAAATGTTCGGGAATGGAAAAAGCTCGGGGAAAACGAAAACCAAGTAGGAAACTACAACGTAAATGCATATAAAAATACACCACTAAATATACCTTTTGGCGTTTTTATTTTGTTTACACCGATGAAAAGTGAAACTTTTACCAATGACAGAATATTAATATTGAGAATAAAATTTAACACATTAATATAGTATCAAATATATGCTATATGCCATCAAAATAATATTAATTGAATGGATTTGTGATTAATTTATTCACTATTTTCAATCATTCCTTTATTTAAAAAAATATGTACTGACAATTTAAACGCTCTTTCACTATCAACCCATTCAAATCAATAAAAACACCGTTTTTACTAACATTCATTAATTACATTTCTTATAACAATCATCCAATTTAAAAAAAACAATCACGGACCAATCTACACGTGCGTGACTACACACTTTATTGGTTTATCGAATGCCGGTGTAATCTGCGAATTTTGCCAAGCGGCGGCTCTTTTGTTCTTGCATTTTTTAAACTCAGTTTTAAAAATTATCCTCGTTCAAGAATCGATTGCGCTGGTCAGAGCCTCGATCAGAATTCACACGGTATATATCAAAGGGCTGAGCTGAGTGATTGAAGGCATAGTATTTTAAGTGTACTTTTTATTTGTCGTGATTACTTCACATAGATAAGATGTGTAAATGAATGTTTTAGCTTAAAAAGTACGTTTCGTATGTTAACGTTGTTTGTTTTTATTTCAGGTACAAATCTGTGAAGAACATCGTTTGTAGCCCCTCGGGATGAGCTAGGAAGAGGTAAGATTTTTTAATCATAACAATATAATTATTCACCAGTCTTAACTCTCTCAGCCAATTTCGGTTACTTTTATTATGTTTTGAAAAGAAAATTTGACAGAGCTGAATACAGAATGTAGCATTTGACAGTATTTCAATATATAATAATAAAAAGAGTATCATGTAATTACCTCAACAATTACACCACTAATGAACCATAAAACTAGGAACCCATTGAATAAATTATGGTACAACTAAATATTATAATTATCCGACATTACCCCATACGGTTTCCATTATAAAGAGTATTAAATCGAAATAACTTAAAACAACTAAGTTATTTGATTGCCATCTATTCTGATTGGTCGTTAGAACTCCTTTTTTTCTGCCACATCCAACCAACTTGACCTCTCAAACAAAACTATAATAAGACAGTAAGATTTCTTATAAAAGTGGTCATTATTCTTCTGGTAGCCATTACATCGTTTTCTTTATGTCTCAATAAGATATTTATGATAGTTGGAGATTTAATATCAAAAATATATATTAAACATGCTTAAATTATTATGTAGGTACCATAGAACATGAGACACAGCGTCCGAATTTTTTGTACGTCTATGGTATACCAATAAATTAATAGATACCATTACCTTTTCCTCTTTGGAAGAATGACAAATACATTTTATAACAGTATAACTTTTACCTTAATTTTTTATTCCCAGAAGAACATTTTCAAATCTGCCACATATTTTAAGCTACTTCACTATGGATACGGGCCCCAATAGGAAGCTTTCCAATACATTTTTTGTCGGACTCAAAGGAACTAACCGAATAGTGAAAACCAAAGGAAAAGTATAAAAAACGTACCGACTCCTATCGGATCCCGATCTTTAGCCATTTGCTAATTACTACACCACATACACCTTTGTGGAATCGATCTCTTTATAGGTAAAACACGAAAATGCGTTGGAGTGGCATTGAGAAAGGTGTGAGAGCACTGTACATTGGTAAAGTAACGTAGGTTGGGAAACATCTGCATCCTTAGGTACATAATTATGAAAAACAATGGTCACTCTTGGGCCATTCCTCATACACGGTCATCTGATACCAAACTAAGCAGAGCTTGTACTATGGAAACCAGAGAACTGATATAATACATATACTACTTTTTTGTTCGCAAATACATACTTAATATACATAATTACACCCAGACAAATTACATACAGACATTTTCATGTACACGTCCTGTGTGAATCGAAACCACGACTTGCGGCGCGATAGGTGGAATCCAACTGCGCCAACTGGCCCTTGGAATTATATTTGACAATGTCATATAAGTAAGCATTCAACAGCAGATGGTTGAGTAGTAGCTTACATATATGGCCTCTGAGCTCTAGCATATTTTGAAAATTTTACTGGAAGAACTTATTAGACAAATAGAGCAGAGGTTAAGACGACGTAAATTAGTTAACCAACAAAAGTTTTTTTTTGATACGACGAAGTCGGTAAACCAGCATACGGCCCGTCTGCGTAAGCGGTTCACATACGAGGCATTACTCATGCGTTACCGAACCTTTCCCCTCCCCAATGAGATCTAGCGACCTTACTCACTCGCACACAACATAAAGTTATTTGGCTGCGGTATTCTGTGAGGTGGAGGTACTTCCCCAGTCGAACTGCTCTTTGAGCGAATAAACGCTATGTTCTACCTCTCTTGATATTGTAGTTTTATACAAAAACTTGAAAATAAAAATCCTATGCACTGCTTATTAATTTCATCTAATTTCATATCACTTTTAGGGCATAGTACCTTCCGCGTCAGTCAGAAACAACAGCATTATGAAAACAAAAATGTTTACATCAAAGTTCAATGACTCGTTAGCTAGACCTAATGTCGCCGTCCGACCTTCGTGAGAAAAACAGAAATATGCCGAATATACGGGTAGCTATTAGCATAATCGTGTTTCAAGTCCATAAATTGTACACCGTACTAAACCGGACGGCGCGCCAGGCTTTCAATATTGGTCACCAAATGGAAAATATCAATGGGTATGTTAATGAAATTTTTTTACTTTTCTTGGTAACATACGATGCTTTCGAATAAGGTTACATGACTACTTTGAAGCTCTACATGTTTCGGTCGTTTTGTTATTCTCATGGTATGTGGTAAAATAACTTCGCGGAAAAGTTGCAGGTTGCAGGCTATCTATCGTATATAATAAACTAGCAGTCCCCCGCAGTTTCACCAGCGTTCCCGGGATAAAAAGTAGCGTATGTCCTTCTCCATACCATAGGCTATCTGCATGCCAAATGGCATGATGATCCGTTGAGTAGTTGAGGCGTGAAGGCGTAACAAACAAACTCACTTTCGTAAGGATAGTTAGGATACTAGCTGTTTCCTGCGGTTTCACCCAGTTTCCCGGGATAATTAGAAGTCTCTACCACTCGGGGATAATATTACAACTTCCTTTTAGTGACTGAATTTCTCGAATCCAGCTGGTAGTGCCAGAGATTCATCATCATCATCATCAGCCTATAATATCCCACTGCTGAGCACAGGCCTCCTTTTTACCAATTAGGGTGAAAGGGAAAGGGCAGATACTCCACCACGCGTGCCCACTGCGGATCGGTGGAGGTAGGCTTGTCGTCAACCTACTGTTGGAGTTTCAAGCCGCCTAGGAGTCCTCCAACTAGCTTAACGACTATGACAATTAAGTACCAACCGGGACCAACGGCGTTACGTGCTTTCCGAAGCACGGAAACGCTCTATTTAAAATACCACTAGGCGGTCACCCATCCAGGTGGTAGCTTAACTTTGCCAATTGATTTTACTCGCGTTCCCGGTATTAAATATTATAGCCTCCTAAAAAATATATGAAAAATTTCAAAAAAATACCATTCTCCCTTTATCTCCGAAGCTCGCAATGCGAAAAATCTGAAATATCTAATTGCATATAATTGAAGTTACCAGCATACGGGCTTCATGAGGGATTATGCAAATGGGTTGCCAGCTTTCTAGCCAGCAGGTGCATAAGAGCCGTTGTTGACGGTAGCTTCTCCGACAGCAAGATCATAAATACCGGCGTCCCGCAAGGCTCTGTGCTGTCCCCAACACTGTTCCTTCTGCATATCAATGATATGCTGTCTATTGATGACATTCATTGCTATGCGGACGACAGTACAGGGGATGCTCATTACACGGGCCGTTGCAAATATCCCTCGTTCCGTGGTGGAGGAAAGCCTCAAACGACTAGTATCTGAAATCGAGAGTCCACTAACTATATAGTGTCTCTGAATGGGGTCGGCTAAACCTAGGCCATTGCAACATTTGCAACCCCAATAAAACTCAAGCCTGCGCGTTTACCGCTTAGAAAACCCCATTTGCTGTGGCTCTATAATTCCAGAACACTTCCTTGAACATCAGTAAAAGCATCAGGGTCCTTGGCGTCGACATTTCTAGCGACGTTCAGCCGGGCTATTGCGTATCTTTGGTGGTAATCGTAACGAACACCATTCATTATTTCATCCAATGACGCGCACGCGATATGACGCGACGATGACCATTCGCGGGCCCTGATTGGATGAAATTTATTAATGGTGTTCGTTACGATTACCACCAAAGTTACGCGGTAGAGCCCCTGGTCCGAAGTCGGGCGTATGTTTGTTTGTGGTATAAAAAAAAGATGATAAACATTGATGTAAATATTACAGGAAAAATAGAAACCATAATTATGCGGTTTGGTTTTTTTACAACAGTTATGGCCCAAACCAAGAAATATACGTTTAAAGAAGGTCAGAACCCTCGGACAGCGAATCAGACTCGAACTCACACTTGGCCGGTTTTTTTCTGAAATAGATTTATTCCATTATCACAAATTCCAATGGTAATACTATATGGGCCTACATCTGCTTGATAGCTATTTTAACTTAGGTATACCAAAATTTTAGTATAAATTATACATTATGTAAACAAGTGTTAGAAATTCGGCATGGTAGATCAACACAAGACACCGGGCAAAGTTTCACCCGTACGTTGTTGACATACCGAAAATACGGACACAGCGTTTTGCATCCTCGTTTAAATGCGGACAGCAAGGGAGTGGAACTTGCTTCCGGCTTCTGTGTTTCCTGACGCCTACAATCTAGGTACTTTCAAGGCTAGAGTGAATAGGTTCCTTCTGGGTAAGCGTGTTCCATCTTAGGCTTCGTCTCTTATGGGCGAGTCAGTGGCCAAACGCAAGCCCTAGCAATTTAATTTAATAAAAAAAAACTTCCGACGATTAAGCAAAAAAATATCCGCTCTCGGAAATGCGTAGGTCTTTCGAAGCAATTGTTTTTTTTTTGTATTAACATTATGCCAATGTCAAGTTATTAGGATACAGTAATACAATATTCAGATCAGTATTATTTTCTTGAATAAATGTAATTTTTATCCATTTAAAAAGAACTGATAAAAGCTTCATAGCTTAAAGTATTTTCACCGGAGTACGGTGTCCTTTTTAAAGAATTAAAAGATGCGTAAAAAAACCGTACCTAATTGTTTAAGTCAAGCTGAGTCAAGCTTGATGATCATAGAGAAACGATCCCTTTAGAATAGTAATACCGAGCAATCCGATTCCGCAACAAGTCAGTGATTTTGCACTGATTTTGAACAGCAAGGACCAATCACTGTATTGTGTGTTCTTGAATTAGCCAATCAGAGCACATATGTCCTTGACTTAGCCAATCAGAGAGCTTTGTCGGTGGTGGGAAATTGGCGGAATATAATGCAAGCAAAATGAACGTCATTGCGCTTCTTTGGGTTAATTGTTCGATGATGACAATACATGACGCTACCTAAACATCATTAAATAATAGTTAATCAATAAATATCTACAATAGGGCCTAATATGTCGCTTTTGACAGCCCATATACACGAAAAAGAGACAAATATAGTGCGGCAAGGAGAGACACCCTCTTGTCAAATATTACTGGCAATAGTATAAAAGTTAAACAAGCCATAATAACTGGTTATATTATGTTTTAGGTGAATTAATTATTTTACGTAATGTCATTCCTCGATATAAATATTCATACATTTAGCATAACAATATTTTGTAACTAGTGATATCATTGCATATATTAAAATTCGAATGTTAGATAAAGACCTTACTCAATAAGAAAGCAGTTGACACTAGGATTCGAATGGATATAAAAACTTGTTTGAAATGATAATTTAATATTTATATCATATTAATTCATGTTACAAATCATTTGTAATATTTTTAAATCCAATCCTTATATAAATATCCGTATATCAAGGCATTTAGCAAATTATGCTTATTGATTGCTTAGTTTACAAGCAATTAACATAATAAAAGAATTTTTATTTCATAATCATTTTACAACTTTGATATTGCCACTTTCCACCAGGTGGAGCGCCTATTTGTCTGACTATAGACGTAAAAAAGTATACAAAATATATACCTACTTATTATGGAAAAATTCCTCGACGCTGAAGGTGCCGCAGTTTTTTTATTTTTATGGCATATTTTTGGGGTCCCTGTCTTTCCATCTATCGCAGAGATATCTAGCCAATAAATAAATCACAAAAACTCTTTATTGTTAAAATGAAAAGATAATTTATTGGAAACTATTTGAACAAACATGTGACCTCAAAATTAAATAAATTGGAGGCTGTTTCTAGTAACGGCCACATAATAAATTATTATTTTGTTGGTAAAAGCTTGTAGGGCTTCATGATAAAATGTGATATATATATATATGTTAATTTTATAATGTTAGATGAATTCGCTTGTTGTTCTGGAATAGTAAAATTTGTTATTTATTCAATTTGATCGTTGATTTAAATAATATGGAAATTAATTGGCCTACTTTCGCTGGTTTTTCGAATGATAAGCAACGTTTATTAAGTATGTGAAGATGTGGGGCTAGGGTTGCCAGGCCCTAAATCACAAAAGCCGGACTCAGCGCTTAATTTGGCCGGACATGTGCCCATAAAAGCCGGACATATGTTCGAAAAACCGGACATAATATGTTTGAAAAGCCGTACAATATTTCATAATAAAAAAATCGCAATTACTTATTAAAATTGTTTCTTATGTACTTATAAGCCAGACTAACAGCCTGACAAAAGCCGGACAGGCCGAACGGGTAAGTATTTGGCCGGACACGACCGTAAAAAGCCGGACACCTGGCAACTCTAGGTGGAGCCGAAGTACTGATCTGTACTGGCTACATAGGTACCTACAAATTATAATGAAAAAACTTAAACAAATACAGCCTCACTTTTGGTCAATGAAATGAGACATTGTATGCGAAAACGGTCTCTTATAAGAGTCATCAGAGGAGCAAAGCATAACTTCAATATGATGGCCAAGTAATTATTAGAATTTTACAACGAAATATCAAATAAATAAATAAATATCCTGGAACATTTCTCACGCATTGATCCCAAACTAAGCAAAGCTTGTACTATGGAGCCCAGATAACTGATATTACATACATATACTATTTGTTTGTAAATACAATACATACTTACTACATACTTAATATTAAGTTTCGAACTGTGCGGGCTAAAAGGAGTTTTCTTCCGCGGACGCTCGGACTGTGGAATGAGCTCCCTGCCGTGGTTTTTCCAATGATGTACAGCATGGGGTTCTTCGAAAAGGGTGTGAAGCGGTTTCTTCAGGGTCGGCAACTCGCGAGTGATACCCCTGGTGTTGCGAGCGTCCATAGGCTAAGTATGGTAACTGCGCTTACCAGGGGCCGTATGCTTGTTTGCCACCTAAGTGGTATATAAAAAAAAAGTTTGACAAGCAGAAATTCCAGTTGATGGTAAACGGCCACCGTAACAAAGACATAAGCTATACCATGGAGTATGCCAATGTGTGGTCAACCTTTGCGTAATTCCGAAGCTAGTTCGTGTTATAGACCAGGGACCCAATTCTCACTTCCCTCGAACTAGCATTACGAGTGCTAGTTCGACCGTAAAATTTCGAGAGGCGGAGTCTATTTTTCGATTCCTGTATTCTCGACATTAATCGAAATAAGTTCGAGTGTAAGGAATAAATGTTGCCATTATGATACATACAAATTGCAAGATGCGTTTCGTTTCACTTGATAATTGCGTTTTGTTAACGTACGCGATAATGTTATATCTTAAACAATACTTTAAAAAGATTTTAATTACTCTAAAATATTTAAAACAACGTTTTACTCTTTTTATATCTTAATATATCCGGAATTAATAAGTTAATCAATTTTATATAATAATTATAAATGAATATGAAAAAATATTGGCAGTGCGTAACGAAAATCCTTAGGTTTTCTGTCATTACGTTTCCAAATGACAACCTAACTGTTTGACGTTTAATAGTTCGCATTCGAAATAAGCGTTTCGAACGGTCCCGACCAGTCGAAGTAAATAGTTCAAGCGCTAGCCCTCGAAAAATGAGAGAAAATGGGGTCTTAGAAATTGTCAGAATAGCCTTACTTGATTTACATTCGAAAAAAGTACGAGTTCGAACTTTATTTCGAACGAGTGATGAATTCGAGTGGTTGAGAATTGGGTTATTTTGGTCGATAATTGTTGAAACCAAAAAAAAATATTAGGATGAAACCCATTGGAAAAGGAAGAGAATATAACAAAAATGAAAGGAAAAATAATTTACGGGCGATCTGAGGTCGGGAAGTGGCAGGGGGTGAGTTTTTAAGGGTAAAAAACGGTTTATCTCGATTTCCGACAAAACTACAAGTCCTATGGAAAAAGTTAAATAGCAATGTTGTAGGTAATTAAAATATCTACAACTTTTGTATTTACACTTTTGTTTAATTCGGATTCGAGTCTTTCTCGTTTTTTGCATTTTCTGAGAAAATTTACCATAGTAAAGTATATTTTTTTACACCATCAGATAGTAGAGATTTCAACGAACAAAAAACCCACTGACATTTTAAAATAAGCAGATATTTTCACGTGGGACTACTTTCTGATGGTCGTGCCCTGGTATATTAATAATACAGGTTGTTGTTTTGGTCGGCGACAAGCGACCCAGGAGCGGTAGTACAAAATATATATTCCCCAAAAATGGACTTAATTCCATTAAATACTGTAAATATGTTGAGAAATACCTTATTCAATTTGAAATAAAATTACTGCAAAGTATGGTTACTAGGCACGTGCACAGACTAGAGCTAGGCACAAGCCGCCATCGCCCCACCCCTTTACTCCCTCGTACTCCCGTTGAGTATTATGTCTACATTTAAGCTTATTACATGATTTTCAAAATTTTAATTTTTTTATTTTTATTATTAAAAAAAATAAAGTATTTTTTTTATATTTTTTTTAGCACCAGTATCATTTGTATTATCGACCCTGAGTCACTCGTCGCTGACCAAAACAACAACCTGTATATAAATATTCTCCTCGTTGTTAGGAGAGACTTATGATGATTTAATTAAAATATGTGTAGTATTTCGCAATAGGTCCTTTCTACATATATTCTTTAGAAATAAATCGTTATACTATTAGTATTATGCTAATAACACATTTTATTTATTTTTGTATAATAGAAATGGAACGGTAAATTATAAAATTGATCGTTATAGCAATTTCTAAAATATAAAAATTGTATATTATTATCATTTTAACCTTTTAGTGGTAGAAGATTAATCGTATCTATATATTTTGTATACCTACTAATTTGTTGCTAAGGAATAATACAGATACCTTTGAAATAAGTTTTATTTTAAACTAGTTAATGCCCAGGCTGGCAACACCCACTTTATGTCTCATTAAATTGGCAGTTTTTGGAGGAACTTCTTAAAAAGCTAGTATACAATACAAATAAATGTAGCAGCTTTTTGATTACATATGAAAGTACTACACGGTACATATAGTAAAAAAAAAGCAAATTTTAATTTTGTTTGTCTGTCTGTCTGTTCGTTTCAGCGTATCTCCAAAATGTACTGACCGATTTTGACGGGACTTTCACTGGCAGATAGCTGATGTTATAAGGGACAACTTAAGCTTCTTTTATATAGAGTTAGATTTTAGAAAACGAATTAGGATTCCGCGCAAAAAAATACAACCGTACACGGGTAAAACCGCGGGAGTCAGCTTGTTAGTGATATAATACATTAGGTCATCATTCTACATGTAAATAAAACGATATAATACACGTATATCCTAATTAATATTATAAACATGCGTAACTAATACTATCAATGCGAATGTGTTTGTTTGTAACGCTTTTACGCCACCCATCATCATGAAATTTGGCACTCAAGTAGCCTGTGGTATGGAGAAGGAAATTAGCGACTTTGTATCCCAGAAATGCGGGTGAAACCGAGGGAACAGTTAGTATAAATATAAAAGCCCAGCCACAGCCCCTAGATGTCGATAAAACACCGATCAGTGTATATTGTGAGCTTTGAATTATGCCTCGTGCCGGTAACTTTGATGTACCATAGAGTAGAGCAGCTACAGATATAGAGAAAAAAATAATTATATTCCAAAAAATTATGCTGCCGGTTCTTTTCAGTCATCTGAGAAGGCAAGCTGACTTCTGAACCGATGGTTGTTTAGACATTGACTTTCTTCTTAAATATTCTTAGAAACTTTGACTGTCGTTGAGCCAATCTCAAATAATTAACACGGCAGGATGATACAATTTATCAATAATAATTTATTTTTTAGCTCCAATTATATATTACTTGCTGTCCCCAACGGTTTCACCCCCGTTCCTGAAAAACTGAATAATAAATCTAAATTATTTTAGTACGCTACTATTATTATTATCTTCAATAGTATACGGAATCATTATATATTCATTATATTCCTACATAACCTAGCCCCCACTACCTAGTTTGGGGAACCCAGTAGCAATTTAATGATCGCACTCTTTTTTTGGTTTTACATCTTTACCAAAAAGTATCTTTATTTTCAATAAAATGTTTTATTTTTAAGTTATTTCTTCCTAAATTTCGGCTCTTTTATGTTCTCTTTTACTTTTAATTACATTGTATTTTTTCTATGTAAAGATACTTTTTGTCTTTTTAATACTCGTAGGTAGGTCGTAAGCAAAATTTGTAAACGTACAGCTTCGTAAAGCTATTGTAAATTTTAAAATGTATTTGTTAAGAAATTTAATTATGCTGTGTAACTTACACTAAAATAAATAAAGAATCTTTAAAGCTGACTTAAAAAGTAAATATAAATCAATCTGAGCATCTATTTCTTTCAACTACTCTGTAACCAAACACTACTCCTATATTGGTAGTGGGTTTTCTTTGTGAATTATTGCGGATTCCGTAGACAGGGCCGGACTCTCCCGCGTCAATACCTTAATGGAGAGCTGTGTTTCACCTGCAGAACCCTAAAAAGGGAAAAATAGTGACGCAACCTGACGTGAAATAGACGATTGGGAATGGGGTAGGTACTTTTTGAGAATGTTTGAACTTTGTCGTGACAACAACAAAAAAACTCTTTAATAGAATAGGTGATATAAAACACGGGCACCCTTACCTGGAAGGTACCTACCTTTCCTAAACGTATTAATAAGGGATCTTGAATTCATCTCCTTTTAACCTAAAACAAAAATGCCACCTTCTAGGTTCTAATTATTACTATGTTATCTTTGCCTCGCAAAGACTGATCCAAGGTTCAAAAGAAACATATTATAATGTTAATATTGACCAAAAGCTTAAAAGCTAATTAATATTGTACAAACCATCAAGATGAACGACACCAAATACCAATATCAATTTACAAAATAGACTAGAAAGGGGTGATACCAAACATATCTCAGGAACTCCTTGAAATTTTCATTCGTATTTATATACTGGCGCCCATTTTTGTATGATCCCTCAATCGCCATTGCTAAAGCCCCTCAAATCATAAATGAAGTATGGATAAAGGAGGGAAGGCAGGTCTAGTTGTATTGGTCGACCGTACATCAGTTCGTTTCGAAGGGGTGCTGGATTTACAACCCGTTTGGTGCAGATTTATGTGGCGATCGCAGGGTTAAGTTAACCCTCACATGCAGAAAAGATCTCGTTTCTTTATTTTTGTAAATGGCTGACAAAAATATAGCAGTTGTTTGAGCTTCACTACGTTTCGTTTTTTGTGAAGGTCTACAATTTTATTTTTCGACATAATGATTGATCATATATTTTTAAGGAAGATACCAAACTACAGTCAAATTTCATTGCTTGATTGCATTTTAAATTATGTTTAAAATAAACGAATGCATCTAACAAAAAGTGATGTAAAATAAAAACATGCAACAAAAACATAATATAGAAACCAGAAGAAAATCATGCAAACGTTTCCAATTACGAAAATAATTTTAATCACGAACTGGCAGCCATCATTAATACACTTTATGCCTCATTAACATGTCCAATACGGATACTCAAAGTCCGTGAGGTAATGAAAAAAGGAAACATTTTCCTAACTACACTGGCGTGCACTAAAACATCGATATCTCGACTCATTACGTCCATACCGTGCATGGCCCGGGAGCATGTTCACCGTATCGATGTCAGTTAATTTTCCACCAAGTGTAATTACTGTGTTTCGCTTTGTTTTTGCTACTAACTTTATTTGCATAGTGGAGTAAGGGGAGCGTTCCACGTTTGATCGAACTAAGAAATACTTTGAGACGATATTAGGTCAATACTATTATTAATTTTCTAAGTTTTTACTCTTGACTATTTTGTAAAATTTGTTGTAATTTGACGACAGAGTTCCAATACAATGAAAACACCGAATAAATGAGTCTGTCAATTGACATCTTATACATTAGTATAAACCAATCGTGGCGACAGATTAACTTATTGCTACATGCTAATGTTACATGAAATGCATGCAAATGGTACAAAATTCTCGGCAAATCGATAACATTTTATGTTAATTCTGTGTTGTTGCGTAGTCACATTGCCACAAGCTTGTTAGAAATAAGATATAAAAAACATATATTTAGTTTTTATATTTAGTAGACTTTGTTCGGTTGCATTTCAGCAAGAGTAATCATCTGCTGTACTATCACTGTCTATCACAGAGTATTATAACTGTGGTACTATTTCCAAAGATCTACTTATTTTTAGCATGTTACAATAGAACTTTAGTTATGGTTACAATTATAATACCTTGATTAATGTAGTTTTGTAGCCAATAGATTTGTTGCACATGAATACTTATTATTAATAGCATTGAGCAGATTCAGCATTAAACCGGATCGCATCTAATTTATCATTTTGGAAAAACCTTTAAAATGATGAAAAATTTAAAATATAGGTAATCGTTAATTAAATTGACATAGCAGAAAAGCTTCTAAACTTGAATGAATACAAAAAAAACATAAATGTAAAATACACCAATACAGCTCCACCCACGTCTCTGTGATGATCTAAAACTCCAGAATAAGCTAATAGAGACATTGTTCAGGCGCTCGTTAGCCGGATCAAGATGCGCCCGCGCCGCGGGGGTCTGCAGGCTGCGCTCTAGCCGCGCACCGTCGTCGTTTCTATATTGTGTGTATTCTAATACCTGGATAGTTAGGGTAAAGTACGGTTTTGGATAGGTGATCTGCTTTACTTGAATTTACTTTAGAAGTCATATAGAATAAGGTGTCAGTTCTAGTTTTTAATTAACTTGATCATAAACAATATTGGCCACATCCAGCTGGTTCTGAACTGACCCGGATATATTCAAAGGAGCAGTGCTTGTAAATCGTTTATATGATACGCCACTGCGCAATGGTTTGGAAAAAATCTAAAAAAGATATTAGCACTTTGGCACCCTGGCTATTTTTTTTTTACTGACATAAGGTGGTGGTTTTGGTTTGTCACCGGTGTTAGTATATTTTGACTAGGTCTGAGGGCGCCCCAGGTGAGGCACGAACCTCAGCTCAGGGCGTTACCGGGGAGTGAGGGGACGGACTTTTCTGAATTACGACTTATTAGAGACGGTCGGATAACTTACCATGGCAGCTCGGGCCGCTTGAGGGGACGGACTTTTCTGAATTACGACTTATTAGAGACGGTCGGATAACTTACCATGGCAGCTCGGGCCGCTTGAACGGGACGAGACTGAGTGGGACGGGGCACATCCTCGACGGCGGCGGCAAGGACGATGTCATGGTGATCGGCTATGTTTGTATTGCGAGAATCGTCAGCTGCAATTTGAGCTAAGGTGATTGGAGATCTATTACTTAATCTGTGTCATTACTCTGACGTCTAATAGAAATGACGTCATTGGTGCAATATAACTGAAATCTAAGGAGAACCTACAGCATGGGTTTTTTGAAGAAGGATGTGAGTGTTACCTCAGGGTGTCGCAAGAATCTATTGGCTATGGAAGCCGCTTTCCACCAGGCAAGCCGTACGCTTATTTGTTACCTTAGGCTAAAAAATACAAAGCAAAACATACTAATGCAACTCAATTCTCATTCTCCGCCACAAAAAGTTCCATAAACTCGCGTTGCCAAGTTCAGTCGTTCAACATTTCCACATCTATTTCAGGATATATTTAAAGCGGCCCTCACTCCTGTCATAAGAAATAATATGACAATAACCATATTTCGCTTCATTTAAACAACTGTTACATTTTTGACGGGTGAATGGCATGACTTATTTTATTGTGGCTACTATTTTCGACGCGAGACGCGACGGGTTAATATTTGTTTAACATTTTTAAATTGAATTATGAACTATGGTTTGACCTGGAATAGGTTTGGTAGGACTTGCTTTTTGTGTTTGATAAGTTTAGCACTTAACGTGATTTTATAATAAGACTAGCAGACCCACGCGGTTTCACCCGCGTACGGTTTGTATTTTTTAGTGCGGAACACTTATTATTTTTCAAAAATAAATGTAGCCAAGTTACTCCTTATAACATCAGCTATGAACCGCAACAGACAGACAAAAATGTTTAAAAAAAAATCCGCGCGCTCCATCTGCCTTATTCTGTAATCTGTGAAAATCGGATTGAGTTTTCAAACATGCGTCAAAATAAAATGTTATTTAAATCAAAAGTACTAAGGAGTATTGATATCAACTTCGATGCAAATCACCCCTAAAATAACTTTCTACCCCCTTTTTGACCCCGTTAGGCGATGAGTTTCAATAAAATACAAAACACGTCTTCCATCAATTCTATTGAGGAATATTTTTGCAAATTTTGAAGTAGATCGGACCAATGAATCACATTGTCCCATACAAACATTGCCCCCGTTTTTCACCCCCTTAGGGGTAGAATTTCGGAAAATCCTTTCTTATCGGATGCCTACGTCATACAAAAAATACACCCTCCAAGTTTCAGGTCTCTACGATCAGCGGTTTAGGCTGTGCGTTGATTCTCAGTCTGTCATTCAGGACAAAGCATTTTATATGTATAGATGACAGTTATATTTGACAAATAGTACAAAAGCTCGAGTGACTAGCAAAAAATTCAGCAGTAAATTCTTTTCAAAAAATGTTGATCCTCAATGATCAATTCTTTATTGCAATAACATGTATACATGGGATATTAACAATGATATACATGATCATACTGTAATGGAGTGTAGCAATTTTAATATATTATTACCTATTATAGAAAAGAAGGAAGACGGACCGATGTTTTGGAATACATACCTTAAAATACTGAACACGTATGTGACTAAAACTCAAGTAGCGGCCCGTGTCTATCCTAAATAAATATTTTTGTTAATTAATTGATATCAGTTTCTTAACGTGTTCTTCTAGAATTTAAGCGGCTACTCTCCCATTGACGAAACTAGAACTATATTTTCCAAAGAGAATTCGAATAAACTTTCCACCAGTTTCAAATTTTAGTAAAATATTATAACTTATGACTTTTCCACTGAACTTATTCTCATAACCCCTGAAATGTGAAGTCCTGCCTCATCTAAATCCAGGAAACGTTTAAAGCGCCTTAAGAACTAGGTCGACTGGCAAATACCAAAGTATTGGAAGATCATACAATATATGGATGAGAAAAACTTCCAGTTTCTTGAGGAAATATAGGCTAAGTCGTAGTGGAAAATGTCAGTTGCAGTAAGGTTTAAAATCTTTTGGATTTTATAATGGAATTTAAATAATTAGTTAAAGGCTTAGATTTTATAATACTAATTTGAATTCTAAAATTGTTATTTTTGAAGACTTTCACTTGGAATAATTATTTTATCAGCCTGAAAATAGGTTGAATCCAAAGATAGCCATAGTTTAGCAACACTGATTATCCAAGTATGATGCACTCATTATAGCGAATAGAATAAACCTGTCCTGTGTGTTGCAAGTATCCAGGTGGCTACGGTAACCGCTTACCATCAGGCGGTACGCTTGTATACCGAATTAGTCGTATAAAAAAAAAACATTTTCTTCCGGTTAATCATAAGATCCTTATGAACTAAAAGTGAGCAATTAACTTCTTCGTACAAACCAAATCTTATTTTGTCACCCAAAATCTGAGTCGTGTGCGGCCATACCATACCTACCCATAAAGTGAAATAAAGCTTGTTTCACATCAATAAATTACTCAATTAAACGATATAATTAAGGCAAAAAACAGCACATAAAAATCTACCATACGATTGATATACAGCTCGGGTCGTTAAGACCGAATATGCGAGTTCTTAATTGAGCCACAATGACACTCCGAGGGTTAAAAACACTCGGATGTACTAAAATAGATAGAATAACAAACAGATGTTAGGATTGTAAAAAATAAGTATCGAGTAACGGGTTGATAAAGGTGTCTTCATACGGATTTAAATGTTGCGTAATGGAAAATATTTATTTTATTCTACAGCTAGCGACCCGTCCCGGCTTCGCACGGGTAGTAGAATAGTTTTTCGCTCGGCATGATTTTATCCGACATCTTCAACAATCATCGTCATAATTCGGCCAATTTACACAAAACCTTAATGAATTAAATTGCACCA
The DNA here is from genome assembly GCA_951394255.1 of Polyploca ridens. Lineage (NCBI taxonomy): Eukaryota > Metazoa > Arthropoda > Insecta > Lepidoptera > Drepanidae > Polyploca > Polyploca ridens. The sequence continues at coordinate 7,282,529 of OX596263.1, forward strand.
AACATTCCTCATGAATCATTCCGTCCTTGGTTGAATATCGTATGAAAGTCCTTTCAGTTTTTGAGTTTATTACGTTCAGACAGAGAGGTAGAGCATATATAGCGTTTATAAGAGAGGTAAAGCGTAGGTACCTTACACAAAACCGCAGCCAAATAACTATATATTGTGTTCCTGTCTGTGAGTAAGTTCATCAAAGCTCATTGGGGAGGAGGAACGGTCGGTAACGTGTGAGTGATCCCACATGTGTTGCAAGCTTCCTATGGCTACGGTACCGCTTACTATCAGGCGGCAAAGAAGCATACATGTTTACCGACATAGTCGTCGGTGTGAATAAACGACTCACAAGTAATGAAGGTACTTTAATCTGACTTTTATTAAGTATCTTATAAAGTAAAGATCTCCAAAAGAAATTTATAATTTAATTGTTGAGGATATATAGCTTAAAGTAACATATTATTTAGTCCTTTAAAAATTTCGGCATTGCATTAATCTCAGCACAGGATTTTCACTTTTGACACACATCACAGCTGCCCAATGTATTTATCACACCTTCGATATTATATTCAGTGTGAAAGGGCATTAGTTGAATATACACCTTCCAAATTACTTTAATTGTCACCCAATGTTTATTGTTTCAAATAAAATCTCATGTTACGTCACTAAATTTAAAAACAAAAAAATTACTCGCATATCACAACAGAAGGAAATGGCTAAAATTAACCCTAAACTACCAGCGATTTGTTAATTGTTGGGGACTTTTTGTCATGTCTTTTTTTACCCCGAAGGGGTTTATTTATGAATTTAAATGGCCCCTGAAGACTGAGGGTTAATGCTAATTTGAATTTTATGAACTCTATTTTTACAATTTTCATAGGGGTTGGAATCCCTTGAGATAGAATAAAGAGAGTGAAAGGAATTTTATGTCTAAAAGTTATTTCAAAAAATAATCTCGTTTTAAATTACTTTGCGATCAATGTACTATTAAATCAATACACTCCAAATTGAACTCTACACAAAATATATATATAGTTTAATTATGGTTCAACCAACCTGAATTATCCAAAATTATCGCAATCCAATCATCAAGTTCAATACAAGTTAAGATAATCAGTTTTGTTCACGTTTAATCTTCCGGTCATTTCGCGCTATGTCTCCGTCGGATTACATTGGCAATCCAATCAAAGTTGGTGAACTGTTCAACAGTTTTCATGAGCCACTGGATTAAGGGACGTTGTTATCTGGACGGATTATAGTTTGTCGACAAGACATTTACAAAACTGCTTATTAATGCACTACTGCATTAATAAGCAGTTTCGACAACTATGAGTAGTTATTTGCTTACGGTTTAGTATTTCCTGAAATTTTTCTTCTCAACAGAAAAGTTTGAAAACATTTTTTTGAGAATTGTTTTGTTGATTGATCATTAAACTTTGTTTTATATTTTGTAATTTTCATAAAATAATGCATAAAGTGAAATTATTAGGAAAATTAATGAAACAGCTGGTTTTCATATTAAATTTATGGTGTACTCAAATGTATGTGTGCTAATAACTGTTTCCTGCCCTATGAATTGTCGTCTTAACTTCATAATAATTATACTTTAAGGCTCGAATAACATTATTAAATAATCTTACATTGCAATAAAACTTTAGTATTATAATAAAACAAGATCAAAAAGAAATTCGAAGAATTATATGAGAATGATAGAAAAAAAATACATAATTTAGTATGGGCGGAAACAAAATGTAAAATACACAATAAATCGCATCGGAAACCCGCCTTTGCTTGATATTTTCTGATGAAAAAAACCTATAAAATTATCAAATTATTGCACGAGCCGCGTAGTTTTTGTACGTGGTGTAATAAACAAGAAATATTTATTTGTATGAATTATTTTACTATCAAGTACAATAAAATCGTTGTCCATGTGCACTTGGATTTAAAATTTTGATATTTTAACAATTAAACATCGATGACAGTTTAAATATTAATGATGGTGTAGATTTCAGTGGAGCTTTTTATTGGGCTCTAACTTATTTGTATCACGTATTTTAATGTAAGCTATATCAAAAGTGTATGTTTGGGTGATAGTTGCTCACGTGTATGAGAAATCTTCTTTTTTTTCAAATTTGTGTTTTAGCACAATTTTATGGTCAGTGATGATGTGGCCGAAGGTAGAACTGTTTCAGCTACCAGAACACTATGTAGGAGCTCGGTTTATAAAATCCGTTTAAGCGGTATAATATTGTGGAAGTCCACTTAGATCCCAGTGCTTCGATAAATATCAAAATATTTTAATCTGCAAGTATCAAGACGCATTACACGTCATACATCTGAATTATGATTTATGTCCGTGGTCTGCTCCCATACGACACGACATAAAATTATATCCAGACTAAACTATTTATAATATTATAATAATTTTCTGCTCCAATTATTCCGTTGCCGACACGTTTTATTGGTATATATACGATTGTTGTTTTTACCCCCACCGCGATAAATAATATTTTTATAATTTCACTCGCCGTGACAATATTATAAACAAAATTCTCCGCATTATGATGTGTCATAAATAATATAATTTTGTCAGATGCATGAGACAGGAACACGAGTGTTTACATAATATGTGTGGCTTGCGACTTTATTCAGGACGTGATTTAAGATTTTTGACGATTTTTTGTCTTATAATTTTGGATCAAGTTGACTTTCATTTGGCGTTGTGTTCTCCTTAATTTGCAACATTTCGAGATAAAATATTGCCATATTTTAAGATAATCATACGAACACATGTAAATCATACTTGCATACCAAATATTAATCCGCAATTGTATATACCTACACTGCTAGCCATTATTCGATATTATTCGCGATTTTTTTTTTTTTTAGAGTAAATGAGATTACTTCTATACAAGAACTTAATATAGTCCAAGAATCCCACCAAAATCTCTTTAATCAAGAAGTAAAAGCTATCACGCTATACAACCTATTACCTTATTACAAGAGATGGTAGCTAAAACCCTTTTAAATATATCCGTCTCTTGCCTGGGTTTTACTAGACTTGGCTTAAACCATCTCATGTAATAATACAGATATTGTATAAATAATTCTCTATTAGGTCTGTAGCTTAACAGAGAGAATCCTTAGCATTGTGGTAGTAGCGGAGTGCGAGCGGTGTTAATCAAACTTGTAGCGAAGTGCACTCGTAGGCTTACGTACGTGTATTGTGTCGTCTCGAGTGATTGCTGTAAAGCTTAGTGCAGATTACACCATTATTTATTGCAATATTTGATGATATATACATAATAAGAAGCGCTCGTGGTGTGGCATGATAAGCCGTTCTTAATCGATCGGCAAGTTGAGCTACCACCGTCGTGATCGGTACCTGGATGGGTGACCGCCTAGTGGTATTTCAAATTGAGCGTTTTCGTGCTTCGGAAGGCACGTAAAGCCGTTGGTCCCGGTTATCACTTAATTGTGATAGTCGTTAATCTAGTTGGAGGCCTTCAAGGCGGCTTGAAAACTCGTAAAAAATAATAATACATTTTTCTACATTATTGTATACTAGCCCTAACAGCCACATAGAATTAGCGCTCTTTTCTGCAATAATAATGCCACCATAATCCGGGAATTATTACACTCCCTTGTCACCCTAGCACGTTGATATTATATCCACTCATCAATATATTATTATTTACAACATGCAGACAGACACTCTCTGGTTGTATATTAGTACCTATATTATAACTGCTTAGCATACTAAGCAGAAGTTAGTCTCATAAGACTTACTTCTTTTTCGATTACCTTTAAATTCTGAATTGTTTGATGCTAAACCAATTTTGATGAAAAGTATATTGGACCAACAGTTAGTATTTACCAACTGGTAGGTATATATATTTTTTTATTTTCAAAGAAAACAGTAGGTACCAACGTAACTAGTAGTTGAACCTATATTTTAAATAAACTCAGCCAAAATCCACCCGGGTTTAGATAGCTGAATATAAAATACTGACCCTATTTCAAAAGGGCTGGTAATAAAAAGAACCTTTTGAAAACAAACCCTCAGTGTAAAATTTGTGAAAACCAATATCAAGAATATAATAGCGTAAATGCGTTGTACCAACAAAGTCTACTCGCTAGTGTCTATGTGGAAAACTAGGTATCAACTATATATTTTGTAAAATTGCTATGTGTACGTACTTGTTTTAATGACTCCAAAAAATATTATAGCTAAATTAATTAATTATTACGTTCTTAACTAGGTACTAACGATGCCTGTTATTCGGATATTCTAAAATATTTATTGTTATTTTTAATTTAAGATTGTAAATTTATCAACCAAAGCCTGCAGATCACGATTATATACCTACTACCTTAAAAAACATTCATATTTTACAACTACTTTTAAAACTATTTGAACTTCTCACCAAAATAAAAATGCCACATACCAGTTTCTATTCTACACAACTAAATCCAAAGAAAAAGGGAGCGAAGCCGTCATAATCCCTAATATTCGCCGGCTCTCGATCATAACACAGACTCGAACCACAAAGGTGACGTAATAACGACCGCTAATCTCCTATTGTGGCGCCATCTCTTGACAGATTGCCACAGAGTTGAATGGAGATTACGGCGCGCACCGCCAGGGGCGCTTTGTTCGCCCGGTTATTATGGGAAAGCCCATTGTACACTGGAATGCCGGGGATAATTTGTTTTTCCTCGGGATTTGAATTTAGGTTTTTGAGTGTAATGAAGTTGAGTTGGGTTGGTGGATTTTGAACTACATATGTACCTACGTCATGGATATGTTTTTTCTGTTTTACATTTATTTGATATCGTTGTTTTTTTTAGTATTTTCTAATATTATGACACGTTTTGTTATCTCTGTTTGTTTCGATGATAAAGAGGGCATCTTCCCGGGGCCCAAGTCTGCTATTACAATTGTGTTCCAATGAACTATCAGTGGTGTCAAAACACTCACATTTTCAGTTTTGGTAGTCTACTAATACAATAGCGTCATAATGGCTTTCCGATGATTTTCCACTGAAACTACAATCGTGCCGCAATGATCTTTTAGTTGTCAGTTTTGACAGTTTTTGTACTAAAATTCTTTTCATTCATGAGACCATTATGAATTAGTAGACTGGGCACATCGGCTCAATGATAATAGAATTGCAATAGTATCGCGTCAGTATGGTATTTTAGTAGACTGGTATTTAGCATAAGCATGGAGGAAAGGACATTTTTCCTCACTATGGTTGCCTAAACCAGAAATACACTGATGGTTATGGATGACCAATGCACAGGTTACGAAACCTTCAACCGATTTCGGATTAAGTTTCATTCAATCACTCATAATCCCACGTCTATATAATCATAGCTGCACTTACATCGATGTTGTTTTACCCTATAGAATTAAATGTTTAACCCTAAAATTATTTAGTTGTGTCGTGCGTCGGCGTGATGATGGATCGCGCCAATAATTGCGTCAAACTTGACACACCCCGAGTAATTTGTCGGAAATGGGGGGCGCTGGGGGCGCGGATTATTGATGGCTTTGCCAAATGGCGGGTTACGTGTGTATTGTTTTTTATTTTTGGGTTATGCGTGGTTGCGTTTACTTTATTTACACATGAAATTTATTAGAGGATCTGATATATTGCTAAATTCTTACCCACTTATCTATACTAATATTATAAAGAGGAAAGATTTGATTGTTTGTTTGCATTGAATAGGCTCCGAAAGTACTGAACCGATTTGAAAAATTCTTTCGCTGTTGGGAAGCTACACTATCCCCGGGTGACATAGGCTACTTTTTATCACGGGAACGCGGGTGAAACCGCGCGAGACAGCTAGTTCATAATAAAGTTATCAAACGTTGATTAGCTAAAATTCCGAAATCTTTATCTGACAGATGACATTTGGTGATCGAAAGAGTGAGACGGGGCACACTATTACACTGATTTAGTTAAAAAGCGATTAAAAATAGGGGGTAAGACATACTAATCAAATCGTTATAAAACCACATTCTTTATTTTTTTCATCTTATATACTTTTTGACAATGCGTGATTAGAAAGATCATGTGATTGATAATTTCAAGTAGGTATATCAATTATGTATGTTTTAAGTCGAATCAACTCAAAATTATCAACAATTACTTATACAAATTACACTTGCCAAGCGAGAAATAATTATAATCTAAATTCAAGATTTTTTTAAATAAGCATTGGCACAAATTAAACACGTCAAGTGTAATCGAATTCCATATCACGTTATCACGTACCAAGACGTTGTAATTGATCGTATATTCTGCAGTTAGAGTATGTACAATTAGCAACCAGTTGTACCGAGGTGTCGTACAATGAATAAAATTAATAAATTCACAACTTTACTGACATTAAGTAAGTAGGCAGGCATTATGGGCGGTTTAATATGAAATGTAGCTTACCTAGTTCTTAATTAATGGAAAATTAGTTTTCCAGTGGTGCCGATTCTGTTGTAAATCGCACTAAACTAATTTTAGTCACGTCACATCTCTTTCTTACAAACATTATTGAAAAAGGATAGAACATATTTAAAGCTGTCAAATTAGTCTTTGCCCTCTTTATTTGCAGGTATTTAGACATAACCTATAGATATAGATGGCGACTAAATATATTGAAAACAAGCATTGGACTAATTTGATAGGATTTCTTATATCCTTCTCTTATGTTCTTTGTTAGAAAGAGACATAGTGAGACTAAATTAGTTTAGTTGTAAACAACAGAATCGGCTGGGCAGCTCGACTGGGGACCTTACAAACATAATAACTATATGTTGTGTTCCTGCGCGTGAATGGTTGCCAGTGCTCATTGGGGTCGGTAACGCGTCAGTGATGCTCCGTGCGTTGTCAGCGTCCATACAGTAACCGCTTACCATCAGGCGGGCCGTACGCTAGTTTACCGACATAATCGTATAAAACACATATGGTATTCAAGAACAAGGGTGTTGATTAAATTAACTCATAAAATACAATTTAACCAAAACACTGTTTAAATTATATAAATAATGTCACAATGTTTGACAATGACATTAAGGTGACAATTAATCAGTATATTAGTTATTAGCTGTCCCCCGCGGTTTCACCCGCGTTTTCGGGATAAAAGTGACCTAATGCACTCGGGAGTAGTATAAAGAGTAGAAAGAATTTTCTGAATCGTATCAGTAGTTCCGGGGATTACCTCCCACATCCAAACAAACAAACTTTACCTCTTTATAATATTAGTATATATCTGCTACTATAATTTAGCCTCGTATCTATAAATGTTTTTCAACTATTAAAAATGAATTTATTATAATAACTATGGGACAATAATGTAGAGAATGTGTAAGATTTACGACGATGTAAGGAACGCAGCAGTCGTCATATTATACGTGAAATATGCTAAACAGATACAAATATATATTTTAATGCATCTGTTATTATCTGTGGTGTTAAGGGTAAGTTTCTAAGGTTTTAAAAAGTATGTTTAAGTACTATTATTTTTGTTCTGAGAAATGAATTGTTTTATTTTCAAGAAACCAAGAAAGTCAAAGCCATTTATTCACACAGAAGGGAACTTACGAAGGTTACATTTACTGAAGTTACCAGGCAAGAAAGGAACTATATGCAAGTAAAATAAAAACTTTAACTAAAATTAACAAATTAAAATTGAAATTTACTAGTATGTATTATTAAATAGAAAAGTTCTGTTGATTAATAAATAATTTACTTTTTCCTTTTTATAGTAAAAATATTAAACCTTGAACGTTAGAAAAAACAAAACAACATTAACTTAACAACTGTAATGATATTAAATATCTAAAAGAAGACATTGGAATCCAAGCTAAGCCGAAAAAAATGGCTGTGATAATTATAATAGCTGCTAGAAAAAAAAGGTTTCTTATTGAAATCGAGGAAATAAACTCATTAAGAAAAGATTTATTTTCGAATATAATTTCGATTTTTAAAATATCGAATGTTTCCCCCTTAACACAAATCAAGGTGTCACATTATAAAGAGTTATATAGCTAAAGAAGCGATGCGAAAAAATAGAACTTATGTAGTGACGTCAACAAAGCTCAGTGATGTATTATATTGAGAAACATATTAATTGGTTGTAGAAAAGGATTAATTACGTGTTATTGTGTGCATACGGCTTTATTTGACGTCACGTTGAATACGTGAGTTATTATGGTTTTCTCTTTTTTTTTTATCTTGTAAAGGCTGTAAGGATCAACTGAATAATATTTGTAGTATAATTCAGAATAAGCCTGTCTGATCGTAAAGAAAAAAAATATATCATCTATTTATTTTTTCAATAACGTTTCATTAGAATTTATGCCATTCTTACATTTATAAAATATCACTAATAATGATTCCTTTCTAATTATAAAATATATACAAAATAAATAGCAGTATACCGAATGAGTATTTTTTGGCATATTCTTGGGAACTATATGCTGAAAAGAATCACCTACATAAATTATGTGCCTTATACACCTGTTACCTGTTGGTGACTAATCAGTAATCAACAATTTTGTTTTATGTACGACCCTTAGCATTTTTCTCGGCAACTGGGTACGACCATAAAATGCTTCAAAGTCAATCTTTAAATGTGATAAACCTATAACTAAAAATGGAAATTCAAAACATGACAATACTGTTGTCTTATGTTACAATAATAAATAATTTCATGTTTATCTTTATTCAGATTCAATCCCATTCAAAATAAGGTTAAATTTCGTTTGAGAAGTAACAGTTTGTCACCAACTAGTGATGTTCTAATGTAAACACAGCGCGTATTTCGAGATGTGTCAAAGTGTACTTTAGGTGACATGTGCCTTGAAATGATAATCTCTAAGATTAACGTGCTAAAACACTTGGCATTTCTCAAAAGAATCGAATAAGTCATTGTCCAAATAAGAAAAATATTTTTTGTTTGTTATCCATCGAATATTTCGTGGAATTACCAAACAGATGTTGATTTATTTTATATTGAGTGACATTAATATGGGAATATTAAATAATGTGTGTTATAAATTATAGGTATTATAACGTTATAAGTATAATAAGTGGTCAACCCACTCAAAGAAGAGTTTTCATTTCCAGAAGTTCATATTAATTTTGATTTACTGAGACGCGTATCATACGAAAATGGAAACAAAAAAACATTACAAAAGCAGTAAATTATACAATTAAACAGTCACCAACTTAGCAGTCTTACAAATTACGGTAGAGTAATATTTCCATATTTTACATTTAATTTTAAGTTGAACATTAATAAAAATAATGTGAATTTATACTCATAACGCTAAAATGAACAATGCGCCAAGAAAAATAATGAAGAAAGAATAAACTTTTAAAAACCAGAGGCAATTTGTCACTCATTTCAGACAATGGTGAAAATTCCATTGTCTTAGTTAAGCTTGTCTTCGATAATCAGCTGTCAACATTTTCAGCTCTATTGTCGACACTTCAACAGTGCACTTCATACAATAACGACATAACTCCAAAAATAAAAACCACGAACGAGAATCTTAAATTCAGAACAACAACGTCTGTAACGTAAAAGAATGACATCTAAAAGTTATTCTAAAACAAAACACGCGCGATTAAAAAAGTCGGTCAAAAATAGCGCAAGAGATATTTCTTTTCGTTAAAAGTGAAGATTGAATTGTTTTCTAACTCTGAAACAATGGCTGAGATATTTCTGGATTTGTTAACAAAAGTGACAGGTGCTGATTTGTTAGTGATTCCACGAATACCGGAATAGTGCGACACGTCAAAACATCGGGGTTAAATAGAAGAAATGCGATTTTTTCTATCAATTTTGCGGAGTTAATTTAGTATTGTTAGTCAATGATTAGATACAAGTATTGTACATATTATAGGCAGTTATTGAGAGTAAAATACTGTTCGTATTGGAACAATGTTGAGGATAGTATACTGAATATGATGGAGAGCATCCATTAGTTTAAAAACTTACTTAGTACATTGCTCATAAATAGAGTCATGTCCCATTCTATAGTAATTAAAATTGACGGGCCAGTTGGCGTACTCTGGTTAAGATTCCACCTACCGCGCCGCAGGTCGTGGGTTCGATTCCCACACAGGAGATGTATTTGTGTGCATGAACATGTCTGTATGTCCTGACTCTGGGTATAATTATGTATAATATACAAAAAAAACGTAGTATATGTATTATATCAGTTATGTGGTGTCCATAGTACAAGCTCTGCTTAGTTTGGGATCAATTAGCCGTGTGTAAGGAATGTCCCAGCATATTTATTAACAGTGATTCAATTAAAAAAAAATGGAAATATTGAAAATATATGAGAGCGGTACTATGCAAGAAGACAAGTACGTATTTTCATTATCATAATTATATTGCCTGCTGAAAAAAAAAATGTTTTTCTATAGTACCTCAATATCTATAACTACATATGACAGATATATTTTACATTATTTTATGTCATTATAACCAATAACTGACTACAGTTCACTAGCTAAAGCTATAAATATACGACACTACTATATTTATGTTCTACCTGTCAGTATATATGTCACCGTATTTTTGTGAAAACCGTTAGTTTATAATCTACCTAGCGAGATTGTAAATTTTCGAATAATTGTGAACTGTACCGTACTGCTATATAACGTATTAATGTTCGATAGTTTAATCTATCCATGTCAAACCGTCATATTGTGAACCGGCCCTGATTACCCAGTCTTGGCAGTAGTTCGTTCTGTGTCCATAGAGTTAGAAAATAAACATAGGAGTTAAATAATAAAATGCACATTTAATTGCTTGAGATCAAAGTTAAATAGGTATGTCAATCAATATACTTTTTACCAATACTTTCAACCAATCAGCGCGCAAGGTGCGTTCCGACGCATTCAAGTATGATGCCAGTTCACATTATGACGGTTTGTCACGGATAGATTTATAAACTATCGGAAATTAATACGTTATGTTGTAAGCAGTATGATACACTTCACAGTTTATCGGCAGTTTATAATATCGCTAGATAGATTATAAACTAACGGTGTTCACAATATTACGGTGACATATATAAAATAATCACATCATTCTACACTTTCATTACTACATGCCGTTTGTTGTGATATACTTCATTCTTACTATTATTTAAAACCTACCAAAAACTTTAAAATAGTGAATTTACAACGCGCGGTCTCATATAGCTTGCTTTTAAAACAATAAAAGTAAATCTTGTTACATATTTTTATATTAAAAAACACCAAGTGGCCGAATAATCGGACGGCCGGCGTCGTATATAATCGTTAAAAACGTCGACGCGATAAAATGTCCAGTTATTGTTTAAATAAACAATGGGCGAGCGACAATAAAGCGTTGTAGAATAGCCCACAGAATATCGCCGCGTCGTGACTGGCGTGTGAAAACATAGAGTTGCTATTTTATCTAGACTGGACAGCAGGTTAATATTCAGCGCTATTTGGTGTAAGCGTATATGATTGTACTGTACAGTAGTACCCAACTAATATGGCTTACCGATGTACCTGCGCAGAAGATACATTTTCACAGCGCGGGAAACGCTATTGGTCGGCAGCTGCCGCCATGATAGCGCGCGCCGTGCGGAGGGGCGTGACTTGCGAGAGAGACGGAACTAACAGCTGCAGTGTATTATGAACTTGAACGTGAATTATAGTAGTGATCTAAGGTTGATTGTAAGTTTTAAGCATTCTTTCGTTAATCTTCGGGGCCATACTTTATTTTCTGTGCGAACGAATACTGTACTTAGTCGATGAAAATTAATAGTAATTTTAATATAACTGGAGAGTCGTGTTTAAATTAAGGCGTACCTAGTCTTCTCTTTTTTATACCAGAAAAAAACAATAGCCTTTGAAAGTAATAAATAAACATATGCAAGACGTATTGCTTGACGTTAATAATACCCCTTCTATCTTCCCCTCAATTTTAATCTTTGCGCAAACTAAGGAGGCGCTCTCGCCACAAAAATAGCCGCTCGAAAATATTGAAGTGCGTTGAAACATATACATCAAACAAATATGTGAATAATAAGATGCGACGACAAACACTCAATATCTGGGCCACGCGTTTTTGAAATGTTTCTTAATTTAACTGTTAGACACTCCTTACTAACCGTAAGGAGTGCCTCTATGACATGACAGTTGCAACACTTGCAACAGATGACAAAGTTTAGTATTTTATTTACGCAATCTATTAATTGGATTATAAAGGTGTAAATTTTGTCACTGATAATTCAAAATGTTACGCGTCTTTTTTTATTAACAGTTTTATATATTATTTGTTATTTAATTAATACTAATTAGTACTTCTAATATTTAATTTCCTTTTTTTTTTTACAAAAGTACTTTGCTTCCTTTTCAATTTAAGTTTACTTTATTCATATAAAAAAAGTGATTTTATTATTATGTGTGTTTGATCACTATCTCACCATGGTCAGCGGTGACACTGGTGTTGTGGCCGAAGGTGGTAACCATGAGTAGCAGTGTCTATTGTTAAGTAATTAAATCCAATATATCCCCACTTAAGTTCGAATACCAAAAATGATTAACGTGTTCACGCCTCAAATATATTTTTAATTAATACATTAATTATGACAAATTAATATTTATCCCAGTGTCATCACTCTCAGTTGAGTGTGACACGTCGCCCACCGACGTCTATTTCCGTCAGCGTCAGTGTCGTTATATGACGTCAGTTGCAATTGTCGCAATATGCTAATTGCTATAGCAATAATTGTTAATTTATATACAAACATAATGGTAATAAAGAGATGGAAAAGTAGTTTGATTTATTTGGTAAGATTTATGAAGATATTTGAAAGGTGAAGATAATCAACCAGCCAATTTGCCCACCCAACCTATGAATTAGGTTGACTTCAATGCCTAAAAGTCCAGGAATAAAGGTACCTGATCAAGCTATGTTCATACTTAACCAGTAGGTAATTATGGCTATATTTGAATAAAACTGCGCATGAGGAATAATAAATAATAGAATAATATTTATTTGTAGCATAATAACTTTTACAGAACTAGGATTCTCTGAGTTTTGAGAACTGGTCCCTTCCAGAATGTTGCCTTAAAACTGATGACCAAAATACTTTGTTACTATCCATACATGTTATAATTTAAATCCACAAAAACTTAAAATAACCCTAGTTCATTGGGATCCATTTAAAATTTTAGGAGTATTTTATTACAAGAAGAATTTGTAAACAATTTAGAACAATGAATTATTGTTATTATAGAGCGTGTAGATAAAATTTTAGGAATCCAATGGGGTGTATTCGAAAAATTTTATTACCTTCATAATTTTGTCGGTAGCTGAAAATACGAATTATTGCCAACGGTCTGAGATCGTTTCCGCGGTACATTAGCGGGATCCACCCGTTGATATATCGTCTGCACACACTTCCACTATAGAAATAAAGATATTAGATAATGTGGTTTTTAATAGTTAGACGGTGAAATTGTTTGTTTTCAATTCTATTTCATTTTTTTTCTGTTAGTTATTTTTGTTCAAATCTAATAAATGCGTTTTTAAATGTTCGCTGCATGTATAACTTATGAATATTGCCTAAGTTTTCCTTGAGTTTCTCTACCAACTTTACAAGTTATCGTTTACAATACATGTTATATTTTATAAAATTGCAAGAGTAGATTAGTTTTAGTTAGTAAAAAAGAACTATGAAAACAATATTGTAATAATTAACTAAAGCTACTAAAATCAGTCTGTCATACGCAATGATTATTATTAGCTAGGAAAATAAAGAGCCTATTTTAGGAATAACAATAATATATTTTTTGTCAGCGAGTTTTTCCATAAAGCGTCACTAATAGCTGCGCACGCGCATCACCATCAATCTCTAGCGCTAGGGCCGCAACAATCTTGTTTATAGGAATGTTAACCGTGTTTATTTCCATAGCTACCCTACGCGATACAGGGGCAAAAATAATAATATGTTTTGTTACAATCTATCCATCTTACTCAACTGAAATATTTTTATAGTCTCTTTCAGTAGACTCTGCTGTGGTACCTGTTGTCACGGACCAACCTATGGGAGGTCATTTTACCAGTATTTCTGCGGCTAATATACAGCTTATTCTATGTTTTTATTACGTTTTTTTAAATAGCGTAATTTAAACGTGTATTAAACATAGAACTAAGCTATATAAACTCTTGGACGAAGCCACGGAGATACTGCACTATTCAGACCGTCGCGTGATCGCGTGCAATTTTACCGTTTAACCGTAAAAACTTAGTCTCGTTGTTCATTTAACAGCTCCAATTACAACTACTTAGTAACTTACTGCTACTTAGAAGTGCTTCAGTCAGACGTAGTTTTGTTTTCCCTCATCTAGTGACTTGATACCCTCCCTTTTTATTTGACTTCCATAACCTGATCGACCGAATTGTCTCAACACGGCATTTTTAATTTCCCCAAAACATTAATTCCTATCACATTTTTCAACACATCCTGTACTAATAGATGCGGAACGTTATCTTGATAAATACAGGGAGTGCCGTGACAAATGGTAACAGAGTGTTTTTATGTATTTTTAGAAATAACACAGCAGTGTGGCCCTCTTCGTTACTAATTGGACACACAATGCGTCTTCGTCCGGGCATCACTGATAGCCATGTTTTTCATTTAATCTATTGATTGGGAAGGAAAATTGCCATGTTTTATTAATGTCTGACCGCAAGATAGTGGTCAGTTATTTTTTACTGGCAGCACTTTGTTGTTTATATTGCCGTTTTCTAAAATACCGTTTCTATACAGTACTTACTTATTTTCAGTATTATCATTTTCATTTTATAGTCAAGTCTCAATTTGTAAGTATAAATATTTTCGCATTTATTTAATAACAAACTTGGCATTACATACTTCCTTTTCTTCAAAAGATATCAGCTTTTCACACTTCCGTCTATCTTTCTTTAAGATTTACCCTAAACACTGCTACATCTAACGTTATGTTGCTATTTCTGTTTCCAAAATTATAACTAGCATTAGCAAGCCATAAACAATTCTAAATCTCATATGAATTACAATTAGTTAGTATTTGTTAATTTAATATAACATTAGGCATAATTTCACGAATCAACTTGCTTTTATCAAATTTATGGTTTTGCACACCAGTAATCTACGTGCGCTGACATTTTGTTAGAACCGTTTCATTTTGATCGTATAAATTGTTTTCTGTTGCTTTGAGATTATTTATTAGCTGTGAAAGTAGGCCTTACAATATTATGATCTATTTCTATAAAGTTAATGTTATTATAAATATAATAGTCAGATAATTAGTAATGAGCTGTACTTTGGGGCTTAATTTTCTGAACTTATCCATTTTATCTCCTAGTTTTTGTTTGACTCTAAGAGTACTCTGAACAAAGTTGTAACTTCCTACTTATTTTTGTAGAGATTATTTCAGCTAAGATGGTCTAAAAAGTTTTATAAACGCATATAAAAATCGTAGCAAATAATATAATAAAAAATGTACATCCGTAATTCATTGGTACAAGTTATACAATGTAAAATATTAGTAACCTCAAAATCTAAATACATTTCTCATGTCTACGATGTCGTGCATTAAAATCTATTTCCTGTACACATTCAACTGACTCAAATAAGCGCTTAGTTAGCGGAAACATATTTTTATTAATAAATTTGCCTTATTCTATCAGGAGAAATATTAAACTATGCTCATTAGTCTTGTTTGCTGCGCAGTCAAATATATCCCTTATTGCATAACTATAAGAGTTGGTTATATATTTTTAATTATTATGATTGATATTAATAGTGTCGGGATCCATTTACAATAATTAATTCAATGTCTCTTTTTATTTCTAATCGAATGTGTAATAGTAAAAATGTATTGACGTCAGTGCGTTCTATTATTTGTCATGCTGGTTTTGATTTATACGAATGTGTTATTTTAGTATGTGTGGATAAATAGATTTTGAATGTCGACTGTTTGTTATGAAAGTATTTTTGACATAAACATTTTGATTAATGTATTCTGTAACATTGGGTATGTAATTTATTGATTTTGTGAACTAGTATTACAGAATCAGATTTTAATCTATTAACTACCAATTATAATGTATGTGCACCAATATTTTGGTGCAAAAAATTTGGTTCCTAGATGTTATTTCTTGTCACCCGCTAGAGAAGGAAATCAAGAGCATCTGATCGCAATACAAAGATATTATTGGTATGTAATACAATAGATATTCTTTAACACCCTGAATTCAAAACGAATTGCTTTTTCTGTATGGTATTATTACAAGAATTGTTGCAGAACCTTTACCTAGTTTATGTCTTTTTACTTTTCATAGATCATAGTAGGATTTTCCTTTGTATTTATCTTGATAATACCTACAATCAATCCCTAAATGGTTTAAAATCCACTTAAGAATTCAAATTCTACTTATACAATTGCATTTATAAAGTAACCGACTCGTCAAAGCCAAAAAACTTAACTTTTCCCCATTAACAATCATAAAATATATTTAATAATAGATAGGCACAGAAAACGTATTATTAATTGACCGAAAACAAGTTATTTATGGATTAATGTGAGTTTTGTCTACCATATACGAAAATAGACAATCGGCCCACCCATAGAGAATCCAAGATTACATTGTCGCCGGTTATAAAAGTGAATGGGTTCCAACTTATTTTTATGGCTTATAATGCTACTGTTATCTTATATTACCTTAATTACTTTTTAACGGTTAATTGAAACAAGAAAATTTTTAACTACAAAGATTTACCAATTGTTTTTCTATCTAATAAGATTATGCACCTGTTAAACGATGAAAAATATAATTATGTCCAGAAAGTCCACTCTTACGACTACCAGGTCTTAAGTATAAAAAATCCAGCACCATTTCTCAGTTGTTGAAACCTGGGGGCCTACCACAAGCTCTTAAAACAAGGTTAAAATAACCTTGTTTTAAGAGCCTATTTTTGTCTATTGTCCCGTTTTGACGCCGGATGTCAAAGAAAGACAAAAGTCAAAATAAGGTTATTTTAACCTTGTTTTAAGAGCTTGTGGTTCGCCCTCAGGGGGCCAAGTCTACTATTATACTAAGTGAAGATTTCGAGATGGCATATTTTCAAAACCTATGTTGGATTAGTCATGCTGTACAACTTTTACTAAGGGACCAACACTGAATTATTAAAAAAGAAATTACTTGTCATACATTATGATCGAGCAAGGTTGACATTTAGTTAGAAAAGTAAAAAAAAAAAATTTGAGCATTCAGCATGACTAACCCAACATAGGTTTCGAAAATGCTATCTCGTAATCTCGACCCTGAATATTAAAAATGATATTCTGAGACGATCCCATTACAAATCCATTGCCATTGAGCCAATTTGCTACTAAATTCATAATGGTTTTCGACGCTATTGACGGGTCGCTCACTTCACTCCAATATGGCGAGGAGGGCGATGGCTGCCACACGCGTCATACTTGTGAACAGGTGCTGCTTGTGGGGGTTGGTCTGCTTAAGATTACCATTTATTTATTTACTTATTAAATATAGATTCAGTCTACTTTGTAGTTTTGCCGCCGCGCCGGGGCACGCAATTGTTGTCAGTGCGATTAGAATGTAAATATTATGTAATGAATGTAAGCTTGTTTTGAAAAGAGTAATTGCTGAGTTTATTGCCGGCAGTTCTCAGCAAATGCAACCTTCCGAACCGGTATTAGAGTATTAGAGTCAGACTTTTCATAAGTGTCTGCGAAGGTCTATTTGAATAAATGATTTTGAATTTTGAATTGAATGAGGAGACTACTGAATCTATTAAATCTATAAAATTTTACACGACTGATAGTGCAATAGAACAAAAAAGCAGACTTAGGCCCCAGATACTGCGAGTCTTTATTTATTAACTCTCAGGTACTAGTATTCAATCACTATACTTATCATAGCAATCTACAAAAAGCATCATCATTGAACAATTACTGCTAATTCATTTTTTGCTTCATCCTTACTTCCTTACCAATCCTAACTAATATTATAAATACGAATGTAAGTTTCTTTGTTACGATAAAACGGCTTAACGTATGGAGAAGGACATAGGCAACTTTTTATCCCGGGAACGCGGGTCAAACCGCGAGGGACAACTAGTTTTAAAATTAATTCAACAACAATTGTAACCCGTTAAGGCAAACTTATTTTTTTTTCTTTTGCAAGACGCTCTTGGGTCGATATGACCATTACAATTAAAATATAATAAAATTGAATCCGCAAACACGTGACGTCTAGAGGTCGTATTTCTTTGTTAGAATTAAATTACACTACTTCTTTTTTATCTCGTCGGTTAACAGAATGTTTAATTAGATGGAATGATTTGCAGAAGTTACGCGCTCTGTTGAGTGGTGTTTCTAAAAACATTGTTAATAGGTTAAGTTTGAAAGTTACCGCGATAATAGGAGGCGAGGAGTTACAAAAACTGTCTAATACAATGGTTACAATAATAATATTGTATTTAATTTATCATAATAATGCAGGTAGTTAAAGTAGCAGAATGTTAAAAGAAACATATTTTCTGGCGAATAAATAGTAAATCAATTGTTTTTCATTTTTTTTTATACTACTAAATCGGTAAACAAGCATACGGCCGCCTGATGGTAAGCGATTACCGTAGCCATATGGACGCTTGCAACACAAGAAGTATCGCCCACGCGTTACCGACCTTTCCCCCCTCCCCTATGAGCTCCGGCGACCTTACTCACGCGCAGAAACACAACTTAAAGTTATTTTTCTACGGTATTCTGTAAGGTGGAGGTACTTCCCCAGTCGAGCTGCTCTTTGAGCGAATAAACGCTAAGCTCTACCTCTCTCAATTGCTTTCTCATTGCTCTTGAAGAAAAAATAAACAATTTTAAAACACAGCAACATTGCATTTTACAGTCAATATGTAACCCTTTTCTCCATCTTAACTCTATGTTACTTAAGCAAAGAAATGTTTGCTTTCAAAAGCCATTGTAATGAGAGCATGAGTTGCAAAGAACTGTGCTAACACGAACAGAATTCATTTTAAGGTAGCTTTCTACACTTAACCCTACATAACTGGTTTTGTGTTTTACAATTCACGATTTGTTAACAAAGCACTTTTCAAGGAATATATTTCCTTGGACGCAAAATTTTGGAAAATAAATTAATGGTCATTTAAAAAAAGACAAAAACATTGGAAGTTCATATAAAAAATATTAAATTTTGTACATAAACAAGGACTTAGGCTGACAAAATCCACAAAACTAACAATCATAAGTTTGATATCAAATTAAATAAAATTATTGTAAAATAATGCTTATGTTTATTGAGAGGTAGAGCATAGAGCATTATTTTGCTCAAAGAGCAGCTCAACTGGGGAAGTACTTTACAGAATACCGCAGCCAAATAATTTTGTGTTCCTGCGCGTGAGTTAGGTCACCAAAACTCATCGAGGAGGGGTGAGGGTCGATAAAGCGTGTGTGAGTGATGCCCTGGGGAGCTCCGTGTATTGCAAGCGTCCATATGGCTACGGTAACCGCTTACCTCCAGGTGGGCCGTATTCTTGTTTGCCGAGTTGGTGGTATAAAAAAACTAAAAAAAGTTGTCAAAACGTCAAAACATATTTAATGTTAAACATAGCCCGAGCTAAATAACCCCTAAAATGCAACAAGTAACGAGGCGACAAACACCGCAAGTGCATCGTATAAATCAGACCCCAAAACAAGTGCCAAATAATTTCGTGAAATTTTATTATAACAATAAAGTACCGAGCAGACGTTTTTAAACCACAAATTTGCCCGCTCAAAACAAAATATTCCTGTGAACTTTTTCGTTAAAACTTTTACTCAGAAATGGGTGTATAAACCAGAGGGTAACGTTTTAGTTTTATCCTTCTGTTTAACATGAATGACACAAGGTTTGCGCAGTAATTACTACTAGTACCCCTTTAACAAACTCACTCTTCGTCAATAAAGAATAAGAACGATTCGGCTTTGAATAAATAACAAAACGCCACAACTTATGCTTTAAATTTATTTCAAAACTTCTCGTTATTGTTTCAACACAAATATCTGTATTTTCAATCCGTAAATAAGAGCGAGCTCATTACAATTATGTTTTTATGCAAACAAACGAACCTACATAAACCCGTCTTCAATTAAAGAAAACGACGCATTCTCACAGTGCTCCTGGGAGATTTACGTCCCACCCGTGGCCACGACGACTGTTTAGGGTTAATTAGGGACGCGCTTAGTACGGGGAAATTTATGCGAAACTCGTACCGAGTACAATTGATTGCGAGGCCAAGACAAGTGAGTAGTGACGCACGGTATACGATTGTTGGCGAGGATTTGGTGGCAATGTTTGATTAAAGAATATTTTTATTTACTTTTTACTTTAGTTAAAGCAAATATAGAAATAGTATTTTAACTATTGTGGCTTTTTGATATTGTTGAGTAGCTTGGCCTTTAGTTATATACCGACCCGAATTAGGTAGTTATGCAATATCAATCACCAATAAAAATATATTTATTATTATACAACTTTTTTCTTTAGGTAAAAAAAACCAATACACCCAAACAAGATTTTAATGTGAAAAAGATGTATAATAAAGTTACGAACCTACCTTGTAATCACAACTATTTTTGTTACAAAATGGTATATAGGTTATAACAAACATGTTTTTTTTTTCTTGGTATATAGGTAGTATACATTAAATATCCTTCTATGTAAATTTTAGAAGTTAAGTACCATACCATTCTCAAAAACAAAACATTTCATTCAAACATCACTAATGCCAATAAACGACCTATGCGAAATCGAATGTGCGGTCTGGTCAGTCATGGCTTGCAGCATGACCCTAAACGGTGCAATAAAATGGCAATTTAGCTAAAACGTCGAGTATTATTTATTGTAATTGTAACATGGGATCTCTAGGACCATCGTGACTGGCGACGGGTTAGGACGACCGCACCAAAAGCTAGATTTATCGCGCTCAGTTCAGTTAAATCTGAATTTAAGCAGAGAAATGTTCTGTCGTAATATTATGCGAATTAAGGAAATAAATGGAGTTAAGAATAAGTATTATTCCTTTTGGGATACAGACATATTGGGCTGAAAATGTAATCTCTATCCAATATGCCTGTGGTTTTGTAGTTCATACAAATATTTATCTCTTGTTTTTTTACAAAATTACTTAAATATAAAATAGCCTAGATGTCATTCTCCTGACAATCCTGTGATTCTTGGAAGAATGACAAACCAACAAACCCATAATTGCGTTTTTTATTTTAGTAAGTACGTATTTTTATCCCAATTAAAACCCAAATCGCGTGAGTTAGTCATTCGTACTATGGGTATACTCTCATGAATGAAACACAAAAACAGTCTTACATAACCATAATTCGACGAGTCTGTATTCAATGAATGACTTTCTACCAGACAACAATAATAATATAGCATATAAATATTTTCTCATTGAAGCCTGACCTTCTGTTAATCCATTGGGTAATGCTGGGAATATCTTGGAGTCAAATTTTCTCACGTGTAACATTTTCTCTTACTGTTACTAAGTCGATAGTGACAAATTTGTATCATTAATTTTGTTGTTTAAAGCGTAATTAGTTAGCTATAAAGACGTTTATGCTGCAAATAGCTCTTAAATTACATACTCAAAGTTTCAACAATTAAAAAGTATCAAAACACAATTTATTTTAGACGGACTTAAAAATAATAAATAAAATTAACCTTACATAATAGTTCTCGAGTATAATTAATACAATACATGTGTCATAGACTTAACAGATTTAATATAATATTAGGGAAGAAATATGCAACGAAAGTCACGTAAAAAAGATATATTTCACATCTAAACGATTACAAGTAAATCTCATTATGACAGTTTGTATGATAAAGTATCTACGTCTAGTGACGTTATTTTTGTCGCCTTTATACAATTAGAGTGTCTATAGGAGCTACGAAAGATTTTTATGTTATTTAGAAGCTGCATCTGCTTAGATGACTATAGTAGATTCATAGATCTCGGCCGCTAGGTGGCAAGACTACTGTGGCTACTTGCTCATGTCATAACTTTCGAGTGATGGAGTTTTAATTTTCTATTATTTTAACACCTCAGGCATAAAACCAAAAAAGTTATCTACAGATAGGTATTTAAACATCAGCCGTTGTTTTTTTTAGATTGTAAGAATTAATTAATTGTTAAAAAACCGGCCAAGTGCGACTCGGAAAGGCACACGAAGAATTCCGAAAGGATAATAATAATTTTAAATTTGACTTATTATTTTTTATTGTTATAGATAGCGGCACCGGCAATGGATATAGGTACACATTCTTCGATTTTTCGACTGTCTACCTATTATGGTTCATGAGATACAGCCCACTGGCAGACAGACGGACGGACGGATGGACAGCGGAGGCTTAGTAATAGGTTTCTGATTTTCCCCATGATATCATATTTTATTAACATTCAGATTTATCTAATCTTTCAAGAAAAGTCAAATAACAAAAAACCTCAATTACTCAAAGCATGGAATATAAAAATACTCGGAAATGCAATACACTGCCACGAAAGAAAATTATGCAAGAATTTATGCGACCCTACGGCCCTTATTATCAGCGAGTGTAAAGTATCTCCTTCCAATTTGATTGAGCAGCGTCTCAGAGGAGTCAGATTACTGTGATGCTTCAGTAATCTGAACAGTTTATGTCTGAAGAAATTTGCATATAGATATAGAGCTCTTTTTCAATATAAAAATACTTCACGTCTTATCTCTGAAGAAGCAGTTATTTTAATGAGATACATGAATATCATAAGGTCGTATAGTTGTAAAGAGATAGCCAAAGTTCACGGAAATTTGATTTTACTTCATCGGTCTTTTTAGGATTCCGAACCCAAAAGGTGTCAACGGAACCCTATTACTAAGCCTCCGCTGTCTGTCCGTTCATCCATCTCTCTGTCAGTGGGCTGTATCTGGTGAACCCTAATAAGTAGTTAAAAATTTCACAAAACATATTTTTTATTGCTATGACAACAAACAATAAAAATGAAATAATATTAATTATTAAAAGGAGGGGGGGGGGGGGCTTTAATTAATAATTTTATTTATTATAGGGCAGGGGGGCATATTGGTTATACCCTTTGTTTGTGAGGTCTTCTCGCACTTGGCCGGTTATTTTAGGATTTTTTGTATTACACAATAACATTGCATATTAGGTACATATAATATATTCAATATAAATTCTAGTGTCATAATAAGAACTTAAACGAATAGAACTAGACTTGGACTAACCTAGGTTAGTTACACTGCAATCACAAACCAGTCAGTTTTTGTTATGTCACTGTCCACCAATTAAATTTGGCATTCATATTTTGTTCTCAATGACGACAGAAATTATGCATACGCTCGATAAATTTTCGTAAAACATATATTAGGTTGTTTATTATTACGTTTTACGAATATGTTTATTTTTGTGAATATGTAGATAAAATACATGAGAATGTCGTATGAGTTTGTGGATCGATTGATATATTAAAGATTTTGGGCCCCGAAACAAGCTACTTCATATTATTACTAGCGGCTTCAAAAGGCGGTATGAAAAGGAAAATATAGCATTCTGGGATAATTAGCTTTCTATTAGTGAAAGTAAAACCTCGGTTTTAAATATATCTGTCCCTTTCTAACGTATAATAAAAACTGGCCAAGTTGGACTCGCACACGGAGAGTTCCGTACAGTTATACTTTGCTATGATATGAAAAGTAACAAAAAAACGCTACAGAAAAACACGTTTCTTGTTGTTATAGCGGCAATAAAAATACACATTCTGTGAAAATTTCAACTGTCTACTAGGGCATGTAATATCGGAAGGATTTTCAATTCCGATATTGATTTCCGATATTGGATCTCAATATCGGAATTCCGATATTAATATCGGAATTAGACATTTTTATTATAAATTGCACATATTCCTTATAAATTGCATATATTCCTTATAAACTGCATTAATTATCTATCTATACTAACTAATATTATAAAGTGGAAGAGTTTTTTTGTTTCGTTAAACTGGCTAATCTGTGGAACTACAGGTCTGATTCGTTTTTTTCGTTATCCCCGAGTATTATAGGCTACTTTTGATCCCGGGAACGCGGGTGAAACCTCGGGGGACAACTAGTTCGTTATAAAGTTGGATTGAAAACTTCTGCTCAGTCAAGCACTCTTGTCGGAGAGGTTGCGATAGATAGTGTACATGGCGCCGCGCGCGCGTCGCCTCCATCTAAGACTCACTGGCCGAGTTAGCTACTAGCTAGATGGATGAGCATTACATTTTATTATATAACTTATAGGCACCGTGAACAGACACGGCAACGCAATCGCACGAACTAAAAGCGCAGGAGTTTTAAATATTGTGTGGATTTTTGCTTCAGAGTTATACTGACCCACATCTACTGGATATTCAATGATGAAAATTGAAATTAACCATCAACTATTATCAATTATAGTTTAAATTCGAAAAAACCGAATTTGATTCTGATTATTCGGATTTATAATAGGCCCAAAAATCCGGATTTTTCAGTCATTTTCGAATTTCGAAGTATCCGGATTGCAATCCCTAATACTAGGGGATTATGTAGTTTCTATTAGTGAAAAAAAATCAAACCCGACTGGTAGTTCCAAAAATAAATGCATTTAAACAAACAAACAAAAATCTCTTCATCTTTATTATATTAAAACTAGCTGTCCCCCGCAGTTTCACCATTTAAACAAACACAAAAATAACAAAAAAAACCTGTATTATATTAGCATAGATATTAATAGATTAAGTATAATTAATATTATATTAGTGTATATGAAGATAATGGTGCCGATTCTGTTGTAAATCGCACTATATTAATTTTAATCACATCACATCTCATTCTTACAAACATTATTAAAGGATAGAACATATTTTAAGCTGTCAAATTAGTCTTTGTATTTTCATTTGCGTGTATTTACAATTAACCGCGATAGATGGCGACTAAATTTGTGTTGAAAACAAGTATTGGATTAATTTGACAGGACTAAATTTCTTACATCCTTTTCTTATGTTCTTTGAAAGAAAGTGATATAGTGAGACTAAATTAGTTTAGTTGTAAACAACAGAAACAGCACCATTGTATGTTTATTTTTTAAACGCTCGTTTTTCTTGCTAATATTTTCCTAAAAACAAAGCGTCAAGCATTTTTATGGATAAAAACTTCGTATTTTGTTGAAAAAATACGCTCATTTTGAACACTGGTTGGCAAAATTGATGTACGATACGTTAATTTTATTGCTCTAGGCGACCATATCATGTGGCGCGCTTAAAAGCTTTATTTAAACAATCAAATAGATAAAAATATCTGATTCCGATATTACGATATTGGATCACTCAATTCCGATATTGTAATATCGGAAAAAAAGGTCCGAGATTCCGATATTACGAGATTCCGAGATTCCAATATTCATGCCCTACTGTCTACCTATTACGGTTCATGAGATACAGCCCAATGACAGACAGACGGACGGATGGACAGCGGAGGCTTAGTAACAGAGTCCCGTTTGGTACGGAACCCTAAAAAACCGATACTATCTTAAAATCTGAGTTTTATAATACTTGATTAAATTATCGCATATAATACGGGGGTATCTCTTTACTGCAACTTTTTTGCATTTAGATTTTGAAATAACGTTCATTCGGTAACACATTGCTTTTACTCACTTTTCGCCCACGCTCACTCCCTACTCGCTCTTCTTATAGCTCAACTACCCCCACCTCTCCCCCCACCTCATACAAAAGGGTGGAAACGCGACCTAATGTGAGAACACATTAATCATTCACTTTTATATAAGTCTGACTTTGGTTTTGTTCAGCGATCTTCAAAGTGGGAGTGAGGGGGATAGGGGGTTCTTCGTAGGTTTCAGGGGGACGTAATTATAGTATGATAGTGGGCCTTTATGTAGTTGATAAGGGTGGTGATTTGATCTTGATATGGGAACATAACTAGTGTATTTTAGGTTAAGGTAATCCTTTAAGATGTGTTGTATTCAATTATCTTCTTAAATCTATGGATTTGATTGATCTTTAAGGTTCTTAAGGGGTTTCGGTTACCAAGTCAAGTTGAAAATTTTATGCCAGAATCTGTGTATCGAGTGTTCTGTTAGAAAGTGAGTTCATGTGTCTTGAGAGGCAGTTTTCTTCTGGCTATGTGGAAAACTATCTTTGGTCATATCATCTTGAGATGTTAGCCACAACAAACAATATAATAATATGGTAATACAAAAAAGGCTAATAATATATAATAATATAAGTCCATTAAAAAATATAGAAAGAAAATGACAATTTAAGTCTAATTTATAATGAAGTTTCCATTGCTTCAATTATTCTCAGCTATTAAAAAATAACCTAATTACACACGTCGGTTTACTAAATGCATAATATTTGCCATAATGTGTATTTAACAATAAACAAAATAAGTAATTATTTAAAACACCTAAATAGTACCAACGTACGATTTTCTTCAATAGTCTTTTCATTGAAATAATACACAACTGTCGTAACGGAAGATAAATACCCTCATTAATTTTTTCTTTTTTACCAAGACACATTGTACAGGGTGTCCCATTGAGAGTCGCATCGTATAATTACGACACGACAAAGTGTGGGTGACACAACTCAAATGTTCAAGTGTCTGTAAACTCCATACAACCTTTACAATACCTTTGAACCGACTTTGTCTCACTTCGCAATTATGACACCCCTTATATATCTCGACAATATTTACTTTGCTGATGACTTTTTCCTAGGCCTTTGTTATAAAGTTGAAAATCGTTTATTTTTGTATTTTTGTATAAGGTTGTTTAAGGTACATAGGAGATACTTGTTAAGAATTGTGTTATGTTTTTAAGTATCAGTTATTGAAATAAGAGTGTATTTAATTATGGAGTCAGTTATTATGTTAATGAAGACTAGTATTCATTAATAACAATAAATTGTTTAAATATGGATGTATTGTACATATTTTAAACGTATATAATTTACGGTACCTACCGCTTTTCATCTTTGCTATCAAAGTTTAGTGTTTTATATTTTTCCTGTGTCTCTGATTGTATTTTTTTGATAATGTACTTACCTACATACAGCTCATTTATGGCTAGAGAGATGCCTTTTTAGGTAATGGCTCCATCCTAGAAGATCTTTCATTTAAATGCTATTCCAAATCGTAATAAATTTTACAATAACATTGTAAATTCAGTTCAAAAAACCTAAAAATTTACCTGAATTTCCCAAGGGGTAAAAAACAAGATACTTAACGCAATAATCCCTGACCTATCCGATATCATACAACAATAAACATAAACAAAAAATAGGGTAGGTAGAAGGGCATAGACTAAAATTTCACGTGGTAATGAGAGAGGCTACTACATTCATATTTAATTGGCGCGGACGCTAGTTTATGACCCTCTGTGGAGTTGAGGGGTGATTTTTACATTTTTTATTTCAAATGCCCGATAGGCTGAAGTGGTATTGTGGAGAGGACAGTGTGGGTTTGTGTTTGGTTACTGTGGACATGACTTATTTTTCCAATGATGTTTTTTTTATAAAGCTGGTATTTGGATTGTAGGTATGTAGTAAACAATCATAAAATAATTGAGTTTCATAGACGGATCAGATCAATTAACATTGTAAATCTGGTAAGTTTATATTAGTTGATCCAGACTTCACTGTCATAGTCATGGTATGTTATAAGTTACTGGCTTCCTATTAGTAGCTGGCTTGTGTTTGACTACAACCTCATATCACCACGGTATGTTATGATGTGGCCGAAGTTGATCTGAAGTCAAGTTTTAGTCATTTTATATTCAACAATTTCTAAATGATGACTTATTGTGCTAATCAAGACTTTAAAGTCATCGTCTTTGAGGTCATCAGGCGTACAAACAATTGAAACTATAGACATACCTTGGTCCTTGATCCTCAGATTTAAAATTTTCGATGAGTGTTATCTTAAGATTTATTTTATAAATCAGAGCGTATCCATATTATCCTTTCAACACTGGGGAAGCGCGACGCGGTAGCCCATCGCAAAAAAAATACGCGAAATAATATCGAAAAGCCATAAAATGGAGAGCAGTACCGCTATAAAACACAGACAAATACGGCGGATAATCGAAGCAAGTGCTGTAACTTATTGTGGCCTCTTTATGTGCATCGTAATATTTTACTACGAGTTTCTTTGGTAAAAGCTTTTACAGGCCTATCGAGTTGATGTTGGCCTTTTTTACTTATTGCTCTTGTTAATATCAATATTTGAGTGTTGAAGCAGTTCACTGAAATAGTAGTTGTTTTAAACAATGATGACTATCAACAGCATCTTATATAAATCTGTATAAAAAGCCTTAGATGAGGAGAAGTTTTAAAGCTGATTAATCAAATGATAAGCCTTAAAATTCTATTAAGATTCAATCTATCAACACATTGTCCAACATGTCCTGTACCCTCCCAAAACAAGTTTCAAACTACAAAACGTACCGACGCAACTCGAAAATCCTCATAAATAACCTATAATCCTAACACTATTCCAAACTAGCAATCGACAGTGTAAAATACTGTTTCTGGTATTAAGTCATTGTAAATCAAAGATGAATAGCATACAACACCCGGTATGTACGCTAATATAAATAAATAAATGATACAAATCCAGCAATGGATGTGGAACGATGCGATGATGTTTTAGTTGGAGGATGTTATAGGTTTTTAGATGTACAGAGTGGGACAAAAGTACACGCACACTAATCCTTGTATTGTTAACAGGAATCCAATTTAAAATTCCATGGAGAAGTCAGACAAAGCTTGATTGATTGTACCTTAAAATGTATTTGAGTGTAACATGCGAAGTTATAGAACTATACATACTTTATAAATTGAGAGTCCATATGGGTTGAATCGGTTTAAAATTTACAGATGCTGAGAAACTTCGTGTTTACTTTTTAATGCTCGATCAATCAGGTGGCATTTGCTTGCTTATTGCATCATTAGTTGAATTATTATTACTACTTTATCTATATGCCTTCTACAAAATATATTTAATATCTAACATGAAATTAAGAAATAATTCTACAAGAAGTTATTGTCGGATCAGTCGGATGCCTGTTGCTGCTTCATCAATCAATATAGCTCAGTGGTATATACCGAGACGAAGGTCCTGGGTTCGAATCCTACATTGAGCTTGAGCTTTCGGTGAAGGAAAATATCGTGAGTAAACCATTAGTATGGTGGAAGGGTACTTTGTAGTACCCATCTGGCTGACTACCACCCTCAAGTTGAAAGTCTGTCGCCAAGCGCCTATCGGTGTGTTTCGACAGCTGCACTTGAGAGCCAGTTCCTTCTAGGCTTTGTGTGCTTACCACCTTCGGCCACATCATCACTTATCATGGTGAGATTGTAATCAAACACAGGCCTACTTTGATTTAAAAAATCAAAACTTTATCAGTAATGTTATGTGTAAAATATGGTATACTTAATCTTATAGTAATACAATCGTAAATAAAGTCGTCCCTTTTGCACCAAATGTAATAGACTGACCTTTCCGAGCCAATTACCTATCTTACTCGTCAACCAACTGAATGGACCCGCTTTGTATTTCAGTTTCATATTCAATGTTGTCTTTTTGCTAAAAGCCGCCTTCCGGTGGACAATTGCCAAGAATCGAGCTAAGGGCATCACCTCTCCTTTTCTAATCTTTTAATTATTGATACGTTCATCCCTTTCTAGCACAGAGAATTCTCTGAATGAAAGGACCTTTTCATCGTTTTGCAATACCGTTGGATCTTGAGCCAACTAGTGAGTGAATATAATTTCGTCAGTCTTCGGGTATGTGATAATGAGGACTTCTCTTTATATCATCTGGAACTAGAGTTTCTTGGTCAGTCATCGCATTGCTTCTATTTTAATATTGAATTATGCTGACGTTTGCTAGAGCCGTTGCTGATGAATCAAACGATTTGAGAAAGTAGTACTTAGCTACATATATTAATGTCACTTTATTAACCAATATCTTTTGATGCTGGACATCACTAACCTTGCATAGAATTTCAATTTAGCCTAAATGTGATGATGGAATTACACACAGATAATTAATCTGCATCTGGTATCGTCGTCTAATCATTAGATTAGACTCTATTTTTTTCTGGAATGCAAGAATTCTAACTATTCTTCTAAATAATGGTATTTATTAACCTTGAGATGAAGCAAATTTCTAAAATATATTGTAGATGCTTTAGGCTCAATCCTCATCTAATGCAACTAACGCTGTTAGGAATGTGATATTCTGTGAATGAGATACAGTTTCCAATTGTCCTCAAAGTTACTATATTTACACAGTAACTCAAAGTTACATCAATTTTATCAGATCAGGCTAAAAAATCAAGATGGATACGGATAAAAAAATTACTAACATTAAATTGATACTCTCAAACAATGAAATCATCACAAGACCATATCTTACAAGCAAAACAAAACAACAGAATTCAAGTGACTCAGAATAGCAAAGGGAAATACATTCTGCATTCGATTTAGTTTATATCTACGTAAAACAATATTCATTGTCGGTCTGTTCGCATTGTTGTTATAAGAATAATAAGGCAGTAGGAAATGCCCCCGGATAATCATTGCGTTTCATCTCCGCTACATAGAGATATCAAGTCGTAGATAGTCTTTATAAAAAAACATCTGAACTTTTTGCCACTTGTCTCAGTACTAAAATTTGGTGGTTGTTCAGTGGAGGTCAAAATTAAATCAGTTGTTTCGTGATTATGTGATATTTATGTGTAAATGTATAGGATAGGATAGGATAGTGTAGATAGGAATAGTAGTGCAAAAGTATAGAATAAACATGATCAATATAAATCATATACAGTAGAATCTCACTAATCCGGCACTTCAATAGACCGACACGTCCAATAATCCGGTAGCTATCGCCCGCACCTCCCTTTTCGAGGCGAGCACCGCGCATTCGCTCCATCGCGTCGTCCGCCTAGCAGTCGTCTAACCTCAAAACTTATCACGTGCTCGACCGTACATATTTACCTGCTGTTTTCAAGTGAGAATAGTGTACATAAAATGTTTTATTTTAATTATTTTGGATTTTCTATACAATCCAGTAATCCGAACATTCCAATAATCCGGCACCCTTTGGTTTTTAATAGTGCCGGATTAGTGAGATTCTACGGTACATTTTTTACTAGTAATCAAATTAATGATGTAACATTTAAAAAAACTGGAGCTGTTACGTTAAGAGAAGGTACTTCCTCATTAATTGCAAAGGTTTATCGATGTTTTTAAACAACCAGAGGAATAATGCCTATATTCCATGGGTTCTTGTAAAATTGAGAAAATTATCATACCAGGCAATTTTGGTACGTCCAGTAATTTGTTAGATCTATAGTCAGTAGCCGGGTTCTCAACTCACGCGCCGAGTATTTCTGGACTACCATCAATGAAAGTGCGATTCATTCAGATATTCAATGTATTTTAGAACAATCATGCCGACACTGTAGAGATGTGTTCTGATGATAACATGTACTGTATTAACTATTATTTGTCAGTGTACGATGCAAGTGAATATTATTTTGTTTTAAAAGACATTTGAGAAGAGGAGAGATGGAAGCATTTGATCCCAAATTATGGCAAACAGGGCAGGCTGATATCATGAAAAAAGTCTAAGTATATTAAGTAATTTTTCAATAAAAAACATCACTTTTCATAATATAGGTAAGTAAAAGATACCTAATGGTACATTAATGTTTATTATATAACACGAAAGAATATTTGTGTTCATACTGTCAAAATACCTGTCTGGTAATCTACAGAAGTTATATCATGGTGTAAGTAAAACAAATAAGCAAACAAAACATTAGATAACGAGAGAGCTTCTCTACTCAGCTAATCTTTCGAAATAGTGGGAAGAGTCAGGTGGATAAACTATTTACAAATGCCCATGAAGAACTCGTACTATAAATGTGTGTTAAAGACAGGAGGTCATATTTATGACAGAAATGGGAAAATATTACTATCTGGCGTCGCATTTGTTCTTCCAAAGTTGGAAGGCTACAAACAAACACGTAAATAATCTTCTACGATTAGTAAGCAGACAGATATTCCCCGTAAATGGTTTTATGAGTATTTTACTCTATCATGGGCTCTCTATCTATTATGAGTATTTTACGCTATAATTCAGTGGGAAGAATACGGAATATTATGTCATCTAAAGTTTGCGTTACGGTTCAGGTAATGTAACCTTCTGAACCAGTGGCAGAGTATCCACCAATTGCATGCTTTTGCCTTCAGTCTTTAAATAAACTGATTTATTAAATTCTTGAGACAATTATTATTATAAATTATCGCTCATACTTACCCACTCAAGATCTGAAACTAATTTATTCATTCGAATAACCTTTACTCAATATAATAACATCAACGTCATTACTAGTTATAATGTTATTTATATCAAACCTAATTACCATGTTTTCACTAATCGTCACGAATAACTAGTAACAACCTATTCACGACATGGCAATCCAATAAATATCCATCGAACTCGACAATTATATTATCCTATCGCAAGCGCAAACAACATTTGCGTTTGCGCACGACAACCATAAAATCTGGTAAAGTCGATCGCAGCCGAAGTTGACACGACAATTGCCGAACGTGTTACAACAAATATTAAATCACTATCGACCGCCCAGCATTTGTGTTAGGTTAAAGTTCTTTATTAGTCTAGCACTATCTGTTCTCAGCTTGCTTGGTTTATGCCTAATTGACAATTGACATGGCCAGCAAATAACATTCAAGCTTCTGAGGTGTAAATCAATTTGTGACAGGCAAATAAAACGTTATTTAAGCTTGTGCGTGTTCTAGACCACAGCTTTAGGGACGAACTTGACTCAATGTGGTTAAGCTAAACAATCTATTATCAGTAGATGACTTAAAACTCTACGCAGGGGCTGGACGTATGGGAGCATTTCTGAGAAACCCAAATATTGTCTGTGTGTACTTTAATATAAAAATGACTAGATGTATGTTACGTAATTAGTAAGTAGATATTAATGACACGATAGACAAAATTTTACTTTACCATTAAAATATTCGCTCGTTTAGAAATCTTTTGAGACATAATTTTTATTTACTCTTCTGGTGCCGGTACAATATTGTGCTGGTAACATACATTCGTGCGGTACAATGCTGCGCGTGGGCGCAACATCTCAATCGTTGTTGTCCACCTTGTTTGTACACTTGTGCTCGTAAACCAAATGTAGGCTACATTATCAATTCACATGCCGAACCTCTTGAGAATTTACTATCACGTGTTCAGGTTTTGCTTATTAAGTGGAGATTATTCTATGATTTAGCTGTTTTTGAGAATAGACCTTCATCACAGACGGCCATTCCAAACTAAGTTCTGCTTAGTTTGAAATGAGAATCTGGTGGTATAGTTTAAATAGTAACAGCTCTGTTATCTAACTGATTTGGTACATATACGTAGATATCACTTAATAACTTTATGTTTACACTCTTTTGTATGCAAATTGTTCTTTTGTTTCAATCTTGATGTTATTTTGACATTTTTATTACTATTAGTTCAACTAATAACTGTATTACTCTAATAAGGAGCTCTTACATTTTTTTTTACCATTGTATACACAGGTTTTAAAATAGCCTCGTCTCTTTTTGTTATATGACGTCAGAAAGTGACCGATTGACTTTTGTCATAAGGGATTTGTATCCTAGATAGATATACCTACTTAACATTCTCAATTTCATATTGTTGCAAATTTATTATGTCACAATGTTATTCTGATGTTTGAGACACTCTTGCACACTTTAACCCTACACAAATCTTAATTTATTCTTCATAATCCAAATGTTTAAAATTTCTCACCTGTCTGCTTTTTTGACACACCACATGTAATATGATGTCGTTTAATAATCGTTTTTATTTTGTTTCAGGTAAGTTGACTTTTGAATGCTGCAATTTACGTCACGTAAGATTTATTTGACTGTCAGACTAAATAACCCTTCCACTAAATTGATATAAATTCATTGTTGGGGGAGCAACAAGTGAGCTTATCTTGTTGAGGTAAACTACTGCTTGTTTATGTAGGGTTGTCACATTTTAACTAAAATATTTATTATTCTTTCACATACTTACTCTATTCTCCCAAAAGCAAGCAAATCATATTGACTACCTCTACAATATAGGTACTATAGTGCAGACAATATGTACTACTTAGTATAAAAGTGGTTATTCAATAGATTTTATCATTTTAAATCTAGTTAAATACATAAAGTGGACAGGTAAAGAAGAAACAGAAACTAAATCAGTTTAAAATAGCCCTAAGCATTTGGTAATAAGTGCACAAATGATTAAGTACAAAATGTTATTCGTGGCAGCCCTATCAACAATGCCACCCCAAATAATGGGGGCGATACGTGCAAACATTTATCTTGGTACAAACACAGAGTAAGGGTAGCATTTGATAGTCCTCAACAAGTTGATGATAGGGAAATAGATCTGTTTTTAGGATTTACGCATTTTTGGTCAGATCGCATTATTTTTGGGCCTCATAGAAATGTATTCTGAGACTTAAGCGGTATGATTGATTGATCACAGCTTAGAGTGATTTATGAGCTTTGAGTAGATTGTTAAACATGATGACGTTTAACCAATAAAAAGAAAAAGAAATGAAACAATGAATAAAAGAAACATGCGGATTGCGCTAAATAATCCTTTACTAATGCTAATAAATTGACCCACCACTAGGTGCATACAGTTATAAGTTATATCAGTCATATGACATACTTAACAACAAAAAGACATAATGTAGTGCTAAAAGAAATGACATATTCAATTCACTTAAAAGCTGCGCCCGCGCACCGGACGCGGTGATTGTGCGCGTGAGTTGCAGCGCCGGAAACGCGGACATTTCGCGCCAAAACATCCGCCATTAGCGCTGAAAAAATATTATTACTCTCGCTTGAAAGATTTCATGGAGATTTCTGCTTGATTGATATACAAAGCTGACATTATAATGTGCATTTCATTAACCTGTCAAATGATTTACAAATATTATTTGCTAAGTAGATTTTTAAGTGTTTTGATTAATATTAAAATAATGATGCTAGTTAAGCACTACATACCACAACTACCATTTCTAATCAAGAACTCACAGAATATCACACATGCTTAGTGCAGATTGGAGATTCACAGAAAAGTTAGTTTTTAAGGAATAAACGGGTGAAACAAGTCCACTGTAGGAGAAGTCTGACGATAGAAATCATATTAAATAGGATAACCCCTGAGGATATTGATGATACAAAGTTTGGTAATAATTCACCTTATGATGTGACTTCATTCATGTTCCATGAAGGACATGCAAGATCTATTATGTTCTAGAATACCGACATCATCAATACTATTCCTAGCGTTCTCTTCCATACGACAAAAGCAAAATATAATTATGTTTTCCAATATCTAGTCACAGATCGATGTAAAGCAACAGCCGCACTTGCACAGTGACCATTCTTATGCGCGCGCAGTCTCAGAATAGAGCACAATAATTCATAACCGTTATGCGCCTGCGAGCTTCGATAATACTGTAGCAATCATTGTGAAGATTGGTGTAGACATGTGCTCGAATATTTTTACAAATATTGCAGAATGTTGGAGAAATTGTGATGAATTGTTTTCTTTCATCTTTCACAGTATACTTTTAGCATTTTCGACAAGACCTGGTGATCTTAAAAGCTAGAATGAATAGGCATTTACTGAGCAAGCGTTTTTGATAAGGAATAGGTCGATAGATAATGAGGTAGTCAATGGCCAAATGTAAGCCCATTAACTAACATGCTTATGTTATTATTATGATGGATGTAGTAAGTTATCTCTTGTTTATCCATTTTTTCAGAATCTTCACTTCCTACAGCATTATCGTTGAGTTGGTTATCATTCGTGATCATATCATCACTGTCTGTGACGATTAGCTTTATAGTCCATACAGCCTTAACATTTTTTGCCAACAAAATGTTAACGCCGATGAATGACAACGTTTTCGCTACAGTCTTAGCACTGGCTCATTATCAAAATATCAACTCAATATTACACAGTAGCCAAACCACACCAGCAGTATTACAAGGACATCAAACAAAGCACCGTAACGCTGTGACAATAACAGGCGGAAATGATGGCAGCGCAACAGGCGGTGCCGCGCGCAGACCGAGTATTTCTAGTACTTAGTAGTTAGTTAGGCATTGCACCTTAATATGGTTGGACGAGTTTCCTAATGGAGGAAATTGAAAGTGTTTTATGTTCCTTTTCATTATCGGAAAAAGCTACTGGAGTTATTTTAAGTGCTTTGGTAAATAATATAATAAATATTGCTATAAGGTGACTAATGATCGCGTAAATTGATATTGGTTGCTTTATAGATTCATCATAGCATATTAAGGAGTTTGTTTATGAATAGACGCAAACTTTTAAAAAAATGAAAATATACTATTAGATTCTAATACCGCAGTTGGTATATAAAAATGCCAAACAAATATAGCTGATCAGAATTAATGATATGTCAATTAGCATATAAGGAATTATAGAAAATAACAATATGTAAATTCAATTCAGAACAATGTACAAGATACCAGAATTTGCTCAGTGCAAACGTGCAATAATTTCTGTATAGCAATGCAAGTCCACTCGACCGCTTAACATCTCAAAATTAGAATTTCATTGTGCTGTTAAACAAGAATGGAGGACAGGACATCTCAAAACACAAGCAGAACCAGACATTGTTGCATCAAAGTCAAACAGCGAGTTGTCGAATTAAATCACTCAGGACAAAGTGATTGTAAAAGAGGTCCACTGTGTTGAAGCAACGATGCACGTTTCCAATAAGACATAAAACTTGTCTGTCTGTCGTTTCGTCTTGTCATCAAACAAGCCAGCATTGTTGTTTGTATGCGCTTACGCACCGGTTCTAGGAAAGGAGATGCTTTCAGTAATAAACGCGGATGTTGGTGCTAATGTTCCTTCTCAATGTACAATAGATGGATGTTGAGTTAAAAATCTTAGGACACAAGCTCTATTTTTCAAAATACTTCAATTATGAAGTCTCGTGAAGAATTCTTTGCCGTATGCTTATACTTATTCCTCATACACTTATTTTTAGGAATATATAACCACCTTCATCTATTTCAGAAGCTTAGATTCTCTTTGAGACCTAATATTTTTTTCCAAATTCGAATTACAAATGATTTATTAAAATAGACCTTCGCAGGCACTTATGAGTAGTCTGTCTCTAATACCGGTTCGGAAGATTGCATTTGCTGAGATTTTGAGGTTATAAAATCAGAAATCTGGTTTTTTTAGATGTTTTATTCTTGCTCAGTTGTGCACTCAGACAGTGTTTCTACCACTGACAATGAAAAACAACAATACTTATGTTAATAAAATCACCCGTCCTACCTTGAACTAAGCTCTCTTTTAGCCTTAAATTCGGTATGAAGTACACTTAAAGCATTACGAAATTTTTCATTATCTTTTTGAGTATCATCTCAAAGGGTTTCTACAGTGTTTCTTTTAGCAGATGTTATATTTTTACTTTTAATATTATTAAATAGATTATTCATCACGTCAGATGTTGATAAAAACGGGTTGAACTGTAGACCTATCTTTAGAGACTTAGAACTGCTAGATGTGGAAAGTGGAGTGAAAGTCCTCCGAGAGGATATTATTAATTTTGGATAAATTAAGTAATCTCATCTGGAAAACCCCAGTTTTATATCGTGGATCGTAACAAACACCAGATCGAAATTATCGCATTGCATATTTATATCTCCACTCTCAGCATACAATACAAACCTTAAACAGATGTAGTCTTATTTCAAGTCAGATTTAGCTCAGACAATTGACTTTGTCTGCCATAAGTCAGACATAAAACGGATGCCAGTGTCAAACTGAGATCACGATGTGGTCTTGAGGGATATTAATTGATTAAAGGGCGTTATTATTGTTCGAGTAAGACAGTAAGCTTTCAATTCTAGGCCAAGAGTATTGGTGGAATGTGGAATCTCATTTTGTTGTTTTGCAGGCATTGCTAAAAGTACGTACGTAATTAGGTACTAGGTGAAATATTTGTCTATGAAATATAGATATAATGTAAAGTAAGGAACCAAATGTAGGTAGGTATGTGTGTTTTCGTAGTTCGCGAAAAACAAAATTATAACTGTGAGGAACTCCCATGTCCAAACAAGTTTTTTTTGTATCTCTGTAACTAGTGTGCTAGTTCTACAATATCAACGTAAAATTATACCAGTATTTACGTAGTCTTCGGTAGTATAGTGGTAAGTATCCCCGCCTGTCACGCGGGAGACCGGGGTTCGATTCCCCGCCGGAGAGATTCTTTTTATATTTTTTTCTCACAGCTTATAAATAAACGAATGTGTGAATCGTTCCATGAACATAGGTTATTCTGCAATAAAATGCTAAAACGACTAGGATTTTTTTAAATGTATATTTTTTACGGTCCTGGGAATCATTATGATGTTTAGGTTTAATAATTGCTTGTTGAGTGATTAATTTAATTACCTATTTAATATAAATATTTCAAAATTGGGTCGGGAGGTCTTATATTAATTTTTATTTAGATTACATGTTAATAACTTCCATCTGTCGACAAAACAATAAATCATAACCTGAGTTTGGTTTTTTTTTCTCTAACCCGTCTAATAATTATATTCACGGCACCTAAAGTGGTGCGGGGTGGGCAGTAAAGCAAATTATAATAATTTACGACCAATTAGTCTCAGAGTTGGGGTACTAAAACGACGGTGTCGTGTTTTAATGGCTTATGTATTTTAGCCACTGTTTATTTATTATTTTTAGATTTATTTGTTCTTACACGTTTTTTAACGTTGATTACAAAAAATAAATAAATTTAAATATTACACCACTTAAAAAATAATTTTAGTATTTATTTTTTTAGCAAGTCATGAACATAAATCATAATTTTTAAATGCTTATGGAGAATAACCCATGACAGTGATTTTGAAATATTTTAGAAGTTTCTTCGTATTTTAGAAGATAATTAATTTCAGATAAACCTGCCTCAGTCTGTATTAGAGAAGAATAGAAATACTATCAATTATTGTCATAAGCTACGCTAACCGCTTACCATCAGGCGGGTCATATTCACGTTTGCTACCTTAGTAAAAAAAAAACCATGAGCAGTTTGTTAAAAAAAACTTTTCTCAATAACTAATGCTTTAAATAATTTTCTGATTAAGAATATTTAATCATTTGATATTATTTCAATAAACAAACACAACTAAGTAATTAGAAACTTAATTATATCTATGTATAGGTATGTGTACACATTCCTTTATGAATCTACACAAAGTGTCTCTTAATTTCGCCTCCCCTACAGACAAGCTTTACAAAGTTGTATCTGTAAGGGAGCGATAGCAGAGTCATGAATTTTATTGTTTTTGTCGGTATTTTATCTTGACCATACTGTATGTAATATCCTCTCTCACTTAGGTACATTAAACGAAGTTCTATCTATGCTGAATATATAAATCGATCCCAAAAAGGTTTTATAGTTAAATTTTTTTATTTTATTTATTTATTTATTTACTACAAAACATCTATCATTACAGGAATCCCAATGCGATAGTGTTGCCTTACATCTAACAATAAAATAAGAATAGAATCTAAAATTATAAATCTACAATTATAACAATTATAGTACATAAAATAAATATTATACTTAGAATAAAAACACATGTTAACAACATAAATACAAATTAAAAAGAAAAAACGTAAATCTTAGGAGTAACAAATTATATGTAGTAGTGCCATTGCGAACTCCCTCAAACTGCATGAAAATACATCAATGATGTTATTTGCTTTGTTTATTGATGTAATAGCGCGTGTGAGAGGCGTATTTGCAAGCAAGTTGGTTCTAGCAGCTGGCACGGCCAACAGCGGCGGGCGATGCCTCCTCCACACGTAGCGGTCCGGCACACAGAAGCTCAAGCGCTGTAGGACCTCCGGATTATGTTCTATACCACGTACCAGTTTAACTAGATACGTGGCAAGAGTACATTCTCGTCTCACTCTCAATTCATTGTACCCTACCATGCCTAATACAAATAGCGTAGGGTACATTAAGGGATAAAAGGGGTATACCCCATACAGCCTCAGGTAGAGGTGCCTCGTGAACTTATTCTGCACTCTCTCCAACATGACTCTGTACTTTTCTTCGTGAGGAGCCCATATGACTGCACTATGTTCCAGATGACTCCTGACCAGCGCATCATATAGTACTCTTACTGTGGTCATGTTGGTGAAGTTCCTAGTCTGCCTCAGCACAAACCCCAGGTTTCTGTACGCCTTTTTACAAACCTTAGCAATATGGAACATATTGCTAAGGTTTGTAAAAAACCATAAATCAGGAGTAAAACAAACACCCAAGTCCCGTACCTGTGTCACCCGCTGCATTGCCGCTGTGTCGATCCAGTATTCATACAAGAGAGGTGTACGAGCACGGGTGAAGCTCATCATAGAGCACTTGGATACGTTAAAGTGGAGTTTATTCTCGCGGCTCCAATCTACTAATCTGCGTATGTCCTCCTGAAGGTGTTCACAATCGGTCATGTTTCTTATCTTGAGCAGTACCTTGAGATCATCTGCAAATAATAAGCACGAGCCATGCCTGATGACCTCCGGCAAGTCATTTATCATTATGATAAATTCGAGAGGCCCCAGGTTACTGCCCTGGCTTACGCCTGATCTAGTGAAATATGGTTCTGACTCGCATCCATTGTAATCTACGTACTGCTGTCGGCCTCTCATATAACTCACAAAAAAATCCAGAAGTTTTGGTGTACATCCAACTTTTGCCAACTTTGTCAACAACACGTCATTATCGACGGTATCAAAGGCTTTTCTGAAATCAAAGTAAGCTACATCCAACTGAACTCCAGAATCTACCGCTGGCACGGCCTGAACCATAAAGTTGAGTAGATTGGTGGCAGTGCTGCGCGCCGGTCGGAACCCGTGCTGTGCGTCTGAGAGCTGCGCCTTCACCTGTGCATACAACGCGCGCTGGATCGCAGACTCAAATACCTTAGCCGGTGTAGAAAGCACGGCCACTGGCCTGTAATCAACAATATTTGGCCCTGCACTCCCCTTAGGTACTGGAATA
Organism: Polyploca ridens; assembly: GCA_951394255.1. Classification (NCBI taxonomy): domain Eukaryota; kingdom Metazoa; phylum Arthropoda; class Insecta; order Lepidoptera; family Drepanidae; genus Polyploca; species Polyploca ridens. Next base: position 7,323,884 of record OX596263.1, read on the forward strand.
ACTCGAGTTATTTTCCATTGGTCTGGGAAAATGTTATATTTTAAGCAGGTATTAAATATATAATAAAGAGGTTCAGCCAGTACCCTACCACAGTCCCTAAAAAGAAACGCTGGTATACCATCCGGGCCTGCCGATTGTTTGGGCTTGAGGCGCGCTAGTGCTTCTCTTACTTCACTCAAGCTTAGAGTTTCCAAATGTACACGCTCACTTCTCATACTGCATGCCGCCCGCTCCGCTTCTCGGGCGTCTAGCCGTGGTGGTTCGCTACTATAAACAGATTCAAAATAGTGTGCGAACTGTGTAGCGCACTCGTCATCCGATAGATTACGGTTATCTTTTACAATAACCTGCCTATTAACTGTCCCTCTTTTCGATCGCATGTATTGCCAGAATGCCTTCGGATCTTTAGCGAACTGACTCTGAATGTTATCCCTGTGATGAATATGTGCAACCTCTATTGCCTTTTTAACCAAAGTGTCAAAGTGTAAATCAAAGTGTCTGTCGGTTTTTACAGAAAGATATCTGGGGTGCATACGACAATAAATGAAACCACGTAAAGTACCTACTCATAAATACGATCAACTTTTACTATGGAACCAACTTCGAAATCGCAAAAAAAATTACAGCTTTTTCATACATTTTTGCCGACATGTTGATCCCATAGTAAAAGTTGATCGTATTTATGAGTACTTTACGTCGTTTCATTTATTCTCGTATTATTGTATCCACACCGTATACAGGTTGTTGTTTTGGTCAGCGACGAGCGACTCAGGGTCGATAATACAAATGATACTGGTGCTAAAAAAAATATAAAAAAAATACTTTATATTTTTTAAATAATAAAAATTAAAAAATTGAAATTTTGAAAATCATGTAATAAGCTAAAGTGTAGACATAATACTCAACGGGAGTACGAGGGAGTAAAGGGGTGGGGCGATGGCGGCTTGTGCCTAGCTCTAGTCTGTGCACGTGCCTAGTAATCATACTTTGAGGTAATTTTATTTCAAATTGAATAAGGTATTTCCCATCATATTTACAGTATTTAATGGAATTAAGTCCATTTTTGGGGAATATATATTTTGTACTACCGCTCCTGGGTCGCTTGTCGCCGACCAAAACAACATCCTGTATAGATAGATAACACTTTATTGTTACACCAGAAAAAATCACATAAAAAAGTGAAAGTATTACAATGGGCTGCCTTATCACTAAATCTCTACCAGTCAACTTTTGAATGGAGAGGAAAATAAAGTAACTTGGTATTAGTAAGCGATTTGCAGAAATATAATTTTTTTATATCAACCGACAAATTATTGCCATACACGTCAAGAGTCCAGGATTTAAATGTTTAAGTACTAAGATGCACTAATAAGAATATTATCAAAAGAAACTAATCAAATATTTTCTATGCTGACCATACATTGAGAGGGTGGCACACAAAGGCCCGACTGCTCTTTTCCTCCACATCTTCCACTTTTTACTTTTTGGCCCTCCCTTGCAAGGCCCTCTGTCCTCTGTACATTGGAATTTGTCTTTTTTCCACCGTAGTTACTGGATTTTTGTTTACAGTCTAATATATGTCCGAGCGATGGGCTTCAGACATACCATGTGGGAAGAATTTGGTGAGATTCTATGGAAATTATATAGGTAATTCTCTAGAATCGTAGTGGGTTGATACTTTAATAAGAAAATTAATACCATTAGAATACTTCAGTATATTTCTGAGGTAGAACGCAAATACTAATTAGAATAGAAATATGTATGTAATACCTAGTTACTAGTAATACTAATTATAACCAAGTACCTAAATTTCAGTATTATTTACATACCCATGCTCTCGACTGATAATTTTAACGCCTGAGCTGTTTGAGATGAAATATGATTTATCCAATATTGCTTTGATTAACATACTAACTGTCACATCGATAATGAAAATGGTATTTATAATAGTCAAATATTCTGGCTCCAAGCTATGAAATCCTTAATTTTAATCCCAACCTATAGGTAGTTAATTATCTTTAAATACACAGTCTTGCGTGAAATAAAGGCACCGTATTCAGCCATAACAAAAAATTGTATAGCAAGACATTCCCATACAAAAGGGACCTATCTGTACCACATAAAAGCAACATAGAATAAAAGACAAACAAAACGTGTGTAAAGGCAAGACTAAACATTTCCAAGACGTTGCCTTGGGGTGGTGGGCGCCTTAAAAGTATGAGAAGGGAGTGTATTCGCACACCCTTTGTATCACCAACTTTATTTTATACCACTGCAAATAAAATTCAATCTTAGAGGTACGAATTATGATCCATAGTAGAAGCAAAGGTAAATTTGTAATGGTGAAACTGTAACTTATTGTCCATTTATGAAAGATCCGTGAGAATGCATTGCATTACCCGTATTACGTTGTAGCTATCAAATAGTGGGGGAGGCAGGGAGGTCTCGCTAAGATGGATGTTCTAAACGTATGTGTGAGTGCGGTAGTTTATTTGAAATGAAGCAAGGCTAAACCCGCAAAAGACTGAAGTAATGTGTTCTGTTCTGTGTTGTTTGTTTCTATACCTAGTACATAGAGAAGTTGTATAAAGAAATTGAACCTTAAAGGAATAGTCCTTGATCGTATATTTGCTTATTCGTGGCCAGATCAATATCAATACTACGTACCTTAAACAAAAACTGAAACAATTCAGGTACCACAGAATAGATAATAGTACTGCCGGTACCACCACACAAATGAAACGGTATCGTTTATCGCTAAATCTACGAGTACCGTGGTACAGGGTCGGTCAGTCAGCGACATCGACACCTGTTCCGCGCATCCGGTCTCAGATACCATGCCTATTGCACTTCTTAATGAATGTTCACATTTACCACCGAACAGATTTAGCGTTAACGTCCGTGTTTCAGTTCAATACGCTTGGAAAATACTTCTGTGTCGTAACGTAAACGTGAGTGGGTGTGTTAAGGTACTTTACTCTGTTATTTATAGAGTCCATTGTTTTGCTTTTGCTTAGGTGGCGTGCTGTTTCTGTAATAGGTTTGAATAGACTATGGTTTAATGATATGTGCGTGCAGTTTACCTACACTTTAGAGCGACTGTTTTCATTATCCATTAGAAATAGGGCTACGAAAGTACCTATCAATTTAATCTACCAAGAATTCTTGCATTTTCTTTGAACTTTGGAGGTATTATATTGTTTATTATCTTTTCTTAGGGTTCCGTACCCAAAGGGTCCCAAACGGGACCCTTTTCATAAGTCTCCGCTATCCTTCCGTCCGTCTGTCAGTCAGTGGGCTGTATCTCATAAACCGTAATAGGTAAACACTTGAAATGTTCACAGAATATGTATTTCCATTGCCGCTATATCAACAAATAATAAAAATTAAATAAAATTAAAGGGGGTCTTTTATGGAAGTATTCCCATTTGCGCACCGATTTTTTGAGCACCGATCCTATTCCCTTTTCAGCACCGATTCATTCAAAAAAAAAAAATTCAAAATCATTTATTCAAATAGACCTTCGCAGGCACTTATGAAAAGTCTGACTCTAATACTCTAATACCGGTTCGGAAGGTTGCATTTGCTGAGAAGAGCCGGCAATAAACTCAGCAATTACTCTTTTCAAAACAAGCTTAGATTCATTACATAATATTTACATTCTAATCGCACTGACAACAATTGCGTGCCCCGGCGCGGCCGCAAAACTACAAAGTAGACTGAATCTATATTTAAAAATAAATGGCAAACTTAAGCAGACCAACCCCCACAAGCAGCACCTGTTCACAAGTATGACGCGTGTGGCAGCCATCGCCCTCCTCGCCATATTGGAGGGAAGTGAGCGACCCGTCACACGACGCCGCCGCAAGCAAAGGCCTTAAAGTGAGCATGACTTACTTAAGTCTGGCTTAGAAATAAAAAAATAAACTAAAGGGAAACTACTAAACACGCAATTTGTTATCACTGTGACTATTGACAAGTTTATACTAAATATCATTTAGGTATATGTATAGAAAATATAACAATTAAGGAGACAGACATAATCTATTGAAGAATTTAGAAATAAATGAAAAACATTAAATTGAATTAATTACTATAAGTAATAATCTGTAAATTAAACAAAAAATAAAAAAAAAGATAACTTATAATAATAATAGCATACTTAGAATTAAAATGGACCTTGAACTAGCTGCTAAGTGAAGCAGGTGCAGAGAGAAGCTACTTCCATACATCCTTGTCGTCAATATAATGAGACACTTTATAATAGGCCCTACTCAACAACCGCTTTTTGATATGTTCCTTAAATTTAAAAAAGGACATACTGGTCACGCTATGAGGAATTTTATTGTAAAATTGGATACAATTCCCAAGAAAGGACTTATTTACTTTAGCTAATCTAAATCTAGGCACAGTTATTTTGTCTTTGTTTCTAGTGTTTCTATCGTGATAATCACTCGTGATATCTATTGACTGGAAACAAATTAATGTTTTTACGAACATACATAATATTTTCAAAAATGTACTGAGAGGGCAAAGTTAATATATTAATTTCCGGAAATACCTTTCGCAGAGATTCGCGAGACCCCAAACAGTAGATGGCGCGAATTGCTCTTTTTTGCAATACAAAAATTGATTCCAAGTCTGCGGCAGAACCCCACAGCAAAATACCGTAAGACATAAGGCTATGAAAATATGCAAAATAAATTAATCTGGCTGTATTAATGTCCGTCAGTTGCCTTATTTTGCTGACTGCAAAAGCAGCGGAGCTCAGTTTACCACCTAAGGCTTCCAGGTGAGCACCCCACTGCAATCTACAGTCTATGGTCAGACCAAGAAAAACAGTCTTATCTACTACATTAAGTTTAGTACCGTCCACAATAACATTGGTATCAACTTTTGGTACGTTTGGTAATGAAAATCTTATACATTTAGTTTTTTTAGAATTTAGCATTAGATTGTTGGCAGCAAACCATTGAGACACAGTTTCCAGAGCGTGGTTAACTTTTAAAAGGTCTTTGTCTTTTCTATCTACTTTAAATATCAGAGACGTATCATCTGCAAACAAAACGACATCTGATAGTTCTTTCACCATGTAAGGTAGGTCATTTATATAAACTAGAAACAGAAATGGGCCTAAAATCGAGCCTTGAGGTACGCCTAATTTGACTAAGGAGCCCGATGACACACTACCATTGATTCCTACTTTTTGTTGGCGCCCTGAAAGATAGGAAACCACAAGATCAAGGGCCACTCCGCGAATTCCATATAACTTAAGTTTAAGAGCTAGCGTTTGGTGATCTACGCAATCAAATGCCTTGGAGAGATCACAAAAGATACCAATAGCATCGTGTGAGCACTCCCAGGCCTGAAAAATATGCTTAATAAGTTTAGCTCCCGCATCCGTAGTGGACTTACCTCTTGTAAAACCGAACTGATCATCATGGAGTATCTTGTGGTTATTAAAATGCCTTAACATTTGGTTTAGCACAATCTTTTCAAAAATCTTGCTTAATGCAGGAAGTACTGAAACAGGTCTATAATCTGAGGGATTGTTTTTACATCCCGATTTAAAGATTGGAACAATTTTGCTGTATTTCATTAAGTCAGGAAAGTTGCCCTGTTCGAGACATTGGTTAAAAATTAGGGCTAAAATAGGGGCAATATTGAAAATAATTGACTGTATAACCTTAACTGACAAACCCCATAAGTCTTCTGTATTTTTCATATTTAGTGACTTAAAAGCCGTGATAATGTCATAGTCATTAACCTGGGTGAATGCGAAGTCTGGAATATTTTGTTGAAAATTATTCTGTAAAATCGATTCAGCTAACGTGGAAGACGAAGCAAGATTTTTAGTAGCCTCCATAGGTATATTTGAGAAAAAAGTTTCAAAAGCAGATGCTACTTCTAATTTACCTGAGATTAATGTATCATTAATTTTAAGAGAAAAAGTATTATCTTTGATTTTATTCTTACCAGTCTCTGTATTAATAATCTGCCACACTGTTTTAATTTTATTATTAGAACTATTTACCCTATTGCCTATGTAGATGGCCTTTGCTCGAATACAAACCTGTTTAAATATCTTGGAATAGTTTCTAACATATATACACTCCTTTGCAAAAAAAACGGGCGGTTTAGATTTTTCTACATTATTGGTAATTATTTAGTTCTAAAGTGGTTTTACTAACCAAACTATGTTACTGACACTTAATAAAGGGTCTGGGTATGATAAAAAATCGATGATGAAAATTCGAAACTTTTGTTTTTAAAAATAATGATCCCTTTTTCAGTTTGTGACTTTTTACTTAGTTTTCGCGGGTTCGCGGTTAAAAGTTTATCAGGCAACTTAAACTAACTTTTAGTACAATAATTTATGTTTATTGCATAATCCTGCCTTATAGTACTTAAAACAGATATCTTTGTGTCGATTGTAATGGCAGAGAAAGCAATAAGAGCTAGTAAAATTATAGCGCTGCTGGAAGAAGGGTGTAACCAATGTTACGTCTCACAGCGGTTAAACGTGAGTCGTTTAACCGTCCAAAGAACCTGGACTCGATACCAAGAGACGGGTTCCGTTCAGAGAAGGCAAGGTTCTGGGAGAAAACGTCGCACATAACCACGAGATGACCGATTTTTAGTGGCTCAGGCGTTGAGGAACCGCAGATGCAGTTACATAGGCCTAAAAGAAACCTTGAAGAGGTACGAGGAGCACAAGTTAGCCTATGGAAAGTGAGGAGGAGGTTTTTAGCGGCTGATATACACAGTTGACGACCAGCGCGAGCCCCCAAGTTACTCCGTGAGCACCGGATAGCTCGATTGAGGTTCGCTAGAAATTGCCTATTTTGGACACTAGGTAACTGGAGTAGCGTACTCTTCTCCGATGAGGCTCGAATTGGTCTGAATGGTGAGGACCGACGTCGGCGAATGATACGAAGACCAGGGGAACGCTATACCGACGTGTGTTTTGAAGAAATCACCCCTTATGATGGAGGGTCCGTTATGTTTTGGGCGGGAGTAACTTCCCGCTATCGTACCGAGATAGTATTCATTGAAAATGGCTCATTCAATGCCTTAAGGTACACAACAGAAATCCTTTGTCAACATGCACAACCCGCACTGATTGTAATTGGTGAAGATGCCATTTACATGGACGATAATGCTTGTGCCCACCATTCTGGCGACGTAGATGCTTATATGCAAGAGGTCGGTATTCGTCATTTGGACTGGCCAGCGCGGAGCCCCAACCTTAACCCCTTTGAGCACGTCTGGGACCACCTAAAAAAGCGAGTATGACCTGTTCAACCACTTCCACAAAACATCAGGGAGCTTAAACGTGTGATCTTGGCTGAGTGGGAATATATTCCATAGAACACAATCAAAAGCCTGGTGGAAAGCATGCCAAGACGATTACATGCCGTAATCTCTGCAAGGGGAGGTCATACTCGTTGTAAATTTTTATTTAGTATGTCTTTTTTTTAATAAAAATACTCGTAGTATTAATTTCATTATACCATAAAAATTACCATTTTCTGTTTACATTGACTAAAAACCCGATTCCAGGATTTAAAGTCTTAAAAACTATATTCCCATTGATAATAAGAAATTTATAGTCATTTATGCTAATGACATACTAAAAATATTAATATTATCCATAGAAAAGCAAATGACTGTAAGGTGCCCGTTTTTTTTGCAAAGGAGTTTATGAAAGTTTTCATTACTATTGTAAGATCTCTGATGGTAAAGATCATACATGTTATCCCTACTCTTCTTGATTCCTTTAGTTGCCCAGTTACAGAATTGAAGTTTATTATTATTTACCTTCTTAGTTTTGATTGGACAAGATACATTAAATTCGTTGCAAATGTCTTTAAATATTTTTTCATAGTTTACATTTGGATCATCAGAAGTATATATAGTGTTACTAATTTTATAATCCATATTGACGCTGAAATTATTTAATCTTGTTTTATTAACTGACCTAAATGTTTTCGTTACGGATGAACTAAGTTTTTTACACGGAAACTTTACTAATTGGGCCAAATGATCCGAACGGACGCCACTTATTATTGACTTCTCTAAAACGTTACTGTTGGTTATTATGTTATCAATACAAGAGGAAGTAGTAGCCGTCACTCTCGTGGGCTCATTAAATAGATGAGACATATTAAATGATTTAAATAACGTAATAAAATTATTTCTATCTAATGAGGGTATTAGGATGTCAATATTAAAGTCACCACAAATAATTACTGACTTATTACATTTTGATAATTTACTAAGTATTTGTTCCATTATGGAACAAAACAAAGTAAAATTTGACGCAGGAGGTCTATACACACATAAAATAATGGAGCTTTCAATCTCTGCACATGCCACCTCGCATACGCGTTCCACAGAATGACAAGTAATATCAGTACGATTCTTATATTTAATATTACTATTTAGCAAAATGAGGGTGCCGCCACCCTGAGCAGTCACTCTATTGTACGCACTGGCAACAGTAAAGTTATTTACATTAAAAAGCATTCTGTCTGGTTTTAGCCACGTTTCTGTAAAACATAATATATCGATTCTGATTTCATCACATAATAATTCAACGTCAAGTATTTTGCCAGAGAAGCGATTAATATTCTGATGTAGTAAAGTAATACCATGAGTATGCTTCTCTGTTGTCGGAGTTACAAGTTTAAACAACTAATCACAGTATTATTAGTACTACTAGACAATACCGTTTTGTCACTAAGGCTACATTTAGTTATATTAGCTATAACCGTGTTAATATTGTAAGCTATCAGTGTAGCGATCAAGTTTTTACATTTTTTGGGCATAAACAATGAGTCCCCAGTAAATTTTAGTCCACTAACAAATTTATTAGTGTCGAAATAAGAAAAAACGTCACTATGACGACATGTCAAACTATATATAAAATTGTTCAAAAACAATATATACCTATTTTGTTTATCCGTATAGTTGACGGAGTATGGCAAAGCACATAGAAAAACATTCATCACCTTTAGTTTGAGGAATGTTTCAAAACTATTAATTAATTCTTTGAATTTCACGTTCAAACCATTTCCTATAAGTATCACAACAGTGGTTTGTTTGTCAAACTTAGCACTTACAATTTTATTCATTATATCTGTATAGGAAGCTCCCGGCATACAATAATTAATAAGTGGCTGATCCACACGATTATTTAAAATTGGTCCAAAATTGACCCCAATTTGGTCAGAAAAAACAACAGTTTTCATGATTGATGCCTCAGAGCTCCCCATATTTTGGATCGGTGCTCAAATGGGAACAAAAATTTTATTCGAAATCATTCCCTTTTGAGCACCGACGGATTTGTAGCTTCTAGTGTTGTGGTGTTTTGATCTCTCTCTAAATACCTCAAAAAAATTATACTTGGTAATTAAAGAAAAAATGGTACCAAGACTTAGTACTTACGTTATTTTATTGAATATATATTTTTTTTTTTTTATACCACTAAGGTGGCAAACAAGCATACGGCCCGCCTGATGGTAAGCAGTTACCGTAGCCTATGGACGCTTGCAACACCAGGGGCATCACTTGCGCGTTGCCGACCCTGAAGAAATCTCTTCACGCCCTTTTTTAAATTGTACCAGTATAACATAAGCTCGAAGGAGCTCTCTCCTTTTTCATAAGTTAAAAGAATATATATGTTGTTTTTTTACTAGAGAGAGCTCCTTCAAACTTCTGTTATACTGGTACAATTTAAAATATTAGCTGGTGCTCTAAAATCATCACAGATCATTTTACCTAAGCTCTTCATAATAATAAAAAACGTATGGTGACTTGTATTGTTTGTGTTTTGTTCGAATTGAGAAAATTTAAGTCTAGGAAAGTAATAAATAATTTATATTTATTTATCTGTAATTGATAATAAACAATTAAATTATTCTGTAAAATAAAACTATTTTTGTATCGATATATTTTATTTAAACAGTTTTAAATAGTACCAGTACAACAGAAGCTTGAAGGAGCTCTCCCTAGTTACAAAACAACATTATACTATATATCTTTCCACAAAATGTATACTTATTATTACTTATGAAAAAATGGTGCCAGGTTTTGTTTTTAATTTTTTTTTTTGGAGATATCGACCTTCGAGTTTATGCTATCCTGGTACCATTTTTTCAAAAGTATACATTTTTTGAGGTATTTAGAGATAGGTTTAATATAAGTAAAATGGAGAGTACATTATGTTTCCATAATTAGTCAGTACCTAGGTTTTCTAACACAAGCTAGTCTTTGCTTAAAAGGAGATTCCAAAAATATATAAATTAAGATTAGTTATTTAGAAATAAATTTATTATTAATTTATTATTTTCACGAGGTAATATCAACAACAGTAAGTATATTTTGTTCAGCAATTGACAACCAACCTAACATATTGATCAGTACTCAAAGCGGAATAGTTTTGATGCTCTAAAAATGGGTTCTCTAACGATAATACTTTTTACTTTTTATAATAAAACTGTTAATTTTTATCGAAACGTTTTATTAAACACCACAACACTAGAATCTACAAAACCGTCGGTGCTCAAAAGGGAATGATTTCGTATTAAACTTTTGTTCCCATTTGAGCACCGATCCAAAATATGAATCGGTGCTGAAAAGGGAATAGAATCAGTGCTCAAAAAATCGGTGCTCAAAAAATCGGTGCGCAAATGGGAATACTTCCTTTTTTGTAGCGCCTGCTATTCATTTCACAGTCAATTTTTGTAATGTAATTTTTTTATTATTATTGCACGGAATCCTCTGTAGCGAGTCCGACTCGTACTTGGCCGGTTTTTTCTGACTGCTGTAGCTGTACCGTGTCTTGGGTGGGGTACCCATGGGGGAGGAAAACCTGAGCGGGTATGTCTCTTGTAGATATGTAAGTAGGTCCTACAATTAATTGAAAGGAAGAAGTTTAAATTAAGCAGTAAAAAAAAAACAAGAAAAACATTGCCAATTTGAAAAAAATCAAACGTAGAACATGATGCACACATCGCCAATCCGACAATAGAGTCGACCTGACGCGGCATTCCAATTCGGTGCGCTATTGTTGAATGGCGGGCTTTCATTGGTCGAGGGGCACAATGGGTCACGCCCACAACACAATACCCTATTGTCGTGGCCACCGGAACGAGCGCACCGCCCAGCCACTCTGTATTTTTTTATATCAAATCTCTTTTGAACGAATATAACCCTATTATATGACTACTATACCTACTAAAGTTATAAGGTATGACATGAGGTAACATAAGGTCCGTATAAAGCCCTAATTTAATTTGCTGTGCTTATAAGGCTGCTTACAGTTATTTGTAAATGTTTTAAATACACAATAAAAATCAAGATAAAATATTCTGAAAGGTAAGGTCAATGTCTTCGTTAGTTTTCATTAGATACTTAGTCAAATTAAGTAGGTGCCTACTTATCTCTCTGTACATTTTATAACGAATAAAATCGGGCGGAGAACCAATATTTTTAAAAGCCACCCGAAAACACATTAGAACGAAACGTAAACTGGTAATAAATTTCTTTTTTTTTTCCAGAAAAAAATCGCTTCCACTTAAGCGCTCCAAGTGGAAATGGCGGCTACTTATTTTTTCTGTAAAAGCATCGTTTTAAAAACTAAGTGACACGGACATGAGACGTAAATACTTGGACATAATATTGTAGAGGGCACCACGGTCGCTACAAATAGGTATTAGTTAACTTAAAGCTTCCATTTGGGGTTGTTAGTATCCTACGTACACGGTGAAATGTGTAAAAATATCTATTTAAAGTTAATGAGGACATTATGGGAACTTACGCTTTTTTAAACACGACTCTATGCTCTACGGTGATGATAGTAAGTAAGTTAAGTACTTTGTTTATTTGTGTCGAAGATGATTTCACACCTAGAGCAGGTGCAGCAGCTTAGGTGTGAAATAATGGCACCTAAAGTCATTATAAAGCTACCTACCAACGCCTATTAGTTGTAAGGAAGGTACCTATATTGACCTTCAACACCTGGATCATTGATTTTTAAAACGCAATCTTTAATCCCCCTAATAAGTCACGATTTATCACCGTAAACGGATCACTCGTTTTTAATTCAATTTGACTTGTCACTTTACTCGTTATGCTGGAAGGGGTCAAGACAGTTCGTGGGAAACATTTAGAATTCATCGCTAAATCTACTAATAAGTTGTCACCTTGACCTGACGTAGATCTTACAAATTGAATTTCTACGTTGTAGCCAAAAACTGTATTGCAGTGTCTCCTGAATACTCTTGATAACCTAACAATAGCTTTTATTCAACTCAAAATCATACTATCTAAATGGATGTTTACTGCTCTATAACACCGTAATGACTAAATGGATTTAGATAACACTTAGATTACGTCATTTTAGACCCTAGGGTACGGCAGAGAAAGCTGCTATTGGGTATAGTAATTTGGACAGAAAGTGTCATTGGATACTATATTGTAACAGCAATGCAACATAAAATTCTCAAAGCATTATATTATCATAGAGATACGTAAGTAATCTTTCATTAGGTATAATAAATACTTACTTAAATTTAATAACAAGCTAATTATAAATACGTCACTGAAAGATCAAAGCCTTAAAACTGTAGCTGTATAATAGTGTTTTATACAAGAGCAATACAGCTAGCGTAAACATATGGATACATAATGTGGAAATTAATAAGTTATTAATGTACGTATCCCCCTTCAATTTACTAGATAATATCATAGCTAACATATAAAGTAATTTGGAAGTATCTAAGCGTCTTATAATTTGTTGGAAAATATGTGGTTGAGAGTGGTATAAGACTTGAGAAAAACGCGTATTCTTGCGTAGGTTAGATTCGCGTAAATAGGTAGGCTCATATTTATTTTACAACTATATATACCTACTAAGCGTGTGAACGAATAAAGACACCTATCTACTTTTTATCCCAGAAAAAATATATGCCTTGGCAACGCCGGTATAGAACCGCAGACGGAAACAAGTAAATAATAAGATAAGCAATAAGTAATTGATAAATTGTTCTCGAATGAAAGTTGAATCAAATATAGGTACTACCTACTCTTAGAAGCCTTTTCATTTCACTACCAATATCAAAATTAAAAATATCATAGATACCCTATGATATTTTTAATCTATCAAAAGTTATCAACTAGCGGCCTTACTCATAAACGCTATTTAAAGTTAAGTCATACTTAAAACAGTTATTTAAAAAAATCTTCACTCATAAACGCTATTTATCCTTATTCACTACTTAAAAACGTTATTTAAAGAGCTGTCAAATTAAACCACCTACGACCCTTGTTTAACGGGCTAAATAGCAAAATGGCCGCCAAATAAACAGCTGCTGCTTGATTGTTGTAAAATATTTTTCATTGATTTCCGAAAATAAGCTGGGTATATGATGTTAGATTATATAGAAACACCATAAATTATATAAATTACTTAAACTTGTACCTCGATGACCGAGATTTGCTCGTTTTTTTATTTGGTAAATCATATTAATTTTTCTCACAAAAGAACTTGAAAAAAAAAGCGAAAAATATTATCATCTGGACTCGAACAGGGTCTTCTGGTTTCGGGACCGCCCGATTTCCCACCTGGCTATGATAACCTTGTAAATGGTGGCGAAATTTACCTTCGTATTCTAATAATATTGAAGCAGTTTTTCATTGCCTGAAAACACGGATAAAACTACGTTTTCTAACAATTAAACCTAGCTAGATCGAGTTATCGCCCCAGAAACCCACTGGAGCTGTTTCCGAGGTTCAGATCATAATACAATATAATATTATCATAAAACACATAATAAAACTTTTCAAATTGTTTTCTGTTTCTTTTTTTTAAAACCTCCATAACTGTCAAATTTATGGTCTTGACGCTGGTGTCGCCATATATAATATTATTTTTGCTCTTTAAATCCTTCAATAACTAAATCATGATTAAAATGCGTTTATGAGTAAAGAAAAGTTAAACACTGAATAAAATTTTAAATAGTATTTAGCTATATACTATTTAATCCGTTATTTAAGAGATTTTTATGAGTAAGACCGTAGATGTTTTTATTCTTCCAACCAAACCATAAGGTATTCAAAATACCATAACATTATCGCCATAAAAGCAACTACAGTATAACCACAGCCGCCAAACATCAATAGACACCATAAAGGACCCAAGTTTTCCATCAAAACTTAGTTCACGTGGGGAGGGTGAAAATGAACCCGTTATCACGAAAATGAAGGGGAGTTAATATACAAAGCTATGGAGTAGGAGTTCAAATAGATAAGGCATTATAAGCTTGGGAAGTTAATTATAATGGTGGATGCATTTCAGTAAAATTTAAATTTGAAAGTTTTGTATTAAGTAATTATTTCATGAAACAAGGTAAATGAAATAAAGACAGTAACAAGTTAACAACAATAAAAAGTTAGAAAAATCTAATCATAAAAAAAATATTTTTTTTAAATAAAAAACATCCAAAAATTATTAGGCAATTCACCACGTCAAGACTTAGAAAATTACACGTAGGAACGTAGATTATATAGGTGCACAGTATTTGCATAGGTAATACCTAGCAGTAGTAGCAGTAGGAAAGACATTATCCAAGATTACAAAAACAAACTGTGTCATACAGCCAGCATCAAACAAAACGCAAAAGTGCTCACAAAAGTATGAAGATACAGTAGCGTACGAAAGTAATAGCATTGATAATTAACAACCGAAAAAGTGCTGGCAAGTCTGGCAACACTGGCATTGAACGAAGACTCGGAAACGTCACAATGCGACGACGCGGACTCGCGCGGATTAGATTCAAAGCGGACAGAAGATCTTTAAATAGATAGGCCGCGGACGCGCTAAGTGATGCCAATTAGCCACGGGCGCGCCCTTAGCTGACACCGGTTAAGGTGCAGTTGGTTTTCGTTCCGTTACGTTTTTAAGCTGCGAGCTTTTGCCGGAAAACTAATCGAGGTGGAAGTTTTTGTTACAGTTTTAAATGTCAATTTCTGAAATGGACTTTAGCTTTAGAGGATGCTTAAAGTTATAAATCGGTGTTATAGAAGCATTAAGTGCATACATCAGCGCTTTAAACTTTCATATGTGACATTCGTTTGAAGCTACTTGATCAAAGACCAAACACCAAAATAAGGTATTTTACCCCAAGCTACCTAAATCCAAAACAAACAATCATCAAACTTTATATAACCAAAGGCAGGAAAACAGTATCAAAATTCGAAATCTCTTTACGAGCAAATAATCTTTGAAAACTTAACGTTGTATAAATGTTATATAAACGACCCCATACACCACCATCGTCTTGAGATGTTCAAACAAAACATCGAAACCAATCAAGTAATTGCCGACCCCCGGAATCAGTTGCGTCGCTACCTCAGTCGATAATCTTATATAGACAAAGGTAAGGGTGGGAAGGGTGGTTGTTGTTGAGGAATTTTACCTTTAATTTGGGGAAAATTCATTACCTCCTTACTTTTGCTAACTGTGTTGCTTATTGTATTTTATTTAATGTTATATACATTTTTTTAAATTGTTGTAGGTAGGTCGGGGTTCTAGATTAATTTATTGCAGCCTTGCAGATTGATGCATTATTTTAAGATATTTTTATTAGTATTTTTGGCAATGAAAAAAAATCGTTTAAAATATACAATACTATAGCTTGGTATTTAATTAATTGATTACATTGATACCAAAAATAACATACCCAAAAAGAAGCTAGACACTGCCAAACTAGACACTGCCAAACTAGACACTGCCAAAATTATATTTTAGGTCATATTGTAACATGGCCTTATATAATTTCCCAAACAAAACCCCCATAAATTTTCCTTACAAACAGCAACACCGCTGGGGGTGACCCCACACCCCACAGCAGATAATACCCCACTCGGGTGGGGGTGTTTTAGACCCCAGACACACATTCTTACACGCCTGCGCCGCTCATGTGGGTCACATTGTCCTTACTTATATGAACTCCAAGATATTATAGGAAAGCTATTTATAAAGGATGTTTTTGTTGCTCTTTATTCCTATTAGAAAGAACAGAGAGGCACGTATCTAGTATCTGCTTTGTTGACTGTACCTCACCTACCTACCTTTCTTTTAACTTACCTACCTATAATAGCTTTCTTATTACAAAACGATTTATTATTTTATGTTAATAAATTAGTTATTCGTCCATAGGAATACTTTGGCTCGCGATTAAAAAAATAACAATGACATCAATTAAGATGGGACGCGCGTCGCTCGCGAGAACTAAAGGGTTAATATCCTAGATATAAGTAGGTATAACTAATATTTATATCATTTTTCACACACGATTGTCTAATTAAAATCAAACCCGAACATAATAATTACTTATTATACCTATTTATACCTACCTAGTATATTATTCAATCATTGTAGATATCTTAATGCTTACATACCACCATACAACCAAATTTAATGTTTTCTCATTATAATTCAGCCTATTTCTTTACATCTTAATTAAGTAGACATATTTCTCGTATCGATAACAAAAAACACTTAATCGTGAGTGAAATACGAACCTATCGCTACAAAAAATCAGTAAACATTATAAACGCGTCTCGTCAACATAGCTTCTGTATCTTAAATCAAATAAAGATTAAATCAAACATAAAATACATATGTGATAATTAATTTAGTGAGATCAGCTGACATTGAACCTAGCACGTGTTTTATTTTAAAGAACAATGGGCAAGAACTGTCTCGCTAGAATATTAGGTAAGGGATTATAGTACAACAGCCAAAAATATTATAAGTATACATGAATAAATTGCACCTAGATATATTTGGTAAGGTATTATATTGTATTATGTCTCTTTGGTTTTAGCTTATTTAGGGTCAATCGTTTATTTATAGTTTAAATTACTTACAAAATGAACTACTGTGCAATTTTCAGATTAGATGAAAAAAATAAGATATAAATAGACCTTAATAATATTTAAATTCATAGTTAGTTAAAAATTAAAAGACACATTAAACGCAGCAGGTTTGTAGAGCTAATCAACTTCAACATCTCAGTTTTACGAGACGCAAGATCATATCTTTTTAAAATCTCTCACTTATTTATGAATAGATCTTTCAACATTGACAATGAAATATGTCATATTTTTTTAACATTTCTACAGAAGATGATATGTACAATTAACCTAGAAAGTACAATTACGACATGATAGCCGCATCGAGAGAAATCTTGAGCTTATGTGTATAAGAAGACAGCTAAAAATAATACGATTTGGCGTCATATTTCACGAGCGTAAGGCGAACGGTGGGAAAGTTGGCTGTCCCAACAACAATAGAACTCTCCAATCGCACAATCGGAATGGTACACAATAGACCGTTTTCCTTTAGCCACGCCTCGAGCAACACAATGGCACAATAACACGCCCAGTCGGAATCCTACTGCCGTGGAAATAAAGAAAATTTTCTCCACAAATACAAATGTAACGGAGATTGTATTGACTTTTTAAACGCCCTCATAGATTGAGCGCACACCCACCTGAGTTTCATTGTGGTGTGCGAAAATCATTTCACAATGCCCGGCTATTCACCGCTGTACGCACACTGTGCAAGCGGCGCCGCACTCAAAGACGTTCGCCTGGGCGGAGCCTAGAGCGAGACAAAACCTCGCCTAGCCGCCGAAGAATACGCACGAGCGGGAAAGAGCGTGATGGTCGGACACACACACATCGGCCGCTAGAAAAGGATGGGCTGAACGGCTTTGTATAGATTCCACGGGATGAAAACTGTTATTCCGCATAGACAATTGATTGTAACTGAAGTGCTGAATAGAAGTACATCGAATTTTGTGGTGGGTGCATAGATCTCATCGTGATATAGTATAATGTCATGTTGAAATGTGACGTTCGATTCAGTTTGAGCGAGCTTAAGGCTTCGAAGGACGGCATTGTTCACAGGGCAGTGACATTAGTTCGGTGCGTCCTTGTCGCACGTGCGGCGGGGGGCGGGGGGCGGTAGTTATTGTAGCGCGCGCGTATTGTCGGTTCGCTTCGATCTGCCAGCATTGTGTATCGAAGGCGCGCGCTCGGAAGACGTGTATCGCGTTCCGATTTCCAATTCGAATCGCGTTCGATCGCGGATTAATATTAAGAACTGTTATTTTAGCGCAGATCTCCACGTTGTTTAGTTTGTGTTTGGACTATTGTTTTATTTTGTGTTTACGCTTGTGTGTTATATATTTTTTAGTATATTTTGTGACCTTTTGAACTATAAACTGGAAATTATTGTGAAAAAATAATGCCAAAGAATCGGTGTGATCGGACTTAACGTTTTGCGTTACTTCTGTTATTTTAAATTAAGTTATTATTATCTTTTGTTTTTTGGTCTTACGTTAGTTGCATTTTCTGATGTCTAAAAAGGCGAGAGGAACAATGATAACGCATCTGAAGGTAAATTAATTTAATATATGTATTATTTATTATAATTTAATCACTTTCGCTTATTTTTGAATGCTGCACTGTACTTATAGGTAGGTATATTTTGTTAGCATACATTATTTTTTCAATCTTAGTTATTGATGTAGGTCAAGATAATGATTAATTATGCATACTTTTATTTTTGTCCGGTTTGGTTTGAGACTCCCATTGCCACCAACATCTTAATTCACTATTAAAATTAGAATTAAAGATTAGCGCCATTTACATAACATTTTGCAACTGTCATAATCTTTACGTGCGAGTTGCAACTTGCCCAATGGTTCAACTGTACAATTGTACCGGCCTAAATTAAATGTACCTATTGTGTTTTTTGTCACGACATGCTGGTTTTCAAATAATAAAAACTCTGCGTAATGCTATTGTTAGTTTTTTGAATAAAAACCTGTTCGGACCACTGTTGATCAGTTTGACTGACAGGCATACCAATTGTGATTTTGGATCATCTTCTTCATTTTGAGTCTCCCTAAATTATTAGACTAAAGTTGGTTCCTAAGTTTTGACGGCTGGTGCTAATTATAATAGGAACAAACTATTACTTACAAATAATGATAATAGGAACCGTATTATGCACATAAACTCTTTATGACAGCTACTATGTACCTAATTATGTATCCGTTTTTTTTAAGAAAAACGAAGGTTATTCTTTTTTTTTTTTTTACTGTGTATAGGCCTGTGTTTGACCGCAATCTCACCATGGTAAGTGATGATGCGGCCGAAGGTGGTAAGCACACAAAGCCTAGAAGGAACTGACTCTCAAGTGCAGCTGTCGGAACACACTGAAAGGTGCTTGGCGACAGATTTTCAACTTGAGGGTGGTAGCCAGCCAGGCGATTACTACAAAGTACCCTACCACCGTGCTATGGTTTCCTCACGATGTTTTCCTTCACCGAAAGCTCAAGCTCATTGTAGGATTCGAACCCGGGACCTTCATCTCGGTATCCGACGTCACTACCACTGAGCTATCATCGCCTTAAATCTTATATCTTTATCTTAGATCTAAGGATACAAACATTAGAATAATTATTATTTTTAGATTCTTATGTATTTATTACTTAGTTAAATTAGTTTATTGCAGTAAGTAATAAATACTTAACAGGATTTACACAGAAATCGTATCACTAATATATAATCACCAATTTCTCATGTCGCTCACAATATTCATACAGTTTAAACAAAATAAAAGAACTCAAAGCGACAATACCTAATTGGCGCCTGTTTTTTCATATGACGCCTATAATAAAAGGTAAAATTTAATGATATTGTATTGTTGATCCAGTAAGTTGGCGTCCAAATTACCTCAATTAAATTTTAAAAATTAAGTATGCGGTAAATTAACGTGAATTGATCCGTTGTTTGTCGAAATTGTTCGGCGGCCGGGACACCGTTTATTTCGTTCTTAAATTTCTTTTAATGACCTCTGCTTTTTGTAATAAAAATGTGTCAATTTGTTAACGATACACCGATGTTTTGAGAATTACGTTTCCCCATGCCTATATGGCATGGGGAAACGAACATAAGTGTTTTTTTCCTTCGCTTAGTAAGTTCGACGGTAATGTAGGATTTTTGAAAATGGAATGCGTTTATCTATTTCAGTCACTTTCCTAGTTTAATTTTGTGTGTGAATCTGCAGTTGTCTCCGAATGCAAAAGCGTATCACCGCTCAGACTATGCGGTGTGTCAGTGACATGAATTCATCAATTAGCTCGTTCACTTTATGATTTACATGCGATAAAGTGATATATTGACAGTGCTGATGTTGGAGCTTGTTTTCGCGAGGCCATCGAATTTTTAAATGTGAATTAAAACTTATGAGAATTCTTCCGTTCTTTAAGCTTTATTTTTTAGACAAATTTTACAACATTCCTAGGAATCTAGTAACTTTTCTGTATAAAAAGTATCACTTTATTTGAAATAATTTAAGTATATTCAACAGAATTACAACAAAATCGATAAATTCGTTCAAACATAATTCATATACCTAAGATAAATCAATTTGTTTTAAATATTTTAGCCATTATGGGATTAAATTACTAACATCATGGAATATAAAAAAAAACAAATATTAAAAAAAATACAGTAGATATTAGCAGTTTTTGGTCTCATTTTGTCATTTGTCTAATAACATGTTTTAGCTTATTATATCATATTTTTAGTCCGGGGTTCTTGGGCGCTACGGATGATTATTGTAACTTTATTCCAACCACTCTAAAAATAATTTGTATCTTGTGCAAATCCTTCATCATTCTATAATTAATTCCGTAATTGAGTAAAAAATAAATACTACAGACATACGTCATACAGAATCTTTTACATTTATAACCTAGGTATTATTTATTATTATTATGTTATATGATAGTAACATATAATTGGGGAGGGGGGAAAAGTCGGTATCGCAAGCGTCTATATAGTTACAGAACCTCTAACCATCAGGCAGGCCGTATGCTTGTTTGCCTATTTTTTTTTTTTTTTTTTTTTTTTTTATACTACTTAGGTAGCAAACAAGCATACGGCCCGCCTGATGGTAAGCGGCTACCGCAGCCTATGGACGCTTGCAACACCAGGGGTGTGCCTTCGTTGTATAAAAATAAGAATTAACCTATCTAAATAAAGATATGGACTTCCCATATCATTAAGGCTCTTGTACATCCCGGTACCGGGAGATGTTTCGGTTCGAAGCGATTTATCTCCACTCCATATCCCAGTCTATGAATGAATCAACAACTTTATATATTTTTTTTCAAATATCCTAATTGTCTTCAAAGTTTAACACATCGTAATTTTACAGGTATTAAAATTTCCATAGGCAGAAGTGGTTACTTACCATCAGGTGGAGCTGTTTACCAACATTCTGTAATAAAGAACCTATTTGTCCCGGTCGACGTTCTAACGTTTATGGTAGCCCTACATACGACAGAAGCATAATAAATAGCTATCGGCGCTTATTTTCATATGTAACAAATATTTTATTATTATTTTATACGTTTCTCCTTGCTGGTAGTTGGTAGTAGGGACGAAATGTAAATAACTTTTACCACCATTTCCCACAACTATGATAACATCACCAATTGTTTTTAATAAATATTATTTTTGTTATTAACCAACAGGAAACCGTCTCACGTATTTATATTAAACAGTACCCGCAATGAAAACAGTCGTAAATTCAATCGAATGTAAACCTTAGCAAGCAGACCGGATGCGATGAATATTAAAAAAATTAAACTATTTAACCAAACAGATACACTAAATAGGCATCGTCAAAGATTCGGTGCAGTCGTAAACGCCTGAAGTTGTGGTAACTTTTAATAACCGATTTATTACTTAAAAAAATCGATAGGATGTGGTTCTGCCTTTAAGATCTCAAAGTTTAAATCAAACATTGTGGCTTATATGTCTTAAAACATGTTTACGGTTCATAATGTAATAAAGTAATGGTTCATGTTTTTGAGTATTGCTTTTTTAATGATGGCTCCTTAAAAATTGCCATTCAAGAGCAAAAATCACTAAAAGCATGGTTTGAAAAATTTTGCTACTATATAAAGTAACGGTAAAAGATTAAAACGTAGGTAGGTATATTATAATAGAACCAGTTCGTTTTTAAATAACATTGATAACTATGACATAAAACATTAACGATTATGTTAATGATGAGCTAGGTATGTCATATTTTATGCAAAGAAGGATCTAATATCATTAAACAAAATATCTTAGCTGGCGCCTAAATATAAAAATTCGGAACATTTGGCTTCCCAAGTACCTAATGTAAAATACAAGTTGGATTATTAAAGCAACAACGAAACGAAAGTAAAAGCGCGTACCTATTATCATCCTTATCCGACACACCCATTCGATTTTACAAGACAAATCTGGGAACATCCGACAAAATCAAGTAGGTCGATCACGTAGCGTGTTACCATTGTGACATCCAATTCATGTTACTCGGCGGCATTATCGCCACCCTACATTTGGCGTCGATATTTTTTTTTATTAATTCCCTCCACGTCTCATCTTTGTTCGTCCCATTGTGAACAGCATGTGTAATAGAAGTACGAATAACGTATGCTTATTGAATAGGATTTTCTCATTTTGTCCAGAGTTTTGTTGCGTTGAGCCCACTGTGCGTGCGGCGCGTGAATTAACTTTTGTTACCTAGATATATAGATAGATGCTTGCGTAGTTAAAAACTGTGTCTTATACTCGTCTCAATCAAATGGGATCTGAAAATAGATGGTAGGTAACAAATGAACAATATATTTTTATTTTTTATAAATTAATATTAATACAAAAATTGTAATTATTATGTTACCTAAAGTTTTAATACGATTCATATAATAGATATATTTTTTTTTTAAATAAAAGTTACGTTAAGAGTTAAATAATCTTGAAAATACGTAAGTACCTACTATGGTCAGTAGGTAACTTCCAGAATTTGGAAATAGGTAGTTAAATTCTATTAATTTCCATACGGGCGTACCTTTTCTGTTTACCTACGATTATTCCTTACTACTAAGGGAGCTCGCCCACGTACTACTTTTCGTAACTCCGATAATCGCAGCTACGAATATAGTATTTTGGTTATGAGCGTCTTTTTGTGCGTAATTAGTATTGATCTCTTAGTGTTTTATATTCGGCGACAAAATAATCGCTCAGCGATTGTCGCTCATGGGCGAGCTTTCTTATGGTTATCTATTAATAAATTATAGTTGTTATGGAAACAGAATATTATTACGTAAAAAATGCCCTACAAAGATTACAAATGAGTTCACACCCCTTTATAAAGAGTTTGTACGATTTTTATGGCAAATAAACTTCGTTGCTTGGATGACAATGGATTGTGCCCTTTGGACTCCAACCCCTTGATGTAATTTGTTGGCTCTTGTAGACAACGGTCTTCCGTTTCTTTCATTGTGAGGTCTTAGATAAGGACAAAGAACGTTTAGGGTCTGGTACAAATTACAAGCGGGTTTACCTAAACTTTAAAAATGTTTTAATATACCTACAGGATGTCATTCAGATTATCAGAATCTACAATGCAAAGCCTAAATCCATCCTTCCGCTATCTTTGATTTCAGGGACAACAGTTAACCATTCCATGAAATGAGTAGAATTTAAAGGCAAAAGAATGAATTAAAGAACTAGGTGTTAGCCTAAGATGGCTATTATTATGCGAAAAAAACGACCGCGAACAAGTGTTAACAAATATAACCGCTATCGCTCATCCTTAGTACCAACAGCTATCAAAACGAAATAAAACCCTGGTAGGTGTACCTTTTATGTTTCCCTATTGTTCGCAAGCGGTACGGAACCCTTCTGTTTGCTTAGCACGTGTTTTATTGTGCAATTATTGGACAATTATTGAGGGGCAGCGTGAAGAGAATGCTAAGGAAGTCTTTCAATCCATTGACTAGGGAGAAAAAGACGTAGAAAGTGTCACTAAGGTATTTTTAGTTATGTCTTACTGCTCTGCATTTAAACAGGATATTAATATCCTCAACTATGTAGGTCCTATACAATGGCACCATCAGACAATGACTTAATGTAGATTTTCATAGAGAATTACATACACACTACACGACTATCATAGTTTCCGTGCTTCGGAAGGCACGTAAAGCCATTGGTCCCGATTATCTCTTAAATGTGATAATCGATAAGCTAGTTGGAGGCCTCCTAGGCGGCTTGACCACCGATCCGCAGTGGGCACGTGTGGTAGAGTATTTGCCTATTCCCTTTCAACTTCATTTGTGAACGGAGGCCTGTGGTCAGCAGTGGAACTTTATAGGCTGATGATAATCATGATGATTCTGTAAGCCCACTTCCCCAGTCGAGCTGCTCTTTGAGCGAATAAACTCTACGCTCTACCTCTCTTACCTACAATATTATGGAACGTAATAACATTTAATTAGAGTTACAAATGGAACTGTGTCCTAAATGATACAAATCAAGAGACATCGATAGGTATAGGTTAGGTGGTATTTTACGTGCCGTCTCGCCTCCCAACTGGATTGAGAAAATAAAGAGTTTCCTGTACAATTGTCATGGAATATGGTGCTTAAAGGAAATGCCCATTATAATACACCTTTACAATAAGACACACGTGCTCCGATTTCGTGTTGTTATGTGTGAGAAAGGGTTTTGTTGTCCTTGTTTGAAGTACATGAACGAACAGTTTCTCGCTTCTGATTCATAAAAAACCATTACCATTTCCATCCACTCCTGATATTATCAAAAATATACAGGCTGAATTTTTTTTCCAGACAGGGCAATTTCTTAACTACAGGTCTTAGAAAAAAACGCTGAAAGGAACCCGATCTGAATTTTGAAGAAAATAAAAAAAACAACCTGTATAAATCACCAAAAACCGCTAAACAAGACGCCCTTACTAACTCATCGAGAAAAATTCCCTTTAGAGTAGTAATACCGAACAATTCAATTCCGCAACTAGTAAGTGTTTTTGCACTGATTAATATCAATACCGACCAATCATTGCATCAGAATGTTCAGCGTGACCTTGATTTAGTCAATCAGAGCGCATGTCTCCTTGATGTAGCCACTCAGAGCGAATTGTCGGTAGTGGGGAATTAAAAAAGAACGCTTTTTGGGTTAATTGTTCGATGACACTACCTAAAGGGTTACAAATTACTACTCACCAAACTGGAAGATAATAGAGAACATAAAACATTGCTGGGATGATTAGCAGAAGACATTGAGCTGATAGGTGGTAGGAGGTAACTCATGAATTGATACATCATGAGCGACCAAAAAATTACGAAGTAAAAGCGACAGATGTTTTTCAAAGTAAAGCACCAGATTCCACTAGTACCTAAATAGTCAAACAGGAGATTGATGTAATTTCCTCATAATTACATATGAGACGACAGTTGAAAATAAACACGTCCCTATCATGGGTGTCTGTTTGTTTGTAAATGAGAAAAATGGCTGACGGAACAAAACTCGATTGACATACAGCTTTCGTATTGTGATCGGATTGATTTAGAATGTTAATTATACCGTCGGTGCTTCGTTGGCGTTGGAATCTAATGATTTCGTTTACAACCTTACATCTTTCTCTGTTTTATGTTTTTCTATTGGCAGTTGACTTTCTGTGGTGGAGGTAATAATTTCTGAATTAATTGATCATAAAATGTTCGAGATTTGTAATACATGTTCAAGTTTTTTGGATCATTCTGTTAGTTCGTCAAGTCGCAATAAGCTCGAACGATGAAATAATTAGAATATGTAATATACCTACGTAATATTAGAATTGTTAAAAAAACGTTCCATTATTCACAATTAGGAACTCTAAAGCAATCCAAAGATAGATTCATGTCCATGAATGGAAACTATGAATGAGATTATAAATCCATAACAATTTACAACAGAGATGTTTCGTTTAAAAACAAATAGGTACATTGTTCTGACGTCTAGCCCTGCATCCTGGCTACATTTTAGTATCTTTCGATCCGTAAGCTCATAAAACTCTTTATTATCTTTATAAACGTGAGCGATAGTCTAATTTTATGGAAAAATGTTATAATAATAATCAAACGCGTTTGTTTCGGGACTTCCGTTAATGTCGGCCAAATGTGAGACTTGGGGCGGGCGTCTTTTTTTCATAATGTCTTTTTGGATCTTTGCAAATCAGTATCAAGTGTTTATGTAGAAACAATACTTTTTGCTCCTCAAATGACCATCGTTAATAATTTGTTACTATATCAGCATTTAGTTAAATAAAATCAACGATTTTTGATTTAATCATAAATTATAGCAGAACCTGTACCTGCAAGCATAACTGCATAACATCGTTAAAGAATTGATACAAATCGTAAAACTACTCTTAATTGAGATTCGCCGTTATAAAGTTAAACTTCCGTAACATAACTCGCTTGTCACTTGATTCTGTTTCTTTATTACTGCAGTGACAGATATAATGTATGTGTTTCCCCCAATTTGAACAGAGAGTATAGTTTCATTTTACAGACAGTAAAACTATTGTTTGAAATGTCTTCTTGACTGCCATAGTTAATGAACTTGATAATTGACATCTGGATGTTGAATTTGAAACTTATAAAACAGTTAACTTTACACATACCATAGCCGAAGTTGAGAAGCAATATCTGACTCTAACATATAAAATATAAGATGTGGTACAGTTCCTGATTCAAATCTGATTCATAAAACTAATTAAACAAAACAGAATCAATTCTATAAATACAATGGTATTACAAGTCGAGGTGGAACATGCACTCCCGCGCATTGTAATGAAAGATAAACTGAACACATGCGTTGCATTAACACATCTGGGTAGTCGCAGGGAGAAAAAAAAAACAAATTTCTTTATTGTATTCCTGTTTTTGCCGTTTTTTTGCGATAGACCCATGCGGGTTTGGCGCTGTTTGATTAATTTCTCTATGGACGGTTGCTGATTTATAGTCTGTGGTCCAATCGAGTTTCCTGCTTAATAAAAACATGAAAAGTATCCAACATTTTAGTAAAGATCTATCTTCTTATAATAGTCTATAGATTTGTTTCTAATTTGGTTTTTATTACTATAAAATATAATTTTTAACTTATTTTTTGTTTCAGGTAATTGTTGTCTTCTTTCTGTTTCAAATCTAAAACGGTTATGTAAGTTACAATTACTTATTTTGCTTTTCGAATTTTATGTCACGGTGTATTTATTTAAATTCTTTATGTATGTATTATATATAGGTAGGTATGTATTCATAATGCAACGATCCTAATCTAAATCAAACCCGATTAATTAGAATACACGTATTGAATTACTGATGGCGCCTTTCAGGCAAACATTACAAAGCCATTTTGTCTCTGGTCAAGTGTTACCAGACGTCTGCCAGGCCATAGACAATAATATCTTTGTGGCAACGAGTGGCCGCATAAAGACCATTGTGGCCGAATCAATTAGTCCATAATGTGGCCATTGTGAAATGTGCGTGTAACATTGTCTTAATGTACATCTCTGGTGTATCGTAAAATAATTTTTATAGTTCTATTTATGGGGCGAGTGAATTTATTAGCCAGATACGTTACGGTAGCGTTATGGTTTAGAGTTACCTCTACTGTTAGTGTACCAACCAGTTAGATTTATTTAGTATTAGGTTGTAGTAAACGTTGTATCAATTGCATCTCGCTCTTAGCTAGAAAATATGATAAATTCCTATGGAAATCAAGGTAATAAAGAGGCATTTCAATTTAAGTTAATAAACGGAATTTCAATCTGGAAATATGGGAATAAATGTCAGGAAGAGAGAGAGACACTAACGGAATTAAAAAGATAATCTTATTATAGTAGTCACTTAAATATAGCTTGCTGCACTATTTTAATATGTTTAAAATTGGGACAGGACCAAGTAAGAAATGTATACCTACTTTATTATTGTAGTATCGTACATACGTGCATCTAAATTAGATCGACTTCCCAGTGGAGAAATGTTGACATTTCGGTGTTTTACCTGTCGCATACGAGCAACTTCACCTGTTGATGAATGAATAACGAAAGCCCGCAATACGATATTCCACTAAAATGTATAAACGGTGAAGATCAAAGAAAAAGGTGCATTGACTTTGAAAGTAGAATAGATTCTAAAACACTAATGTAATGGACGCTCAAGATATGAGAAACTTTGAAGAGGCAGTCATTATTGTGGAGTAACCCAAAACCGACACATGTGTCACATATCGTCCAGGATTGCGATGCCACATGTGAAACAAGAAAAAAAGACAAAAATCTGTTGTCACTACTCCCTAAGGTACGAACAATACCAGCTCAGATCCTGCCCAACCAGTCAAAATCATTTTGAACTTTAAACAAGAGCGATAAAATGAAAATTTGATCGCACGATTAAGGATTTACAGTCGATTTCTCTCGAACACAGCTTGTTTTGTGATATTTTTTGTACAACCTTCCGTAACCTTTAGCCTGTGACATGGATTGTAGATTAGGCATATTGTTGACCTTTTTTGCTTCCATTTCAGTTGCACGTGTGGTTTCGCTTTTTTTTGAAGACCCTCGATTTCAAGAGCTTTTTGTTTTAGTCGGAGATTGTTCAAGATTTGCATGTGTGCGAAACGGTTATCGAATCTCGAAGACATTTGTTTTTGCCTGATTTCAGAATAACGTCGCTTTGGTAATAAAATTAGTCTGAAATATTTTTTATTGCAATAAGAGCGGAAGTTCTAATATTGTCGAGGCGCAGTCAGGCGCGTCCGTTGACAATATTAATGTTTTATTATGAAACAATGAACAGAATGGTGTTTCTGATAAATAATGCGTTGCCGGTCGGATGCGAGACGTCCCCGGTCATAATGGCAACACCGGTTGATTGCTGAAATGTAAAGTCAAACAAGTGTTTTTGCCGTTGATAAATGATATTGTTTCACACGTGTCGTGGATATTCATGGCTATTTCATTCATTTTTGATGTTTATTAAGAGCTGTTTAATTAAGATCCTATAGATATTACTATGCATCAAGTAAATATTTTAGTCTGTGAAAGAAAGGGTTTTGTTGAAGTTTTAAACTCTCATTATCATTTCAATCCAATTGGGTGTGAAGAGTGTGGAGCAAAGCATCGTATTCTAGGAATCATATCCATACTGCGGTGGAAGCGTCTGCCATCACAGATTTATGGACAAATCTCCGAGATGTGTTACGAATAAAAATAATAGAATTGTCGTGTCTAATAATATAGCGGCCGTTTCCGTTCGTGTTTTAGTTTATTTTGGTTTGTGGACGCGAATATTATATATAACGCTCATTCACACGGACGCGCCGAGGGATTTTACAGAGTTTATTACGGGCTTATAACTATTATTGTTAATAGTTAATATAGGGTTCAGTTTAATTAGTTTCCAGTTAACAGCCGACTGTTTGTCGACATTAACACCGTTTTATTGATTGCCAAATGGATGTGTGTAATCATTATCTGTTTTACACTGAGCAATCAATGTTAAGCAGTTAATGAAGATATTGCTTCAGAGCACATCATTAATGGTATTGTTAACATAACATTCATGCGTATCATTAAACTACGGCTACAGATTTATGTGCCACTTTTATACTTGATTGCTGATCCTTCAGACAATTGGAATATGAATAATCAGAGAGCTAGAACAAGCTTCGTAAAGGTATCCGATTTGAAACAAAATATAAATGATGACATTTGTCTGTAGAATTTACAGAATTAGGTAGGTACTAGATTTTAATGAAGAAATTAAGTCTAGTGTTACAGTTTTTAATAGTTTGTGTTTTATGTCGATGAACCGAGAAGTTTGTTCCTGCGCTCCCATAATGATGGGCATGTTTCTCGCACAGTTTAGTTTAGTGCTCCCATACATATTCATAGTAGTCAGTAGATGTATCACAATAGTCTGAAAGCATCATAGATGCGGCCATAGTTCTATTTTCGCGTATGAAAGCAACGATATGCAAAATTAATAATACTGAGTCTAATTCCACTTATTTTTTAATGTGTACTAAAATAACCGATCAAATGCATGGAAAGATACTAAACCAGATCGATCTCCAGCAATCTCTCAACGTACCATCAAGAGCAGCCTAATCCATGCAAACGAATATGCCATGTAACAAAACGAAATCCGATGACTAATGTCTATTGATTCCGTCTCTTTCCCTCACGAAATACAATAACACAGCATCATGATGGATGCTACCGGAGCCGAGTCAAAGAAAAGAGATCAGATGTAGGCGATAATTCATAAAAAACAATAATAAAGGGGTAATTTTGTTCAGAGTAACATTGTTTGCGGTTGATTTATTTGGTAGCTCTAAAACACGTGACGAATTTTGTTCTTTGTTCTTTCTTTAGTTATCTCAGATATGTTATTAGCGTTCCTCATACTAAAATATTGTCTAGATATAATAATATATTCAACTGTGCATACGTTTCTCTTTGTACAAAGTCTCATAATTTTTAAATGCATATTTCATGTGAAACTCGTAAAGAAAATAATTGTTAAGAATCTATTTAATATTTATTTTAAGTGAATGTTACTAATATCCTAATTTTCAAAGGTAGTAGGGACAAAAATAGTCAGAATAGGTCCTAGTAAGTACAAAAATACCAAATTTTCTCTACTACCGATTTATTATAGTCATAAACTGAGCGACTCGAAGCTAGTATGAACCTCAGCAAGAGTGAAAATATTTTGTCGATTTTCTCTCCTTTTTTCTTTAACTTACTTTATTAGCTGTTAAAGCAATACCAATCTTTGTGAAAACATAATGCTTTCCTAAATTTCATGGAACCATTAGATGGATAGCAGTGTTCATCAGACATATACCATAATCACAAAGTAATAAAAACTTCATCCTTCTAAGAATATAGCTCTTTCGCCAGTGTTGAAGTAGAACGAACCACTTCTGTTTTATTGTTGGAGCCATATTTTATGACTGGATTGTGTACAGATTTAGAATATAACGGACACTACCCATATGCAAGGGTTAAATCGCTGCGTTGTTGCGGTTCCTAACAAATAATCGGTATTGATAACTCACGAGCAATGTTCTGTAAAACAATCGATTAAAGTATGTAAATATTGTTTTTTGTTTTGGATAATTTATTAAAACAGAACATTTTTATTTTTTATTTTTTTTATACCTCTAAGGTGGCAAACAAGCATACGGCCTGCCTGATGGTAAGCAGTTACCGTAGCCTATGGACGCTTGCAACACCAGGGTCATCACTCGCGCGTTGCCGACCCTGAAGAAATCTCTAATTTCATTTTATTTTTATTTTTTCTAATTTTATTTTATTAAAGGTACAAAAGATATTATCTTACTACTAAAAGTGTTCTCAGTAACTTCATAATACTACTATTACGATACCTACCTATTTAATTTAAAACAAATGTTTGCAAGACCTATAACTACAAATATTTTCAAAAGTAATTTGAGTCAACGGCAAGATTCGGAATTGAAGCATCAATGAGCTGTTTGACGATGTTGTAACTGTCGGACGTTAATCGCAACGATTACATACTTCTGTGTGTAAGTTCCTTAACGTTTTGAGATGGTCGTGTGAGCACTCCAGGCGTAGTGTTCAATCATACGACTGTTCTGCTATCTTTGAGATTATAATGAAACTTTTATGACTTCAATTTTGTTATGAACAAAACTTGGTACTAACAAAGATCTCTTACAAAACAGTGTTATGGTTATTTGATATAGAATCAATGTGCTATAAAATCTAAATAACTATGTACTTGTATCTATTTGATTGATTGATTCTAATGTAGTATTTATTGATGACCTTATGACGCAAGGAACTGAAACATAGTCAAAGTTTATATTGCTGAACCGTTATATTGCTGAGTGGAATCAAATAAACACACGTACAAAATTTCGCGTTTATAATATCAGGAGGATATGGGTCTTAATTAGCAAGCCATATAAACTGTCTTATCATGGCAACATAATTTATTGGTTAGTAAAAACGACACATGCTACCTCAATAACTTGACTTTACTCCTAACTCTTTATTGTTATAAAACTGTAATATAAAAATACCTTACCAACTAAATGTAATGACGATGTAAAAAACCTTTACGGACACATAAAAGCAGACACAACAATAACTATTGTGCTCCCAGTTGCAATCATTAGTATTGATGACGCAAACATAACAAATCTCAAAACACACGTTGAAAAAATCAGTGAGAGCCAATCAAGAAGCACAGGAGCCCACAATGTAATGTCTAATAAAGAATAAGATGTGTACAATGAAGTATTACGTAGTAATAAAGACGGTGAGGGCAAACACAAAAGTGGTAAAGAACGTAATGATTTGGAAGAGAGTGTGCGTGTAGAAGCGTGAATGTGAGGAGCGAAGCATGAAAATTACAAGCGGATTTCAATCGCAGCCGCTCTTTTGTGTTGTACAATGCGAACACAAAGCTCGGTCAAGGACTTGATGCTGAAGGACAAAGGGTTGCATGACATGGGGAATTTAAACTTATTTTGACACTATAATTCCTAAACATTGTAGGAGCAAGAGGTTTTATGAATCTAATGTTTCCATTTGGTAATAGAAAAATATGATCGTACTATGAGCAAAATAATTATGTATGTATACGCTATTATCTAAGAAATAATAATTCTATAATAATAATTAGGAAATTGCACCATGATAGTATTATTTCAAATGTAAATAAGTATCAAAGTAAGGTTTCATCTGAATGTTGTATAGATATATATACCTTGATAGTAAAATCAGTAGTGAGTCACATCACATAACACAGACGAACAGTTCATTGTACGAGGTTAGAAGCATCAAAGTGAGATCAACCTGAATAAAGGCATCGAAGCTGGACCGGAGCGAAGGGGTAGTACACAATGTCGGCGAGGTCCAAACAAAAACTGACAACACAATACTGAGTGGCCCAACAACAGTGGCCGCTCATAAATCAACCTCTGACAAAAGTAACAATGGTATTGAGGGTACCTTATAAGAGATCTTAGCATTGTGTTTATTCTTTGATGTTCACTAATAAAACCTTTGATTAATATCGTATGGACGGAACCAGTTGGTATGCAAATAATGACGTTCAAAAGGTCGGATTCCTCGGTAGTAGGATCACACGTGCTGGGGTGTGAACAAAGACGCTAATGCTACATCTTCCTCACAATACCTTTGTTGGTAGACAGTTCTTGTAGTCCGTGGGCAAGACTTGACCAATGTCAAATAGAGTATTATGATAACGTTCGTATTTCTTCTTGCCGTTTATGCAAAAGCTTGATGTTCATAAAAAGTAAAGTAATCTTTTGATGCGCTTTATACAACGATAAACTCACGTATCTATATTTTGTTATTATAGCTGTTTTGATCATTTTATCAGTAGGTATTGGTGTATTTGATAATATCAGTCTGTTATCCTTGACTAATTTCCCTGTTAGCAACCAAATCGTATTTATGTCTTGAATCTATTAAGTGTATATGGGTCAGACATTCAGCAGATCGGTGACCCAAAGATAACTGTAACTTTTTATAGACGGATTGTTTTATTGTTTCCAGTTTCGTCTCATTATCACTTATAGTGGCTGTTAATTTAGGTTATTAGTGATAACAATGCAGTTAACAACAATTTTGATTATATAAATAAAGAAATTAATCTATTTGGCGTTACTCTTAAGTAGGACATAGATCGTAGATTTGTCTACAATAAAGGTTATCTACTTTAGTAGAGACTCGCACTCATTGTGTGATTGTGAAATGATATAATATTCTGACCTTTTGTAAATTTGGACACATTTACAATTGAACTGCAATATGTTTATTAACTAATATTTATATTTCCAGAATGTACCTATTTGATCATAATGTCATTTCGGATTAACTCTCCAGAATGTTTTTTTGGTACTTAGTAAAGTCAAGATTAGTAGGTACTATTTTCAATTTCAATATTGCGGTATCTACTTTTTTGTTCCAAATTCATCTAGATATTTTGTTTGTGAGGAGAATTCTGTTCTCCTGCTTATTATGAATTTTCCATTGTGAGGTTATCTGTTTTTTCGCTGCTATCAAAAATATTTTTGTTCTTCATTGTTTATAAATTACAGTACAATTCTGTAACGTATTGTTCTACAATCGCTATTATTGTATCGTTATGTAGAAGTTTTGATAGCTGTCTAAAACGAAGACTGTTTGTTTCATCTGAGTACAAAATTTCATACAAAATGTAATTATTAAATTATTTTTATTCTCAAATAGTTGACTTTTTTATTCGACAAGATCCCATAAGTACATATTTTAAGAAATTATGATATATATAATATTGGATCACTAAATGACTCGACTAAATATTAGGTAACATAAAAATATGTAGTTTTTAGCAATAACTATCTAGTAAGTTTTGGGCAGCTTGATGTGAATAATGAAAATCAAACTCCAAACTATATTCAAGAATTATGAACAGAAGAGATGTGATCAAAGAATCAAATATTTATTCAGGCAGTAGGCAATGATACTATTTTTCAACTGAATAAAAACCTTGATCTAAAAATTTTACGATTTCAATTCACTATAATTTTTTCGAAAAGTTGTTCACGTCTGGCAAGTTTTATTGCAAATTAAACAATTTTTCAGACACAAAGTCAAATGGAACAACATCCGTTTCCTATTGCAGTGATAACTATTCGTTATTCCTTAAAAACATAATGTAGTTTATATTTTTAACAACTACCTAAACTATGTTAACGTAAGAATTCGTAAATATTAGAAACCTAGTATTTACAAAACTGTTGCGAATGGTGCTAAAATGTTAGATACGTCTCTTATACATTTAGTTTGTTTATAATTTTAATATCCATTCATTTCTGAAATAATATTATATCTAGGTTCATATTTATCTCATTTCAAATAACATCTCTTATTTTCTTTTGCATCATCTTTGGATCTATTTGTTTGCTCTAAGCCTCTGTCGTCATACGTATATATCACTTTGAACTGTTGTTTTTCATTATCACACCGTTTCATGTTATTCAGAGCCATACAAAATCAATAAGAGGGCAATAGTATTATTACTGACACCCACATGTTTCCAATATTCATACAATGTTGGATGAATGTTTGTATGTTGGAGATAATTTAATTTGTCGCATGCTTTGTTCTCTCAGAAGACTGTGCCAACATCTCAGTCTATTTGTATGTGAATAATTTCAGTTATAATATCGGTTCAATGAAATAAAAATTGTATAGTAGTTGTAACTGTACGTCAAATTTTTGCATCGATGGACCAGTTTTCTTTGTTTC
This sequence comes from Polyploca ridens, assembly GCA_951394255.1. Classification (NCBI taxonomy): domain Eukaryota; kingdom Metazoa; phylum Arthropoda; class Insecta; order Lepidoptera; family Drepanidae; genus Polyploca; species Polyploca ridens. The sequence goes on from OX596263.1 coordinate 7,359,189, forward strand.
AGTCATGTAGGTTAAATAGTTGTTTAGAATAAGTTTTTGTTGTAAATATTTCTAGCCAGTTGAATTCCTCAAATTATTAGAAATATTCTCATTCATAATTTCCTATATATTCAGTTATACAGAAGGTTCTTGCGCTCGTGGTGTAGCATGATTAGCCGTTCTTAATCGATCGGTAAAGTTAAGCTACCACTGTCGTGGTCGGTACCTGGATGGGTGACCGCCTAGTGGTATCAAATCGAGCGTTTCCGTGCTTCGGAAGGCACGTAAAGCCGTTGGTCCCGGTTATCACTTAATTGTGATAGTCGTTAAGCTAGTTGGATGCCTCATAGGCGGCTTGAAAAAATCCAACAGTAGGTTGACCACTAGCCTACCTCCACCGATCCGCAGTGGGCATGCGTGGTGGAGTATTGCCCATTCCCTTTCACCCTCATTTGTGAAAGGAGGCCTGTGCTCAGCAGTGGGACATTATAGGCTGATGATGATGAGAAGGTTCTTGAATGTGTTGTTATTAGATTTTTGTATTTGACCCTTCTGAATTATCTTGAAACATTGATTCCGATTGGGTTCCTTAGTAAACAAATTACCCTTATTGGCTACTTTAAGTTTAGGTAAATAAGTTTTTTTAAATATAGAGTCGTTTACACTTTTCTGAATAAGATCTGTTTACGAAATATGAAGTAGCTAACCTGCTACTGCATATAAGTTGAATTTAAAAGGAAAACTATCACCGCTAATTAGGCTTTACTAGTTAAGTACCTCTCTCATCTTTTTCCTTTAATTATAGTTTCATTTCGAAATATGAGACAATCACGTCGTGTTGACTAGATTATATGTATATATAATTGCGACTTGCGACACTTGGTCCCCAGAAATGTATTTCTTTCAAAAGTATATCAAGAACACAATAATTTTAAAGAAATTATCTTTTGTCTTTTACTCGTAACTATTTATTTCAAAATCATAAAAGAAATTAAAAGCTGCTCCTAAATTAAGATTGACGAAGAATCACAACACAAAACTTTTAAAAAGGAATGTCAACAATAAATCACTTGTTAATAAGGCGTCACATAAACAATGTTTTTTTCATCTTTCAATTTGGCAGTGCGTTTGCGCGTTTCGCGTCACCGCTCACTAACATTGACCAATTATTGCACTCACAGTCAAAATGCCTTTGATGTGGAAAACATAAAGTGAAACATTGTTATAACCCTTTTATACTGACTTCTAGTTAAATTGTCTCAGTGACATATGAATTTGATTTTAGAAACAGCAGAAATAATGTAGATACTTTTATAAGTGTTATGCTGTAATAAATAAAAATCACTGTCATTAGTCTAACATGTAGCTTTAAAATCATAGCTGTCAAACGTATAATTTTATCACGCCAAACATTTAAGAAATATTATTATTGTTGATCAATCCGATAAAATCATTAGTCATCAATCACATCCCAATCATTTATCAAATCATCACTAACGTCAACGCATCTTTTATAAGCATTCAATTGTAATCAAATACCTTTTAACGTAATATGAATTTTCTATAAGAATTCTTATAAAAGGGAAAATTAGTGGGAAATATGAAAGGTCACACAATAGTTCGACGGCGCTTTGATGTGACAAGAGAGCTTAATCAATGGTCATCGAAGAATAGTTCTTTTTGATGTTGAAACCGTCGAAGCTACGACAAACATTATGATTTCCAGATATTATTTGAAATGAGGCCATTATAATAATAGGCACAATCTGAACGAGTGACGTTATTTGAAAAGAAAGAAAATATTATTTGTAAACGTCCGGGAGAAAAATAAACGGACTAACTATACAACTTTGTCCCGGTAGATACTTTCTCTATTACAATAACATAACAAGCAAACAGTGAACACGTCACGGAAATCGATTATAATTCGAATCTCTGTATCGAATAGTGTCTCGATGAATCGAGACGTACCGCGGAGCCCTCTTGTTTGTCGAATCGATTATTCCGCTTCATCTAACACTTATTGGGTTCAAACAAGACGGTAGTGAACACTCGGTCGGTTCAAACCGGCGACACGGCAGCTCCATTAAAATATTAACAATTGCAATTATTCAATAAAAAACTTGATTGTGCTAGTGTTTTTTTGGCGTTAGGTCGTTGACAGATATGCTCTTGACCTTCTATTTAAAATATGATTTGAAATAATTTGAATTATGTAGATATTATATCATATTCACATGTTCATAAGATTCCAAATCTTCTGAGTTTGTGCTATTGTAACCAGACTTACAAATAATTAAATCTGTTTTTGTGTTTTAAAACTTATATTTATTACAATACTACACCCAGACAGAAAAAAATAACAGGTATTAATATACCTAATAAATTAATATTAACTGTACTTACCTAGACTATCATCGAGTTTCTTTTATTTCTAAAGATTGAAATACAAATATTTGGAAAGAAACCGATCTATGAATTATTATTTATCATAGTATCTTGCTTTCATTCAAAGACAAATATGAACGAGTCTACTTGTGATTCATTTATAGTGTTTTAAATTAGTTGATTTTGAACAAGATTACCAAAGTTTTTTGAGGTATACCTAAATATTAATTCGTTTCAAAAAACATACTGGTACTTTATACATCAATATTAATCGTTCAATAACGCCCCAGCTCTGTCGCTCGTCTGCAAAACACCAACATATTGTAAAGGCTCTATTCAAGTTAGTAACGTAGTGTTGTGCTTCAAAACACGAGCTTAGTGAAAGCTCATTGTTCTTCTTACAATGGTCAAATTAATGTGCAGGTGACAGCTTATTTGTGAGCTTTACTAAATTGAAAGCTCTTACTGAAATTATTTACGAATTATTCAATATAATTGTTTATCGATATTAATTACTAGCTGTCTCCCGCATTGCCGTGATAAAAAGTAGCCTATGTCCTTCTCCAAACCATAAGCTATCTATGTGTCTAATTTCATCGCGATCGGCTCAGCGGTTTAGGCATGAAAAGGTGACAGATAGACAGAGTAGTTACAGATAGATTAAACAGTATTGGTAATTTATACAATTTACAGGACACATAATGTTACATTATAAATTTTTCCATGAGAAAATATGAATGAGCAGGTGTATTAAAAGTAACTACACACACACACACACATACTAAAGCAGTATGTATATTAGCATTTATAATATTAAATATAGACTATCGTTAATAGTCAGTAGACATCATTAAGTATATATTTTTTTTTATTATAGCATGTTTCTGCTCTAACATTATTAAGCCTTATATTTTTTTAATCGTCTTACTTCCCAATATACACTAGCATGACACATTCAGATTCCAATCTCCGTGTGAACAAATCCAACCATCAAGTCTCATTAGAACAAACACTAAGCATTGTAAGACAACCGCAAACAAGCATTTCACATGCCAATTACCATAAAGCCAACCACAACTCTAAACGCCACAAAAACGTTACAAAATTAAACTGAAAATCTTGCTCTAACTCGAAATGTTTAGCGCATTAAGACGGGATCTTGACAAATAACCACAAATTGTAATTGTGACTGTTTGAAAGGGTTAATAATGGCGTGGATGGCGTGGGATTGTGCTTAGACTCGTATAATTCAGTTAGAAAGCTCCGCTCTTGTGTAGATTGGGCTATTGTGCGCATATGGGTAGACAAGGAGCTTGAATTTAGGATTGATTTGGCATCATTTGTGGCAATAGTCTCAGAAGGAAGTGTGTCATGTTGTAGCTCTTTGATCCCATTATTTTCTATGTGAAACTAGATTTATGATCACAAGTAACTCTATCTGCTACTCCTTTGCTACAGGTATTCACTTCTTTTATTAATAAGACACATATATGACGTAATATTTCTAAACAAATATGTTATTCAAGGGTTCAAGAAGGATTAACCTCGAGGATTTGTCGTCCCCTCTCATGCCCTCAAATGATATTTTATAGGACAAACACCGGGCAGACCGCGGCCCCAGCAAAAATAATATGTGTCTGACATCTAAATTATTCACAAAGGTGTAGTGGCTTTGCCGTGGCTACCCTATGAATAATATATAAATCATTCGATATTATTCGATGTCGACTTTTGGCGTTTTCCTATGATAATTCACATGTTAGCTGCATTTTAGTAGCTCTTTTTGCTTTTATATACTTCTGCTTATCTTTAAGTGGAACATTTACAACGGTTTTATTATATTGCTGTCAGTAGCTAGCATACAGTGTAGAATTCATATTCCATCATGTGCATTTAGTAACTCTCGCTGCATAAGATTATAAAGCAGTATCAGTAGCTACTAAATAATAACAGTAAGCTAAATATCAGTAAGTTAGAATGTCAGCAGACCTCAGACAGTGGTAATGTAACAATAAGTGACCGGAGACCCGAGGGGCGCAGCGATCGTCTTCACCCCTCGGATATTGCAAGACTGCAATGAAGCTAGAATAAATGGAAAGGGTATTTTTTCTGCCATCACACCAATACATGTTTTTTCATATGCTTATAAATTTGTTCATCATCTTAATGAGTATTTATATTTTAATGTAAACTTTATTTAGATTAATGTTTACCTGCGCGATAAGATTCGCGTACACTATCGATTTTGAATGTAAGCAATTTAAGCTGATGTTGAGCTTATTTTCCTAAAACGTGAATACAAATTAACTTTCTATCCTACTAAAAGTTACATGTCAGCTCCACTCTTCCTCACTTCATGTTTCACCGGAGTCGGCAGCATTGCCCCTGAGATTTGACAATAATTCTCAATAGCTTCTCTATTCTGCCGCTCCCAATGAATACTGAATTGGGACCAGTTTCCTACATCTAAGACTCAACCTATTTCAATTTAGATTATTGCTTTGTCGCTGTTTACAACAGCAATGTTTTAGTATACTTCGTGTATAAATCGGACTCTAACATTTCAGAAACAATACTATACCTTTGCAAAAACAACACTCATTTTACTCATCGGTTAATCAAAGCTCAAGCCTGAATAATGAAATCGTACTATGTACTTTATTCATTGACCTCCCAAAATTAACAGAGATAACGTCCACAAAGGCACGAATTGAAAGGTGCCCCCTTTTCAAATGATTCGCCACTCTTTAATCTTCCATCGAAACAAAACTTGGGATCGTAACAGGATTGTCTGCCCGTTCATTTACTTAGCAAATTATTCTTTGTCGAACGGAAGAGAAGGCTTTGAATCCATTAATTCCCTGATGGGGTCACAAAGAGGTGGTACGAATTAAAATAATGTATTCTACGACTTCAATGGGGATCCCTCCGTCCGGTGCCGCTGTTATTACAAGAATAATGTATTTAAATCAGAGTCTGCTTTCAGATGAAGATGTCTCTTTGTGAGTCCACCGAATAAGTGATCACGTACGGTGCCATTAGGATGTGTTTTATGTGCAAATTATAGGCTACCATTTTTAAGCGCGCTCAAATTTCAACTCAGAATTTCAGTGAACAATCTCGGTTCGTTAGAAAAGTTTTATTATGAACGGTATTGTATGCACTCGTATCTCTGTTAAATAATAAACGTAACTTGTCTATATTGTATAACACACTATAGCAAATACTATACGCAGTCTGTTATTAATTGCAAATCAGTATTATCGAGACACAAACGTATGTACAAACACCAAATTAATCCTCGTCGTCAAAAGGGTTTCGGAAACTACCCTCTGTTAACAGATAATTTAGATGAATATGATCACCCCATTGCCGAATATTTAGGAACAAACATTTCGATGTATTTATTCTGGTGTTTATTTTGAAGCGTAATATGTCGTGTTCCACTTTGATGTCGTGAAATCGCTTCTGTTCTTTGTCAGACGCCCAAGGATTTACATCTATTGCGATAGTCATTTAATTTTCAGTTTTACTACCATCTATTTTGGATTTAGAATCCTTTGTAACATGATAGGGGCATACTGCTTTGCCGATTTGGGTTGGCGCGTATAAAATTATTGCATATGGTTGGTTGGAGTTTGTTTGGCAGTATGAATGGTTCATTATACATTATACGTAGGGATAGTGAACGGGACGCAGATAATATTTGCGATGTAAACCATTGTTTATGATTTGGACAATTGTTTGTGTTGCACTGTCAAAGGATGTGCACTTGTTTATTTTATGTGACGACGAGGGGAGCGAGGGAGTCGAATGGAGCTATCTAAACACATGGGCTTGTTAGAATAAAAATGATAGGAATGGGGTATGGTTAATTAAATCTTTCTTTCGAAAATCTTAACTGTATAAAAGAGTTATCAACTTTGTTTCATTGTTAGTTGGTAACTAATAGACAGTAATGGCTGATGAAAGACTTCATTTAAATCCTGTCGTAAGCCTGAGTTTCAGCAATACAATGTTAAAAATAACGATCTCTAGGATTGAGGAAAGTCAAGTACAGCTTGAAACCAAATTCCTCAATGGAAAGCTTTCCTTTGCGGGAAACTGTGTGGAAATGTAGTGGCATCTTGACTCGAAAGCCGCGCTCATTTTCATGTTCAACTATTTTCCTACTTCGCTCATTTTGTTACCCAATGTTCAGTTTTTGCGATTGAGTTGCGAATAATTTCACTTTGTTTTTATGATGTTTGAGAATTTATTCCATTATGGTTTTATGTTGGACCTATCGGATTAAATATTTCAAATTCATTAGATTTTTTTATAATTTTAACTGCGTCTGAAATACTCATTAGATCCATTTCGATTGAAAAATAGCACTTTTTATACATATCCACATCAATACAAGATGTTATATCAACAATTAAGGTGTATACAGACTCCGCGACGACTCGTCGGCGATTTTCTCTAAACAAGAGGGCTTGATGAGTGCCCTATTGTGTTTCTATCCTTAGGTCACTGCGAAATGAATTGCGAGCGAAACGAACGAATGCGAATCTGGTGCAGCTTCATGCTATTCAGGAATATGAAAACTTTTTTACTAGGAGCTGTGCCTACAAAATAACAATATCATACAAACTCTAGGCTCCTTGAGAGCAGCTTTAAATGAATGCAATGAGTAAGTTTAACTGTCTTTTTAACCGACTTAAAAAAAAAGAGGAGTTTCTCAATTCGAATGTTTATTTTTTATTTTTTTTATGTTTGTTACCTCATACCTCCGTCATTTATTAACCGATTTGGAAAATTCTTTTTTTAATTTGAAAGGGTACACTTCCCGTTTGGTCCCATTGTCATCCGGTCAGGATTTAATTACTTCTTAGTGTACTTCGAAGTCGGTTTAAGGTTTTTGTAAAACAGTTCAATTATTTATATTTTTAATTCTAGTCTCAAGGAATTAAAATCGTTCCACTGTGATTTTGCAATCTAAACAGCATATTTTTAGGGTTCCATACCTCAAAAAAAAAGAAAACGAGACCCTTATAGGATCACCTTGTTCTCCGTCTGTCTGTCTGTCCGTCTGTCTGTCTTTCCGTCTGTTAAGACCCTTTTTCTCAGGAACGTGTGGAGGTAACAAGCTGAAATTAATATCAAATACTCAGATCTGCAATCCCTTGGAGCAGTGAAAAAATCAAACTTCTAAGTCAACGCAATCAAAACATACGGCCGTTTATGCCGAATATTTTGACGATCGCAAGGGAATTTAAACCTATAGGTTATAGGGTACTAGGGTGACCTAGAATCATAAAAGGCAAGAAGTAAGGCCATATAGCACAAGTAAAGGAAGAAATCCGAAAACCGTAAATTTGTAGTCACATCACAAAATAACAGAATCGGAAAAAAGGGGAAAAATCTTCGAAACTCGATTCCCGTGATAAACGATCTATTTACATACCTACAAGTCTGTACGGAACCCTCGGTGCGCGAGTCCGACTCGCACTTGGCCGATTTTTTAAGAATAAGATATCTTATCAAGATCTGTGAAATCATTTATGGGATATTTATAGGTAAGTAGATAGTAGATGCAGACAGTTCTAAGATTTCGTAGTACTTAGGTGATGAATGCGTGTACAATGAAGTTCACCGGTGATTGGGGCATTGTTCACGCGATATTAACTGCATTGTTTGCGACGAAATAATCATAATGTCGTCTCATTACCCCTTGGAGCTACGAGGGCGGCTCCAAAGTTGACATGAAATATGTGGAGACGGACCTTGTTTCATTTTACTTTATCGCTAGATATGTAGAGTATTTTTTATGCTCGCTTTTTGGTTATATTGTAGTCAAACGCATGTATATTGAAAGGAAAATAAAAAACTTTTTTATACAACTAACCTCTTACCTCTCTACCTTATGATTTTTTTACATTTGTCTGTTGACCCATTTATAGGTAACTAACTCTGTGAGCTGTATACCTCGGGATTCTCGATAATTATATGTTTTTTTTGTCGATTTTACGCTGCGAGTATGGATATATCGATAAATAAATATATCGATTTTTGTCGACAAATTGACATAACTCTATGAGAATGATATTTGATTAAAATAATCTAGTTTATTAAGTAAGTGATTTTGAACATAGAGGACCAATCACTGCATCATTCTTGACTTGGCCAATCAAAGCGCATGTGTCCTTGAGTTAGCCAATCAGAGGGCATTGTCGGTGGTGGGAAATTGGCGGAATAGATTGCAAGCAAAATGATCATCAACGTGCTTCTTTTGGTTAATTGTTCGATGATCAGATACAATTAAAACATAATGTTTGGGATACGCATGTGGGGTTTTGGGGTTCAAAGATGAAAATATCGGTTTTAATGTCATCATTAGACGCATGGTAGAAAGGTTTAATTTCAAAGGTCCTTCTAGCTAACAAATAATAATTAGTCCTACTCCATATTCATATACCAGCTCGCCCACTTGGCTCGCGTTGTCGCACACCCGATGGGTAATTTCCCCCATTGTCAGTCACAAGAAAACGTTCTACACCATCATATAAAAATTGTTTCTTAGAAGCGACATAAGCTTACGCAAATAAACGTTCACTTATATTGAAATCCCTACAAATAAGACGGACCATTCAATTCTTTTGACAAATATAGAATTCAATCGTCTACCATCCAAATTCTGTATAATATAGCTTCCATAACTCAAATTATAGAACTGAAACTTTACAATTTTATATTATTATACAAAATCAAAAAGTCATTTTTTTTTTATTGTTTATAGACCTGTGTTTGACCGCAATCTCACCATGGTAAGTGATGATGGGGCGAAGGTGGTAAGCACACAAAGCCTAGAAGGAACTGGCTCTCAAGTGCAGCTGTCGGAACACACCGAAAGGTGCTTGGCGACAGATTTTCAACTTGAGGGTGATAGCCAGCCAGGCGGGTACTACAAAGTACCCTACCACCGTGCTATGGTTTCCTAACGATGTTTTCCTTCACCAAAAGCTCAAGCTCATTGTAGGATCCGAACCCGGGACCTTCGACTCGGTATCCGACGTCACTACCACTGAGCTATCATCGCCTTCTTTCATTTATTCAGTTTAGGCCCTAGTAAGGCACTTATGGACGATTTGTACATACAGTTGAATTTAGTACCGGTTCGGAATACACTTAAACTGAGAAGACTCCGGCAATATACAAAACTATGATGAAATGTAGATTACTGCGTTTATTATTAAAGTTCAAAATGAGTTTGCCAAGTGGCCTACGAGAATAGTTTCTATAGATCACGAGTGACAAATTATATACAAATATATTTGAATGCGAAATGGATGTTTTGACGTGAAACCAATGTTTATCACAACTATATCTATAAAAATACACTAATGCGTTTCTAATTGTATATTTACGACTACATTTTCCATGTTTACAAACAAGATTGTAAACTATTCTTGTGACATTTCCAGTATATTTATCGCATGGACTTGTTATATTTTGTATATGTGGGGAGTTTTCTTGTAATTTGCTGTCGATAATTTTTCTTTCCCCCTCTGCTCAATGAAGGCCAATTGTGGAAATGCAGCGCTATTTCGACATGTCCTTTTGATGACTTTTCTTTGAGGTTTCCCGAAATATTATTTACCATTTTATTAACCAACTTGTACCATGAAATGTTTTGGACAAACTAAAAGAAGTAAAATCAGAATATACATTGACAGAATCCCATAGGAGCGTTGAGTTATACAAGATTTAAAAGTGGCGATTAAAAGTATAGAGCAAATCTTAATTGCACGTGTTACTTGATTTATAACCTAAAATAACTTACTTTTACCAAGATAGTTCTTAGCAAAGTAAAATGTTACTTATTTTCCTGCGTCTCAAGTTAAAGCTAATCAGCATTTTCATCAAAGAAGTATTCGCAAAATAGAACCATTAAGTACTAACAAACAAGAAAATGGCAAATCGAAACCTAATTTACGAAGGCCTCTACAAATTTTATTCCACCTTATTGTGAATAAACTTATTATAGAATAGGAATAATTCAGTTACTGGTAGCAGGAGAGAATTTTCCGATGTTTTCTCCTTAGAAAAATAAATATTCCGTCGCACCTACATTATTCAATTATGGCGCTTCACAATATTTCTATTTAATTTTTATTTGCGCATTGTGCAGGATCTCTCTCGGAGACTGTTATTTGATTTAAACAGTTTTATTCAACGTTTTTCTCAAATGTTAGAAAGCTTTCTGAACGTGTAAAAAATATATAATAATTGATTGGTCTTGTGTTCCTACTTTTGAGAATGTTTTATTTATCCATGCCTAAAAAGATACAGTATTATGCGTTTGGGATAAGACGTTGTGTATGTTTTAATAGATTTTGTTAATTAAGTTAACTTCTGGTTAGGAACTAATAAGCTTATTACAAAACCTTACTTTACGTCGACTTAAGATTTAAGCAAAATATTCCCACATTCATTATCCTATAAAATAATCATATGATAATCACAAAGACGCGTATTCAATCATCCAGCAGGTGACGATATAATCCAACCCCGATTGGAAGTCAGTATAGAAACCTTAACCGTTTATCTAAGACGGGGCGGCGGGCAATTTCCTCCAACTAATAGATTGGAAGCTAGACATTCGTTACGATTACTTAGTCCGTCCGTCCATCTGTCCGTCGCTGATTAATTTCTAAACGGATGCACATGTTAATATCTCGTATAAATTAGAAGCCAGGTACACACGTGAAACTGTAACTATATGAGTTTCGTAAAGGCACCTTCAGAATTTAGTTGCGTTGTCGCTGCTGTTTTTGGATAGTTTTGAACCTAATTAGTTAGAGAGTCGTTGCTAAAAATGCTTTGTTTTCCAAATAAAGACGTTTAAAATTAAGTGATTAAACTTCAATTAGCTGATCCTAATATTTTTTAGCTGTTTTTTTTAAACATAAAATAGTATTTTACTGTTTGACTTAAATACTTCTGGAAATATTTGTACTTGTTTTACGAATTTGTATATGATTAAAGAAATCATAGAGTTGAAATGTATCAGGCTTATTATGGTAAACTATGGCATTTCATACAAACCGACAACTACAACTATTAATGATGGAAGATCAACCTAAACTTTCATTTAATCATCTTTATTTATAAAGCATGAGAATGTGCGACTACAACGTGCAAGCCACAAGGTATAAAATCGTCGCAGCGACAATTACCTAGTGTGAAAGTGGCAGAACGACTCTAGTGTCTTGAAGAAATCCCAGCTAGGTACTATTCAATCAATACGGGCTTAGGAACGTTGTTGAACTGGATTTGCATATTACCTTTTAAGATTACAGTCCCATGAGAATTATGATGACAGTGTCGTAAGTGATATCTGTACTTGATAGAACAATGTTAAGTTAATTCAAAATTCAAATAATTACTGGTTAATGTTAAGTTAATTTAGTTTTTTTTAAATTTATTTATGAACCGATTGTTATCTATTTATTATAAAGAGTTTGTAAGTTTGGATGAACGAGTAATCTCGGAAACTACTGATCCGATTAATTATCCCCGAGTATTTACAGGCTAAATTTTATCCCAGGAACACAGTTGAAGTCAAAATGGATATTTAGTTCATATTATATGAAATTGAAGGTGAGTCTGTTTGTAATTTCACAGCTATTTGGATTATTTTAAATATTAGAAAAGAGAAACGTTTTATTTCTTTTTTATACCTCTAAATGGCAAACAAGCATACGGCCTGCCTGATGGTAAGCAGTTACCGTAGCCTATGGACGCTTGCAACTTGAACCAGGGGTATCACTCGCGCATTGCCGACCCTGTAGAAATATCTTCACACCCTTTTTGAAGAATCCCATGCTGTACTGTAGAGACATCTTATACAAGTTTCAAGTAATGCAAATCCCATCAAAAACATTCTGTAAAAAACTAGCCAAGTCTCGATGAAATGTCTTGTTTATCTCTTAAAAGTAATGAAATCTAGACAAAGTCGTGCCAAGTCTAAGGTTCCTTACTGCGATTTCTTTATTATTATAGTTAATCTTGTGTGACTTGGCCGTTTGAAAAATGCGGCGAAATGGTTCCAGTAAAGGATGGTACGGCAGTGTTTGCTTCGCGCTCGACTCGGCGGGGGCACTGCCGTGCCCCCCGATTAATCCTAAGTGAGATAGTTGTTACAAATGACTTATATCCTCACTTACAAAATAATAAAACAACTTCAAAATTGCAACTAAGCAATTGTCACTTCCCATTCGCAATCCATAATTCAATATCTCGCGCTCCACTACAATACAATCGTATAAACAATTTTCATAACAGTCATTTTACAAGGGGAGGCGACAGTTTAGTTAGCACAGAATAATTTGCCGCCAATTTGGTTATGTCATTGTTCCACTCAGTCACCCCTGCGAGTCGGAATTGAAATCAGCTGTGGCCCATTGAGTCTCGTTTGTGTTTTTGTATTACAGAATTTATGAAAAAAATTGCATAAATTATGATAAAGGATCACGTTATATTTTTTTCAACACACTTGCTCGTAAAGTGACATTTATTGCACCGTTTTTTATATCATTACGCACTAGTGCTTTTTAATTTACATAACCACACAGTTTTATGACAGGTATAATCCCGATTATGTTAAGTTTGCACCTTAATGCAATTGATATGTGCGTAGACGAAGCGTTTTTAATTAAAACGGGTAAAACAGATTGACAGCGACTGCGCTGTGAAAAAAAAACTTGCGCGTCATATTTGTTGACGTTCTCATTGATTATTATAAAAAAATCTACATTTATCCCCTTACATAAAGAAGCTAATAACAATTACAAATCCAAAATATAAAACATTTCTAAACGTACCTAACGATATTATTGACCTGTCAAATTTCCCGCTAACGCAGTATTGTTCGCGTCACCACGTGACGTCATTGTGCCTGTAATGAAAAGGAAATTAATAGTTACAAAACACACAGTTACATAGTTTCAACTATATAAGCTTAATAGACTTCGATATAAGGATGAAATTCCTTTGTTTCGATTTGTATTATAAAGTTGTCAGGAGTGGAAGTATAGTGACGTGAATGCAGTCGGAAAATCGATTTGTTGATTTATTTACTGCGAATTGCCAAGGAGTTGCTCGAATTGCTTTTTTGTTGATTCAATTCTGGATGCGTATTTTTTCTCCACAGCATTTTGTATCGTTGACAATTGACAATCATTATGCATATTTCTTTAGATGTGGCAGTTTGGAATACCAACTCGATACTACGACTGAAGCGCTCGTGGTGTAGCATGATTAGCCGTTCTTAATCGATCGGTAAAGTTAAGCTACCACCGTCGTGGTCGGTACCTAGATGGGAGACCGCCTAGTGGTATTTCTAATCGAGCGTTTCCGAGCTTCGGAAGGCACGTAAAGCCGTTGGTACCATTTATCACTTAATTGTGATAGTCGTTAAGCTAGTTGAATGCCTCCTTGGCGGCATACAACTTTATCTTCCAAAATATAACACATTATTGATTTGTATTGTAACCTTACTTTCCAGTTCTACAATTTGATTGGTAGGCAGGCATTCTGTTACAAAGTCACTAGGCTCTTGTAGGGCGGGAGACAACCCTGATAAATTGATTTACCAACCTTGACCTACGAACGACAATCGACATACATAAAGACGTTTTTATTTTGTATGCTTAGTTTTAGATATATTTAATATTAAGTATAAAATTAATAAAGAACATCCTAACAAATATTGTAAATGCGAATGTGAGTTTGTTTGTTTGTTACGCCTTCACGTCTCAACTACTCAATGGATCATCATGAAATTTGGCATGCAGATAGACTGTTCAGTGGCCTTGGTAAATTACCGGGAATTTATAAAATTCCAATTGAAAATGATGCCGTACCATGTGTTTGTCCGGTGAGGAAAATTCCGTTAGGCGTTAGGGATCGTTTGCTAGAAGAATTAATTCGAATGGAGGAACTAGGGGTAATAAGGAAGGTAATGCATCCTACGTCATGGGTCAATAGAATCGTGATAGCTGCAAAGAAAAATGGTAGTTTACGTCTATGTTTAGACCCTCGACCATTGAACCGAGTCATACGCCGTCAACACTACCCTTTGCCTACTCTAACTGAAATTGCTAGCAAACTGAAAGGTGCCAGCTATTTCAGCAAACTTGATGCCAGATCCGGTTTTTGGATGGTTGAACTTGATAATGATAGCGCTGATCTATGCACTTTCGGCACCCCGTTTGGGCGATTCCAATTTTTACGTTTGCCTTATGGTATAAACTCAGCATCTGAAGTTTTCCATGCTAAAGTAAGATAGATGCTAGAAGATTTAGATGGTGTAGATTCATTCATCGATGACGTCATCGTCTGGGTTTAGTCACCAGTCCGAAAGGGCGTGGGTTCGGATCCCACCGCTGCCACCATGAAGCAAACTACAAGATGGCTAGAAACAGACTGATTTATTTCCAAAATACCCACATACATATTAATAAAATATACAACAGGTATGGAGAAGGAAATAGGCTACTTTTTATCCCGGGATCGCGGGTGTAATCGCGGGGGACAGCTAGTTAACTATGAACCGGAACTTTGTTTTACTTATAGCCCCTGTGCTGTCCCAGCACTAGTATTTATATCATTCAAATATAAATCAATATTATTTAATAGAACTCTTATTCAGTAAAAATAATTACTAATCATTATCAACAATCGATAAAAACATCTATAAAAAAATGATTTTCATAAAACATTAGTCAAATACTTTCACCTACTTTTATGAAACTATTTATTTGCTCACTCTATATTTTCACAAGTTCATTTTAACATCCCTTTTTTCTGTAGAACGTACACTTTCTTCGTCTGTCACTGGGCTAGCAGAGCATTTATTAAGATCGATTGAATGAAGGAATTAGATTGCCAGGCCAATAAAAAACTTTACAACACAACTTATCTAGTAAAACCCACCTAAATAAGGCGTACCATTCATAATATTATTTAAAAAAATATTAAGGAGTAATACATATTCTATATCATAGCCAAACTTCAATTCCAAGTTTGGCTATAGCTCTGTTTGACTCAGTATTTTAGTTTGTAGATTTATACTGAAGAAAATAGATTGTAAGTATTTACAAGTTTCTTAAATCTAGATTACCTATGTTTCATGCATAAGTAAACGAAAGCAAAACCTTTAAACTTTATTTATTTTTCATTTACTTACTTATCAATCAGACTATCTTAACTTTGCAGACTTTGCGCAAACCTATTTTGAAAACAAACAGTTTCCAGCAAACATTGTTAGGGAATGTAATCATAAACTTTATTAGATCGAATTTAGACATAGATACTTATCTATTTTGAATATCACAGCATTGAAAATCTGAGAACAACTTGGATATTAAATAAATAATGAGATTGTATCCATCTAGAGAAAATAGTAAGTAAACCTGCCAACATAATTAACTCATTCCGCACAACGGATCCGAAGACAAATAAACATCAAAGCAGAAACGCCAGACACTATCTGCAAAGGAAGTTTTGTTAGCACAACCAATGAAGACGTCCCAGACTCGGAATCAGCATCAAAGTACACACTTCTGTATAATCGTATCATCATACCGGTACTCAAAATGTTGTGTATAGAACGAAGAACGCAGAATCACAAAAACTATGTATCTCACCGTGTATCTGAAGATACAGAGCAGCGATTGATACTCCAATATCCATAAGTGATACTGGATAGGAATTAGCTAGCCTTATTAGCTTTAGTTTGACTGTCTAATTTCTTCCCAAAACAGGCATTAGACAGGAAGTAAACGAGATGTTTAAAGATCTTGCTCCATTGGTTGGTTATATACATAGACTGGCGGACACCTTAAGTCCAAAGGAGGCAGTAACTGCAATTAGTACAATTAGTAGAGCCCAATTAGGTGCTTTAACGAAGCGAGTTTCGTAACTAGTCGGGGAGTTTGGTGACAAATACAACGTTTGACGTCTGACCCGGGATTTAGATCAATTATGATACTGTTTGTATTTGTATTCCAAGTTATCGTGCAAGACGTATGTGATTCAAATTGATTAATCTGTATTTTTCTTTTCAGAAACATGTCATCTAAACGAAAGTCACCACCGTCTAAATTGCAAGAAGGAGCTGCCGACAACGTTAAGTCTGAAGCCGGGCCAGCCAACCTGGACTTCCCAGACCATCACGAGTCAGACGACAACGAACAACAAAGTTACTACAAGTTCTCCCCTAGTTCTTCGACAAGAAGCTCTATTAGTGAAGAAGACCAAACCAATTACGAAGACGAGCGACCGTCCAAGAAACAACGATTCGATCAAACAATAGACATGACAAATAACCTTCTAGTCCCATCATCTTTTCTAAGTCTACACCAAGTCAACGACCTGCAAGCGCGAAGGCGTGGCTCCTCAGAATGCAGCAGTCCCGGAGCCGAAGCTAAAGTTTTGGGGCTGTGCAACAATAACAATTCATTGCTGAATCATAATAGTGCGTTGTCGCTGGCGCCGCCCCATAAGCGGTCAATGGATGACGTCCTGAAAAGGCTAACCTCAAAAATGAACAATAGCACGATTAAGGAAGAGAAAAGGCCAACGCCGTCTACTACGCCAGTTAAGCAAAACAAGTAAGTGAATTTCACTATGTACCGTTACAAAGATAATGAAACAAAGATATAATCGAGCTGATAGAAACTCGGGCCTTGAAATTAACATGTTATACTTTTTTGTCATCATTTTATATTATCAAATGGTAATTAAGTCTGAAAAACGACATTGGTCCCCTTCATTATTTCTTGTATAAGTCATTAGAATTACATTTATGTTAGAACATAAAAGTCATTAGCGATAACTATCATTTAATTAATCTCTGGTCACCTTCCCATTATTGGCAGTTTCCGATGTCAAGACATTTATCAAGTGTTTTGTTTCAGTCTGTTTACAAAGCGATACGGAAATCATTATTATGGTAGACAAGTATAGTTTATTATGTATGTTAGTGATAACTCAATGTTAATGTGCCTACGCACTGTTAGATTTTGCCAAAGTTTAAAGTCCATTTTCAGTTAATTGATGCTCTTTATAATCGGAATCTTATTTGGCAGTTCCACTGTTATCAAATTATTTAAATTTGATTAACACTTTTTAAATACATAATGTAATTTTTTGCATTTCAAACTGTCACTTTGACGCACCTAGCAAAAAATTAAATTATGTTATGGTTTGCTGCCTTAATGAAAAAACATCCGTTGTAGAACACTAAGCCTTGCGACATTTCCTGTATTCAAGAGATTACGTATTTTTTGTTAGCTCCAACTATTAGCAGCAATAATGAGCTCAAATAATTTAACATCAAATTTTTTGCCGTAGCTTTATTGTCTACTCCTCCATAATAAAAAACTAAATATGCTACCAGCTTAAATTACAGTTAGCAAGTATTAGTGTAGTTACACGGCGACAGTACTAAAATAAAGCGGCTAAAGACACTACGTGACTATTCTTGCGTGGTCGTTTCACCAGAATTTAATTGGCCGTATTATAGCTCATTAAAAACAATGTTAAGAGTTGGGACCACCGCAAGTTCACTATAAAAGCGTTAAACACTGGTTTAACTAGGCTTTTATAGATATTCGGTTTTAAACGTCGTTTGTCTACGGGATCTGTGTGACGGAAATCGTAAAGTATCTAAAATGTTGCAGCGTTGATGAATTTCATGTTTAGCAGCAATAAATCTATAAAGGACAAAATTTTGGAATTCTGATCCAATTAATCATGGTCAGTAACAATTACTTTAAAACCTGAACTTATCGGCTTATTATTGAAGTATTTGATCTTATAAAAGTTTGATAATCGGTAAAGCTTTGGATGAATCTTGAACCTTCAATAATCACTAAATTCAAATTAACATTGTATATTCTAGCAAGCACGTGTTCTAAATTGTAAATCTTTTAGTTTCCAACCATTTTGTCATAAAAAGAGGACCTAAAACCCCGGCCATATAATGTTAGCATAACTAACGTCCACTTATGTTTGCATAGTTATTATGTTTATGCAACTTTAAGTGCTAACAGTGAATTATTTACTGCCAATAATATTAGTTTTAGTTTAAAAGGGAATATGAATATCCAGAGCTGTGCACTGCTTAGAATTACAAATCGCATCGTTGAATTTTCACAATAATTTAAGAAAAGGTTGTGCCAAGCTAGTTTTTTAAACAAAATATTTGTTTAATGAGTTATAACTGTTTTTTTTGCAACTTTTTGGTGATATGGGCATATTTCCAAACCGTTAACAAGTGCTTCTCCAGCACCAAACTTGGATGCGTTCATTATCGAAGCGCGAACCTATTTCTTAGCTCCTACAGATTTAGAAACTAAGTGCCAATTGTTTATTTAAGTCCTTATTTTTCATGTGACAGCTTTACTGTTAGCATACGTTGCAAATTAATTATTTCAATATGCCATTCTATATCCTCTTTGGCATTATGGTAACGATGATCCTCCAATTTCATTGCTTATATCACTGGTTCATGGATATTGAAAAATTATCAGGCATTTGTATATTGTCTGACTATTCTTAAATTTTTAATAGGCGCTGCCTGCAACAGAATAACTAACAAACATTACAATGGTTTCATAATCACTTTAAGATGAGATTTTCTTAGAAGCTACGCGTCGTTTGGCCCGTGATATACGCTTGCCTGTGACAATACAGCCCGAGTTTATTGTTAGCATAATGTTCCACTAAAACACCGCTTAATTTTCGTGTCACTACACGCTTCAGATTAGCCCCGGACAGTAATGTCCAGTAATTTAAAGTCTAAATGATTGTGTAAGAGTACTTTGTAGTCGTTTCACACCTTTTGTGTGAGAAATAGTTTGACCAGATTTTATCATTTTATATTTTGTATTCTGCTTTGTAATATATGTTGGGTTTTCATTTGTTTTAATTACTACTTATAGAGGATTAGCTGTCCCTCGCGGTTTCTATACCTAGCCTATGTCTTTCTCCATACCATAGGCTATCTGCATGCCAAATTTCAAACTCACTTTAGCATTTATAATATTAGTTAGGATTATTGCATTTGAATTTTAAACATATAGAATCTCCATTATTGTTACTGGTCAAACTTATCTTTGGCTTTATATCTAGATCTTCCATATTTATCACACATCTAAGACTATCGAGCATTTCGTAATAATTGATTATTTCCTCTTTAAACTAGTTAAGAATAGATTAAATATCGAAGATTGCAAGAAGGTAGATGAAATTATGACTTTATTGCCTAAAAATACCGGATGATGGTTGAGATAAAGATGGGGTTAACGAGTTTAAAAAACTAGTTTTTATTTGCCTTTCTATGAGATTTCCCTAATTGTTCGTCTTATTAACGATGTAAATGTTAATATACTATAAAAATATATTTCGAAATTGAATGATATCTACGATGAAGATACCTAAGTATCTGAATGTTAATTCATTGGTTCTTTTGTAATAATTTGTTAACATTCATAATAAAAAACAGTCAGCAGATAAGCAGGCAGGATGTCCACCTAATGGAAAGTGACTACCATTACATAAGGACACTGACAATACCAAGAGGTTTGCCAATGTGCTGCTGACCTTTGTAAAGCCTAGAAGCCTCTCAACTGCAATTACCAGTATATGATAGATATATTTTCAACATGAGGGTAGTAACCAGATGTCGAGTAGGTACTACAAAGTAGCTGCTTTAGTTTCCTCATGATGTTTTCCTTCACTGCTCTCCTCTTCCTTCACTTGCAAGCTCAAGTTCATTCTAGGATGCGAAACCAAGACTTTATTAAGCGACATTACTACCACAGCTATCATCGCTTCAAAACTTCCCATGCTCCTAAGTACTCCATGATTTTTTTATTTGATGTATGCGATGTTATGATATACCTACATAATCGGTTACCCTGTCGCTAACATTGTTAACCTTACCGTCTGATACGTATCTCAGCTATAATATCTTAGTAGCCCAATGTATATGATTATTCTAAAACAAAGTCCATAGTTGACACACTGGAGACAATTTAGATATTCGCGTTGCCATTTCTACCTTGGCCTCCTTTCCGGAAGGATGCAAACTGAATCCTGTGTCTAACATTTCTGGTCACAATTACAATAAAAGGAGATATAGATAATATTTAATAATAGATGATAATTATAAAGGTTAAGGCGGTGTCAAGCGCGATCTATGTCAATATTTTGTATTTACGTGCCGTTTGTATCTTAGTGTGCTATCTGCAATAATTAATAGTCTTTGTTGATAATAATGATTGTTTTCGCGGATGTTATTAATAGTTACTATGGTTACAATGTTTCTAGCTGCAACTAGGCCTATCACTAACTGGAATGATGTCAACTGAGACATTAAAAAAGCAAGAACTATATAATGTGGTCCGCTTTAAATGGATAAATTGGTATTAGAAGAACTAACCGCAGAGAAAGATAGACAATTAATGATAGGCCCAAACCTAACCAGAGCAAAAGATACATTTAAAACATAGGTGCTATTAATGGATATGATGATAAAGACGCTTTACTAAAAATAGCTGTTACTGACGCATAACAATCTGACAAATGGTTCTAAAAGAAGACGTCCCAAAATGCCGGACTAAACATTTTCTTATGATATGAAGACAAATGCCAGCCCATTGTCCCTCGGGCGTGGCACTAATTAAACGCTGGTGTAATCGCCATCGCTTCGGATTAAGATGTGAACGCGTAATGTACAACAATCCATCTCCTTTATGGATGTTGTGAATCCGTCTTGTGATGTGTGGCTTAAAACAAGAGCCGGTCTCGAGTTTGAATTTAATATAAACATGCTGAAATGGATAATAGCTGGGAATATATCAGAGGATGTGATATCGAGACAGTATTTTCATCTGAGATTACATTTACATCAGTCTTTCATTGTTTTATAATTCTGAAATAAATAAGTAGGTAGGTATGATGAAGTTGAAAATTATATAATAGGTACAGACTGAGTCAAACATATTGGCGGCTGTGATATTAGGCGCGGACCTCTGCGCAGTAGCGAAAACGAAGATATGCGGTACATTCGAGATGACTGTACCTACGCAAAGCATGCTCGCAGCGCACTTCACAGCCACCATTAAGTTGGGTTCGGATTCTACTTATTCTTCGTTTATTTCTTTCTTACATTCAATCAGTTCTTGAGGAGATCGATTATTTCGCAGATTCTTTTCATTCCAATTTTAAACGAAATATTTGTCTACGTCGTGTTTTCAACAGATCACTTCTATCACAGAAACGATAAATAACATCTTATCCCTTGTACCAAACACTAAAACCTAAACGTTAACAATAGACTGAGTGTAATTTGTAGTGATATATATTTTGAAAGCACAATAAGTAAGTGTACCAGATTATAAAAGACGTAACATTAGTTAATGTGAATATGTTATTTATGATTGCTATGAGTGATGGTGCACCCGGGGCAAGTGTTTTAGCTTTGTTTTTGTAAAGAATACATTTGTTACTAACGTTAAAATTAAATTTGGTCTTTCTATGTAGAGTCATCGAAGGTTGCGGCTAGCGTGTTGTCTTTATGGGAAATTTCTTGATTTCAATAATTATGGACATAAAAACCTTCCTAATTTCCTTTTGGGCGTCAAGAAATGTTTAGGAGGTCGCGAGTGATGCCCCTGGAGTTGAAAGCATCTATAGGCCATATAACCGCTTACCTTCAGGCTTATTTGCCACCTAAGTCGTAAAAAAAACAGATTTCACATTTTATAATTTAAACATCCCATTTTAAACGTGATTGTTATTCATATCTATATAAATATCATATTAATCTGTCACGATTACACATTCAGTCTTCCAAGGTGAACGGTACTGCACACACCTAACTAAATGTGACACAATGAGGCATGTCATGCGCAGGCGCAAGACAATCGACAAGGCCCGCAGACAATACGTCTTTATACCCCACAATAACTCTTTATGACCAATGACAAAGTCGCATTCTGCAAAGATTTGCCCCACACATGGAAACTCCAACAATACCCCCTGTTGTATTAAAATGAATTGTCTATTTAAAATATCGTTTATGGTTATTGAATATGAAGATGTGAATTGTATTGCAAGGTTGTATTGTTTTAATTGTCAATAGTCCTCTTATGGACACACGTGAGTAGGTTTTCTTATATACATAAGTATTTTATTAATCTTTGCTCGGAGAATTACGTCATGGTTTTGTTGAATTCCCTTTGATGGTCAAAGATTCAGTTAAATATAGACCATGCAGTACTTCATCAAGATCTGCTGGGTCCTAACTAATAATTTAAACGAAAGTGTTTGTTTGTGATGTTTGTCACGCAGGTATCCCATAGTATGGAGAGAGTCATACGCTCCCTTTTATCCCAGGGACTCCGGATTTCGGGAGACAGTTTAAATATAATAGAAAACCTGCGATATTCTTCACAAACGATGATCTGATCCCATAGTAAGCAGATCTTGTACTATGGAAACCAGATACCTAACTGATATACTACTTAATACTGATATATGTAGATTACAACTAGACTCAAAACAAACATTTGCATGCTCACAAATGTTTGGCATGGATGGGAATTGGACCCAATATCACGTGACAGTCAAGGTAAATTCAAATAAACTCCATGCTGACCGACCCGTCTAAAAATCTTTCTTCTCTATTATTCTTGACGATATTCAGGTTTTGAAAAGTAATAATACCCGCTCTTAAGAACAATACCTAACTAGTGATTCCTTAGCTGTAGAAGCAATTATAATTGTATAATATCTTCTATTCTTGGAACACTTCCTACTGTGTATTCAATTTTGAGCTCTCAAAGAGCCTGGATGAAGGTATCAATTAGCTTCTATCGAATTTATCTATTTATACCTATTATCCGAATCGAGAACCTTTTCATTTGTTTTATAAATGCTAATAAACTCATCAATAAAATTGGAATTTAAATAAATTATGCATAAATACATGCCATACTAACATAAAATATTGAATTAGCAAAGGTCATACGGTGATTAATATTGAATTGAGCCCTTATATTAATAATATAAGGTTCATTTTTGCTTTAAGTATTCAATCTCTGCTAGACGATCATTAGTTAACGTCAGTGATTACAATAGGCTAAATCTTAATTAGCGTTGTGTGATAACCCTAAAGCCTTGATCGCACTTCTATAATAGTTAACGAATGTGTATTGTGCCTATTATTTTGCAATACAGTAACAAGGTAAGTAAGTACATAAATGGTGTTATGTAGACTCCAATAAGTTTGGTGAATAGTAATCAATTCATTGTAAAATTTTGGGTATACTTGACATTCCTGCGAATTTGAGCATGTAGTCCTTCCTTTTCGGAAACGAACAAACGTATCGACATACTGTTATGCCCGTTTATAGTTGGCATGGTGCAGGATATAGCCCAGTTCTATAAAAATGGGGGGTAGCTTGGAATATGACTGTACCCTCTCCTGAGTTCGAGTTTCTTTTTTAGGGTTCCCTTAGGGTGCCGACGGGACCCTATTAATTAGCCTCCGCTGTCCGTCTATCTGTCCATCTAACTGTCAATTTTCAAACCAAATTTTCAAACAGTTGAAATTTTCACAGAATGTTTATTTCTATTGCCGCTATAACAACAAATATTAAAAAATTAAATAATATTAAAAAATATACTAGAAACTTACCCACTTATTCATAATAAAGTTATCAAACGTTGATTAGCTAAAATTCCGAAGTCTTTATCTGACAAGTTGGTGATCGAAAGAATGACACGGAGGACACTATTATGGATTTATTTAAAAAGCGATTATGAATAAGTGGGTTAGTCTTTAGTGAGCCCTTTGTCTGCGTGTCCGACTCGCGCTTGGCCAGTTTTTACATATGATGTAACTTTGTGACCAAAGGTGGTAAGGATTAAAAATCTAGAAGAAAACTGGCTCTTTAGTGCAGCTAAACTAGTTCCTGGTAACTCGTGCTTGTTATAGCCCAAGTTGAGTTGAAACAGGCAGGAGAAATGGGCCTACAGGTGCAAAAATGTAAGAACAGGAAAAAATAGTCTTCCCTTCAACTTTGCACCGATCCGTCCCAAATAATCGAATACAACGATAGCAATAAAATTAAAACAAACATAATAAAGGAACAACAATTTCGGCTATGCCATAAGGTTATCGCTGTTACTCGGCGGCGACGGGGCCAAGACCCGCTAATAAATAATATAATCGAACAATTAGTGTATTGTAGCTTTAACCTGGTTATTTAAATAACTAAAAGTATATTATATTCCATGATACCTCGCCGACAACATAGCCTAGTCCCATAATTGTTCTCTCTGTCAAATAAAACAAGATATCCTGTGCATTGACCACATACCTACCTCAATTTGATTGTGAAACACAAATTATGCCTATTGCAGTACCATTACATTGCAAAACAGTTAACTTTGTCGCCAACAATTTCCCGCCTTCACGATTTGAAATTGGAATGCAACGTTAAGCGCAACGCAGTGATTGGTTCATACAATATTCAGGGCGGCCAATCGCAGCGCGGCTGTGTCGCCAGTGCATCAAAAATTCCATCTGAATATACCGCCAGTGTGGCGAGCACTAAAAATGATAATGCCCTAACATGGCCAGCCATACAATTTCAAATGAAGAATTCATGCATCCGTTCTCGTTTACATTTGGGATGTATTTTTATTGATCTCACTGAATCGAATAGGTCCGGTCCATTTTATTTATTGGGGGTAATATCGGCAGATCGTTTATTTTGATGAAACTATCTTCTCTCAGAATTGGTATTATTTGCTCTCTAAAAATATAACAATGTCGTCAAAATAAACAAAAACGAGGTACGAATATCTACGCATTAATTATGCTTATTAAAAAAACAATTATTTTTAAATCACTCAGGTCTGTAACCTAACTAGTTTGTTGCACGAATAAAATTAAACGGTACTTTCCGGTTATTTAAAATTGTTTTCATTCAATCGAATTACTTTTTCGGTTTCGTTAAAAGTGTGTAATGTGTGTAGTATTTTACGGTTCTACACGCAATCTTGAGTTATAAAATGTTGTTCATGGATAAAAAGTTTGACCGGGCCAGACTTATTTCGAGACTGACAGGGACATAGTACGCTTGCAATTCTAGAGCCGTTCGTTCATACTGTTCGTTCATGCTTGCTAGCAGTTGCTCTACCTACAGTTTGGTTATTTTGTCTCTATGGTTAACTCCTTTCCTTTATATCTTTTTCTGGGATTAACCTATATTTTCACTTTCTTAAGGTTTGGGATAACCTCTAAAAAATCTAGTGAAGCTCAGAAACTAGTGCATTTTCAACAGGGCCGGATTCAAAGCCCCGTTCGATACGACTCCTGTTGACCTTAACCTGATTTAAAATGCTATCAGTCGCGTCCCCCGGTTGCCTGGAGCGGTTGGGCTCAATAAAAACTCGCTGTATGACGGACGACGACGCGGCGGGCGGCGGCATGCGGCGGCGGCGGCGCTGTGAAATAATAATGAGTACATTGTTAGTATGAAAGGAGTATGTGGATAAGTATCGCAAATATTATTATGTTAGGTTAGAGATATAGTGTATTTTTCGTAAAGCTGGTTAATTTATTTGTTATTAATAATACATAATTAAAGGTACCTTTATCGTCATCAGCTGTCTACTGTGTTCCAGTTATTTGGGGTCGGTAGATTTTATTATGCATTATCCATTCAACCGTTATTTTCATTTCAACTATATCTTCTTCAGTTTCCGCATGTCTATCACCATGCATATATTCTTCGGTTTCTCTCTTATCACAAACATGTCTACCATCCCTATCGAATGCCATAATTAGACAACCGGTTCTATCTCAGCTTTCCAGTCACTTACTCTACTTTAAAACTCCTTCTACTATTGGTGATTGGCCTATCGATAAGGTACATGTTTTGGAAGGTAAACTATCGATTTGGCAACACCACTTCCCTGCAGTTTTGTTACTCAAACGAATAGCGCCGAGCTTCGGTATAACAAAATATTACTAACATCAAAATAAAGTCTTATCCACGCTAACCCAGCGCACCTGTCGCGAGGGGCGAACAAGACGGATAACCCTAGCAGTTACCGTTGTCTTGTGTTAAGGGATTTTTTTATTGTTGCCCACAAATTGTGCCCGCGTGCGACGACTCTGCACTGCATACTTTATGCCGCTCAAATGATGCGTGTGTGTGGACCCTGTTTATTTACCTTTGTTTTATGGGTATGCCATTATTGTTTGGTACTTATGTTGAACTATATTTTGTTTAGTTTCTCTACATCGTCAGGCAGCATCCAAGGACCAACTGGGTATATACAAAACCTCCGTCTTTCCTTTCTTTCACATTTTGATTATACATTATAATTATTTCAATCATCTTTACTGTGTACAATGGTTTAGCAAAATTTATATAAGGTATTTAATTAGTTAAATATTAATTAAGTCACATTAAGTTATCTCTATGAATAAAGTAAAATACGTATTAAATTGGAAGATTTAACAATAATCTCTGCGGAAATTGAAACTGTATTTTTTCCGAGCAATAAATTTTTTTGTATCGCAATTTTACATTCAATCAAAACTCACCAAGTCCCTATCAAGAAGAAATTAATATGCCCACGTCAATAGCTAATTAACTGACAATTAATCGCATCGCAATAAAAAGTAAAAAAAAAACATAATGCTCCAGCAAAGAAGCCCTATCCGCAAATAATACCAAAGCAATTATTTTCTCATTTACTTCCTTCCTTTTAGACCATCAAAGAGCGTTAAGAATCCTGATCGAAATCGAAGCAGGGAAAATCAAAGAAAAGTTTCAAATGAAAAAGAATGAAGTTATGAAAAGATTATATTTCTTTTACAATTATGACACCGGCAGGTGGGCACCTTACCGTTATACAAGATCGATGGTTTTCGCAAACGACTTTCTTCAAAAGTTGGTGTAGAGGATGTTTTCTTTTTATGATCGCGGTTTCAATATTGAGTTTAAATTGGATAGACTTATAATAACTTACGCTCATATTGTGACTGTGCTGGGTAATTCAAAAGCGAATCTTATTACAATGCTTAGATAAAAAAAAAAACAAAATTTTTAGAGCGAAAAGGTAGTTGATAAAAAAAAAATTATTAGCTGAAATTACCTAAATTAAAAAACCTTAAATTATTTGTTCAAGCTAAAGATAAAATAAACTTACCGCGTTCTAAAAGTAGCAGCCCTGTACTATGTCAAAATTCATCGCGTCAACCCCATGGCATCCATTTTAATGACGTCATCCCTGCTTCCGACGTAACCCTTGAGAGATTTGCGCGCTGAATACTTACGTGTTACCTCTTTTGTTTTTGTTAGAAACTCACCTATAAATAACATTGTTTTTTTTTATTAAGAAAGCAGTAGCTCTATAGGTACTTGGAGAAAATTACGTTACTTACTCGTTTAAGAGGAATGCCTCTGGTACCAATGAAGGCATTTTTTAACTAAAAGAAGTCAGGTTTAATTTGAGGTATGTGCTAACTAGTGTCAGTTAATTAAAACCATTACAAAGCTTTTTTAATATTCCTAGTGTTGAGCTTATTTACATCAAACAAGCCCTTTAAATAATATTAAAGACATAATAAAACTTATCCACACACGCGGAAAACCATCTTGTTCCGATCTGTCAAACTCTTAATAGTCCTTTAGTGACGGGACACGCTGATGCGAGAGTCGAGCTAGTGTTGTGACAAACTCGACTTATCACTAGTTATCACTATCATGCTGAGTGGTAATAAGGCCAAAAGGCCTTTCTATGAGAGCTCTTTATAGCATTCGACATACGACCTTCGCTTTGGTATTCGGTACCACCACAGAATAAGAAGTATGTACTCGTTACCCCACTATCACTAATCTATTATCGCCAAATTAGTGCAGTAGTACGCTCTGGGTCGGAATAATCGAATCGATACTGTTGAAACGAAACATCGAGTGGTAGTGGATTGGCGTATTAGTTCACCCTAGTTTAGTCGGTCCCCTCACTAATGCAGTTACAAGTAAATGTATTGTTTCAACTTTTTAGTGGAAACGTGATTTCATTACAGTGACTACGTTTGTCAGTGGCTCTACAAAATAATAGTGTTTTGTTAATTGGACATGCTTCGGTAATTGAGTTTTGGTACGTAATTCTTTATCTTTAATAAAAAAGAAAAACTCATTAAATAAAAAAAATATTAGGTATCATCACTATCTTTGCTGCAATTAAAATTACGCATAAATTTCGATTTGTCTCCATAAGTGTCAAAATTTTATCCACAGAAGATAAAATAAATAAATAAGAAACGTTAATTAAAAATAATGCCAAATAGAATTTATTCCAAAATAAATTTACGCAATAATTAGTCGTATAAATAATAAAAGCCATAGTCAACAAAAAACAAAAAAAAATATGATTACTTATTAATAAAGCAAAATAATTTTATTTTATTTTTTTCTATAATTTTATAAAAAGAACACGTAACAACAGAAGTAAATCATAAGTGGCGTTCCCAATGAACAGGAAAATAAAGTACATTTCTCTGTATCGTATGACAGGTACCGCACTGAGTGGATTGTGGCGTCAAGAACACCTTTATTCCGCGTGATATTGGTACTTCTTTGTATATTGCTAGCATTGATTATAATATCATCTTTGTGAGCCTAATTTTAATATAAAAAATCTTTTTAATTAATAATCTGTTTAAAAATACTTAAGTTACTAAATAATGTTTGTAAGTATTAGGGATTATGTTTGCTAGGTTTAATAAGATCTTATTTATTATGGCCCCTTTGGTTCGGATATCAAGTTTACATGAAGTAAGCGGGTTCTAAAAAATTACGTCTAGTGGTGGTAAAAGCAATGTAAAGCGGATGAAGAACCCGTCTACGACAATCATCCATGTTAGGTCTTACGATGGTAAACGTTTAAAACAAAGAATGTAACAAATCAGTTGTGGCGTTGATAAAGTTTTCACCTTTAAAGTTAGTGTCCCGTTTCAAAATTTCTTATTCATTAATTAGTATACAAATTTCGTTTCCAAGAACATAATATTAATTGGGTTGAGTTAATTTATTTTTCTCGAGAACTGGTTACACAATAAGCCCTTTCGCTGAGAAAGTAGTCCGACTCATTGTATCGGGGTGAATATAAAAGATCTTTGACATGCCAAAAAACAATTGCGTGCCTGTTACCACTTTGTTTCTTTTTTACATTCGGAAATTGCGGCTGGTGATTTTAATCAACAATTTACTTAATTATTGCTATTTCTTACATCATTTTTTTTGGTTCGTAGGTACCTTGTTTCTGTAGGACTTTCTGCATAATCAGACTAGTATTTAAAGTAGGTACATAAGTTTTATTCTCATTTGAGCACCCAGCAAAAATATTTATCGGTGCTCAAAAGGGAATACCATAGGTGCTCAAAGCATTGGTGTTCAAAAATCGGTGCTCAATTGGAATACTTCATGTGCCATACCTTTACTATTACTGTTATCATACTCTATGGTCCGAGTGACACAAAATCTAAGATAATAACGTCGATATCATTAGGAAACTTATGAAAAGAAGACATCGCAATATTTAGTACAGTATCTCTAGTCTAATATTTCATGTTAAAAATACACTTGCTCTCTTGCTATCTATAATATTATCTAGAAAGCTAGACCAATGTTGTTTAAGATCAAGAAGATATTAAGTACTTACGCTACATAAATTAAAAATAAATTTTGTTTCAGCGAGCGTCGTGGAGTACTAGATGCGGCAGCAATTCAAGCTCTTGCTGGTGAAAGCGTCCTGGAGAAGGAAAGACAGCTGTCCGAGATGATTCTTCAACTGCAAATGGTGAGGGAGCAACTACTCGCGCAGCAAGAACATGCAAAGGTCAGTGGATTCTATTAGAATACATATTTAATTCTAAAATAGATGTTAAGTCTGCTCAAAGTGAAGGTATACACGTGAAAAGAGAAGATGGAGTAGGTCTAGGAAAATGAGATTCTAGTATGAATTTGATGAGACTAAATTAGCAGAAATTGAATCTAGAAATAATAGGCGAGATATTTAGTAAATGTAGACATTTTTTAATGCTGTTCTTATATACATGAAACATTGCACATGGGCATTAAAACAAATCTATCACAACCGTTGTAGCGGTATGACAACTAATTTCATATTTTCCACAAAAAATAATATATAGTACGTGGCTGACCTCATTTGTGTAGTTGCCAAGTTGTTGTTGAGGCTTGTTGGATTAGCATCAACCGAGATGAATGGATATCGGATTATCTGTGTCTTCACTGTCTTTTACGTCAATCGCTTCTATAGTTGGACTTCAAGGCTTTTTTTTAAGTTGCATATTTGGACCAAATCTGAGTACAAGTGCGATTGTACCGAGTCACATTTGGCGATCTTCAATCATTCCTACGTCAATAAAAGCGACACTCTCAGTGTGATGTTAAATCAGTAGAAATTGATAAAATTCACCTATAGGACAATCATAATAGTATTGAAAATGTCTAAAATACGGATAAAAATAAATTTTAAAAAAATGTCTTTATATTGTGATAGTAAAGCCTTCTAATCAGCAATGAGTGGTAATACAAAAGCTATTCCCATTTAAATATCCAGACTGTTACTTTATATGCAGGGTCACGGATTGGAAAGGGCTGAGGTAAAAGCGCATCGGTCTCTATTTGGATTTTAATATTGGATGTATTTTTGTTTGAATAGCAGTTTAAAAATGCTTTTTATACTTCCGCTTCTACTAAAATGGAGCTTCAAATCAAAACAATAATTATACTCACGCAACAATTTCCCGAAGACTTATTAATTCGAATAGAATCTGCATATTTGCCCATTAAGATACTATCTTGAACATGTTTTGAACCTATAAGAGAAGAAAATGAACATTTCCCAAACTAGATCTAAAAATCCAATCTGAATAAAGAGTGAATTCTTTCTCATTGTAATTCCTCCCTCATCCTCCAAGTTTTTGTTTACCCTTTCAGCAAATTAGGTTTGTTCCGCACTGATTCTCTGTTCTGAAACACTTTGTTCCTAAGGATTAAGTTTACAAGGGTTTTATTTTATTGTCATGTCTACTTTTTAAAATTAGATTTGATCTTTTGTCGACTCTTTGAGATGCTTATTTCAAGTTGATTTTTAAAGTTTACTGTTTTAAGGTAAAAATTTAATATTTTCGTCCGAGGCCATAAATTCTTGTGTAAATCCTAAAAGTAAGTTTGTTACCTTACCTTATACGCATTTAAGGTGTTCATATGGTCCAGTCATCAGAAAGATTTCAAAATCCAACTTTATTATAAATTAATCAGTCCATTGCTTAAGCCTCAATCTGAACCAGCTCCCAGAGCTAATGATTCATTTTCAATTATGATTTTTGTATACAAAAGCCGCTGGAATCCTTTCATCACAAATCAATTTTCATGTCGACTGCATATTGTACTTATGCAGTGTTGGGGCGCCATCAATGTCGGTTGCAACAAAGACACTCTCATACTAATGAATCAGCGATAAAAACTGGCACAACACTCGATCACATGCCCTCTGCATAGGGTTGTCGAACTAATTTTGTAGTCGAAATATTGCTAAATATTTGCAAAGTTTTAATATTCTTGCTTCTCTTCATAAGGTTTATTAATATTGGTAGTATCACACTTCATATCTCGAGGATTAAGGTCTAATAAGCAGTGTAAATTTTTGTTCTATTTGTTTGTCTTCTTCGCTGAATACCTTAGAAATGTTAACATTACAGCTAACTGCGCAGCTTCTTCGTCTTACTTTTACATCAGGAATTTATACATTTAGACAGCGGCAACCCTACAATTGTTGACGATATAGATTGAAGAGGCTCGCCGTCCATAGATGCACTGCAAATGGGAGCGGCTAATGGCGGACCCACGTTCGCATTCGCACGCTTTTTTACAAATACAGACCATCCCTTTGTTGACTCCGTGCCGGATGCGTTTCGAATAGGCGCATTCGATACTGGCTGGTTTGATTTTCCATTTTCCTTTTTTCACATATTCGTTGTTTTAGGTCTTTCGTACGCCAGCCAGACAGTTTTGTTAGGGAATGTGCATAGCTCACGTTTTCAATTTGTTTTGTATGCTGTTATATATACTTTGTGTTGCTTGGTTCGGTTTATTGTTTTATTTACCTTACATTTTTATTATAAAAATATAAGATTTTAAAATTATATTCAATTCAAAAATTCCAACTGTCTCATTTTCATACGGCGAACCAAAATAATAACCGTAAAATAACTTAATCCGTCTACGAGGGCACTCATCCGAATTAAATATCACCGGCATAAATGGAAACGCTGATAACTACATAAAACACCCCACATTGTAACCCCCTGCCGTCCCCCCAGACGACCAGACAAACGGAAATATGAAAATGAAACGTCGAAACGGAAAAACGCATCAAACGCCCGCACCAGTTGGTAGCTGGACAAAAAATGAAACACAAACGAGCGCTTAATTCGCAAAAAGCCCGTTTGATGTCGCTAATTGACAATCAGCCGAGGGATGCGTCTCATTGGTCCGCTTCCGCGTTCTGTTTTTAAAAATTAAAAACAAATAAATTAACCAGGGTAGCCATCTTTGTCATTTATGCGTGTGTTTGCGTAGGACACAGAGTGTGTTGTGTTACTGATATGATCTTACGTAATTAATTGCATTTTTTCACCCATGTAATAATGGCACAGTAAATATAAAATGTAGGATATCAACCTACTTTTAATGAACACCATCGATGTAAAATAAGGTGAGCATAGTGCATAAAAACAAATTTTCGGCAGATAGTCTTTATTTAGATAACCAGTAGGCAAATAAAATGAGATATATTGACAAAATGTCATGTTATAGAATAACCATGAGTGTATTTCAACGATTTCAAAGTATAACGAGAGGTTAACTACTACTACCGTAATTAAAAATAAACTCTTTAAATGTGTCATTTTCATTTACTGCAACCACTAAAATAACGCAACACGAGTTGTTTAAAAAAATATGAAATTAAAATAAACTATTTTCCTGACACCAGGGGTTAGCGGTGTCAGACCAATTAGTCGCTGAAAGAAAAGCAAAGGACTGACAGTCGGACATGTGGTGACGTTTTTGATTAAAAAAATATTAAAAAAGATAATATTAAAGCGTGTGACGGATTTTTAAGTAGAGTGTACTGAGCTTTTCCTGGCAGTTACGCCCTCAATACTTTTGCTGAAAATCCCCATGTGTGACTTCAACGATTTTAAAACTAGGTTGATTATATAGGTACATAGAGTAAGAGCATTAAGGTGGCCCTCTGTGGCCGGCGCAACTTCAACGCAAGCATAGTCTAAAAGCTTGTTGTTTCATCCAACGTAATGTTTGACTGCGAAAAAAGAGAGACAGCATCAGAGCCGTCGGTTATCAGTCGGTAAATTCCGCTGATCACTCGCGGCCGCTTCGCTAGGTCGTCATTCATGATTTCGCATTCATAAAACTTGTTCCAGGAGTATACTTCTTGGAAAAATCTTACAAGTTTGTAAAAAGAAAAGTTAGTTATTTAGAATCTCCAATACATTTGCAAGCCTGGTATCTAAATGTTTTCTTTACTTTTACAATTTATAGGTACATTAGATATGGCCAAAGTTCAGGTAAAATTTGTGCAAAAACGCTGTTTTTCGGAGGCTTTGACTGAATTGGTTTCACACTTTCAAATTCAAATTCAAAAATTCAAATTCAAAATCATTTATTCAAATAGACCTTCGCAGGCACTTATGAAAAGTCTGACTCTAATACTCTAATACCGGTTCGGAAAGTTGCATTTGCTGAGAAGAGCCGGCAATAAACTCAGCAATTACTCTCACTTACTTAAATTACGCCTAGACACACGGCTAGATATAGTGCACAAGATACTAATTTGTTCAAAACATCTAACGAAAAATGTTTCAACGCCATAATAAGTACAGAGGTTTTGTATGAAAAGTATGGCGAATTGAGTCCTCTTAATAGAATGATAGCGTTTACAATATTACCTGGTGCGAAGCGTGAGCAGTTTAGATATATAGTCCACTAGTGATTTACTGTCAGAAAAAATCACTATATGAGTTCCTTGTCATTTATTCTCGATAAAAATGTCGTTAAATAACATAGAACTGTTTTACAAAAAACTTAAACCGACTTCAAAGTACACTAAGAAGTAATCAAATCCTAATCTGATAACAATGGGACCAAACGGGAAGTGTACCCTTTCAAATAAAAAAAGAATTTTCCAAGTCGGTTATAAACGACGGAGTAATGAGGTAACATAAAAAAATACAAAAAAAAACTTAATTGAGAACACCTTTTTTTGAAGTTGGTTAAAAACGAAAAATTTCGGTCATTATAAGTATTTAGTCGTTCAATCTGTCACATACCTGTGCTCACGACACAAAGGTATTCCAGTACTTTCGCTCTATTACCTAATATTCATACTATAATTATATCAAAAAGCAAATGTTCTCGCGCTTGTGAGCAGAACTAAATCGTTTTAGAACTTATCAAATATAAGAGAATAATTTTAGTATCCATAGGTACATTAAACAGTAACATTATAATTTTTAAAGAAACTCTGTTTTTTTATTTGTTATATAGGCTTTCACGCCTAAACCTTTGAACCGATCGCGATGAAATTTGGCATGCAGATAGCCTATCGAATGTAGAAGGACTACCTACTACTACTACTGGCTATTTCTTACCCCGGAAACTCAGGTGAAACATGGGACAGCTAGTCTAATCTAATAATATATATAAAATGCTTTTGTGGGTACGTAAATACGCAGTTTTCTCAATCACCACCAACCCCAATCAACTTCCCGTTGGGGTGGTAAATACCCCTTGGTCTCCAGGTGGTAGTAAGGGAGTCTGGTCGCGGTGGGTGAAAGTGGGTGGTTGTGGGTGGCGAAAATGTTAAAACATATATTGCTGTCCTTTTCTAACGCATGAGGACTTATGAAAAGATCTAAACATTTCTGGAATGGTCTAGAAAGTTCCTAAATGTGTAAAACGGTTATAATCGATCTGGAATGTTCTGGAAAGTTCAACAATGATCTAGAAAATTCTAGAGTGAATGCAAACTATTATAATCGATATAGAATGTTTGAGAAAGTTCTATAAATTTTCTGGCTTCATCTAGAAAGTTCCAAAATGTCCAAAACTGTTACTATCGAGTTAGGATGTTCGAGAACGTTCTAGAAATTTCTCGAATGATCTGGAAAGTTCCAAAATTAGTGCAATTGATTATGATCGATTTAGAATGATCGAAAAAGATCTAGAAATTTTCCGAATGATCTGGAACGTTCCAAAATGAGTGCAATTGATTATGATCGATTTAGAATGTTCGAGAAATTTCTTGAATGATCTAGAAAGTTCCAAATTGAGTAAAACGGTTATAATTGATCTGGCTTCATCTAGAAAGTTCCAAAATGTCCAAAACTGTTATTATCGAGTTAGAATGTTCAAGAACGTTCAAGAAATTTTCCGAATGATCTGGAAAGTTACAAAATCAGTGCAATTGATTAGAAGCGATTTAAAATGTTCGAGAAAGTTCTAGAAATTTCTAGAATGATCTAGAAAATTCCAAAATGTGTAAAACGGTTATAATTGATCTGGAATGTTCTAGAAAGTTCCAAATTGAGTGCAGTTTATTATGATCGATCTAGAATGATTGAGAAAGTTCTAGAAATTTTCCGAGTGATCTGGAAAGTTCCAAAATGAGTGCAATTTATTATAAACGATTTAAAATGTTCGAGAAAGTTCTAAATATTTCTAGAATGATCTATAAAATTCTAAAATGAGTTTAATTTATTATAAGCGATTTAAAATGTTCTAGAAAGTTCTAAAACTTTTTGGATTGGTCTGGAAAGTTCCAAAATGTGTACGAGTGTTATTGGCCCTGATTCTGTTGTTCACAACTAAACTAATTTTAATCTCACTATGTCTCTTTCTAATAAAGAACATAAGAAAAGGATGTAAGAAATTTAGAGCTGTCAAATTAGTCCAATGCTTCTTTTCAATATAAATTTAGTCGCCATCTATCGCGGTTACGCCTAAATACACGCAAAATAAGACAGCAAAGATAAATTTGACAACTTAAAATATGTCCTATCCTTTTTCAATAATGTTTGTAAGAAAGAGATGAGATGTGACTAAAATTAGTTTAGTGCGATTTACAACAGAATCGGCACCATTATTGATCTATAAAAACCAAATTGAAGTGATGTACATCTAAATATTCTAGACTGATCTGGTACTGGAAATTTCGGTATATAAATCGAAATTCAGTGACTTCGTCAGTTCAATTGTGATTGCAGTCGAGTAAAAAAAAGAACAAGCTATTTGAATGTTCTGGAAAGTCTCTCAATATCGAAAATAGAAATCTATAATATGTTAAAAAATGTATCCTTATATATTTTTTATACCATTAAACATGCGATGTATTTTAACCCGAGCAACGCCGGGTTTCGCTGCTAGTTTAATATAAAGCCGCTTCTTCATATACATTCTATACTTTTATTTCAAAGAGTGTCCATGAAAACTCATCGTAAAGTTTTATTCACGCCTACGCAAGCACGATGCCAATAGACTTCCGGTCCGAACCATAATTCTATTTATACCTACATCACTCAACCCATTGTTTTCCCAATGATAAAGGCCGAATCAAATTATTGGCTGTATAACAACGACTACAGCTCAAACAAATCTCAACCTTAAATCTAAATGTAACATAGAAATCCGTGTGAATTTCGCTCGCGGATCTGTTCACTAGGGCAGTTCAATTTGAGGTGGTAGGGATAACAATTGTCTATTGTAACGCCTATCTCTTTTGCGCATCGCTCGCCGGCGTCTTTGTAAGAGCGGGGCACGTGTATCGCTGTTTCACTCTTACACAATGATCGGTGGAAATGGGCACGCCTTTGTGGCTCAGATTTTCCTATTCGTCAGTTAGTGGGTTTTGATTGTGTGGACCGT
Source organism: Polyploca ridens (assembly GCA_951394255.1). Classification (NCBI taxonomy): domain Eukaryota; kingdom Metazoa; phylum Arthropoda; class Insecta; order Lepidoptera; family Drepanidae; genus Polyploca; species Polyploca ridens. The sequence continues at coordinate 7,396,673 of OX596263.1, forward strand.
TGCGCATGTCAGCTTTATGTATTCAAATTAAAATATAATTAAATAATAATAGTTACATTTATATGTCGCATAACTCGGTTTTCATTTAACGAGTAACTATTATATAGAGTGCGTAATCGGTATAGCTTCGTCGCATCGTTTTTATATGAAGGTATTACGATTTTCCAAGACCGGTTTGGCGAGACATCGGTCAGTGCACTAAGACCGCGTCAAATTTTGAAACAACCACTTTACAACTCCCTGTATTAATGAAATAGTGATGGTAATAACATTTGTCGACAAAACTATATTGAGCAAACAGTTTAGTATATAATTGTTGGAATCAATCAAAGAAAGGATCTTGATTTCGTTAAGTTAATTAAGCAATAAATACATAATTTGAGTCGTAAAAGTTTAATCAGCGTTTTTGAATTTTGATAAACTTAAATTGCTGCATATTTTTTGTTTTATTTGAAATAATAATGATTTATAACTTAACTAAAGAAATACTGCGTTGTATAATTCAAGCAATGTTTCAATTAATAATAAACTATTTTATGTATCCGCTATTTAAGTATTTCTATTACTGAATAGTCGAGTAACTATTTGCTTCATCATAACTTTAGCACCAACACTAGCATTTAGCAACTCTTCTAAGCTATTAAAATTCTAGTTAAGATAGCAAGTAGTCGTGCTTTTAATTTGTGCACAACATGTAAGCGGTTAGTTTAAATAGTGATTCAAGTGATGTATGGACTAGCGTATTGGAACAAATAGCTGTGACGGCGGCACGCCAATCATACACTACTCTACGTTGACTAATAGTGCTGTCAGTAAACTAATCGATAATCGGTAAATCGATTACTTTGACGATGTACCGTACCTCTCCAACTATTTCGAAATTCAAAACAATCTATTACTCTCAAATGTTTACTCGAAACATTCAAATGGAATCGTTGACAGTATAAATTGTATACTGAATTGTTTTCTTTTTTTAAATAGCTGCAGTGGGACGATAATTCAATTTCAAACTCAGTAATTTTTTAGTTATGTGGTGCTTTTATAAAGCTTTCAGGATTTTACATAGGTAGATTTAAATACTTTATTCATCTGAAAATCATAGGCCAAATAAAAAATAACTAGAATAGTAATGAACTTAGCATTTTAATTAACTCGTATGAAATTTTAATTACATATTTTTTGCCTGTTCTCGTGAGTTTCCCATTAGATGTTCCACTGACTCGGCTGACATTCAGTGCTATATATAGCTTACTTGGTAACGGTCAGACTCTGTAATCTTCATCCATTTACAAGAGCACGATTTCACCTTTGTCGCTGACTGTGGTAGCGACATTCTATAATGGTTGCATTAATCTATGACTGGCTATCAACTTCAGTGTTTATAATATGCACTTACCGTTCAAATATCTTCCAATACCGTAGTGCTTTGAATACATTGGAATATTTAAAAGCATAGGGATTAGTAACAACTTTAATAAATACAAATATAGGATTAAGACGATTTATTTCTTGTATATTTTGAGATCTTAAAAGCGATTTCGACAAAATTTGCTTTATGAAGTTTTTAGGGGCGAAAATTCAATCTAACTGAGTCTCATCTTTGGGAAAATGCGTTTTTCCGAGTTTTGACGCAGATGGTAAGATGCATAAGCGATAGCGATAGACAGATAGTGGTCAACGCGTTAGAATTCCGTCTTTTAGGTCGTCTGTTCGAACCCCGATCCGGTATTTTTTGACTTTTGAAATTTTATTGATACGTCGAGGAAAGGCCTATCAGCCAGATACTGTTTATTTCGTAGTAAAAACGTATAAGACATTGATAAATTTTGTATGTTTTATTAAAGCAAATAAAAGCCTTTCTTCCTTGCGGGGTGTATAGGGGTTGTGAAACGTTGAGAAGCGGATGTCATAATTAAATAGTGTACGCTTAGTTACCCAGAAGAGTCGGGAGAAGTTTTGTAAAGAATCGTACTCCACCATTTTATATTATGAGAGTTCCATTACTAATTTAGATGTTAGTCTTTATTATTCCGACGATGTTAATTAAAACACGCCTTCTTAATTCTAATTAAGCTATGTAATTGTATAATATGTTTTTATATACCAGTATAATTTATTTTATGTTTGTAACACCAGCATAAAGTACTCGTAAAGGGTAGATCCTGAGGGTAGATCGTAAAGGGTTGTAGATCCTACCATTTGACACCGCAGTATGTCCAATTGTAGGACCTTTTTTTACTACAAGTATGTTTTTAAATTGCTTAATCGGACTGGCACATACCAATTTTAATGTATAATATTTTTAATTAATAATATTTTATTAATATATTTGTTATTACCACAAAAATAAACAGAACAGAGCCCTTTCACGTCAAGGGGCAACAAAAACCTTCCTGAAAAGTAAATTAACCTTTATACAGTACGAAACTCATTTACCGATACAAAACAAGACGGTAACCAATAGAGTTGCCCCAATCGGAAAATGCCGAATGAAAAGATGTCTGAAACCGGTACGGAATCAACACTGAAACACAGTTCTTTGTCAGTCGCATTGAAGGCGGGGGCACACAAATGCTTTTCTTGGGCGGCTTTCACAGATTTCTATGGGGGCAATAAAGGTTCCCACGGACACAATGAGCCGGGAAGGCAAGGAGAGTGATGAAAAGTTGGGAATGTGGGCCGCGTTCCCGAGGCGAGCTAGGGATGTTACCTTTTTGTACTGTTATTTTATCGATGTTTGAACTTGACTAGCCATATTGCTAAAATCTTTTTCGAGTTATAATTATGAGCTTGGTTTTACAATAATTACCTGAGATATTACGTCTTTATCTTTAAAACTCAGTGCTGTGTAATTAATGTTTAATTTCCTCTAATTAAATGGCCACTTACATATTTTGTTTTTCATTAGGTATTATAGGTATTTACTGTTTAATATTAAGTTCAACATAATTATTTATTCATATAATTAAGGGAAACTAACTAACAACTTTCATAATACAGTTTTTCTTTTTATGAAATTAAAAATACGTTTATCAACTTATCATTGATATAGAATTATAAACTGTACGCAATGACGTTAAAATTACTAATTTAAAAAAGCATAACAGAAAGTAACTGCCATCTCAATAAAGTCCTTTCAAAAAACTCAATAAAATTAATAAAACGAAATTATCGATATATCATCGGCAACGTCACTAGAAGCTGGTTATTCCCGTCACTTTCCAATTATTTTTGCGGGCTTTCTTAGCTACAGACTACATTCCGCATTGAATGCGGAATAGAATGGCGTCGAGTTTTAAGGAATTACTTACTAGCTTTATGCTTGGTACTGGCGAATCTATATTATACGGGAACGAAACGAGATCGATATTGAACAATAACAAATGCGTCTAAGAGCCAAGTGCCTCAAATCAGTTATAGGCACTATGATTGATTTATCATGAAAGCCTTTTGAATAATAACACAATCAGTCACCAAACAATGTAGTAATTAAGGCGCCGATCCCACAGCTAGCGGTCTAGAGTTCTAGGTACGAGCGTTCTCCTTGACTGACGCGGTCGCTGTGTGCAGTGATAAAAAGCGCCGCATAGAGTCTTGACCATTAGCTTTTCGGTGAACTAAATTGCAAAGGCGCGTGAAGTACACGGCCAAATCTGGGTTCGCGTAGTGATTGCCTTAATTTCCCTCATTATTGAGTGGCTCAGAAGCACAGACTACGGAGGACATATTCTCGCTAACAAAAAACTGTGTCTATGGAGTCGGCCACCTCTCACGCACACCTTAGTTGGCTATTCCGCGGGAAATTAGACTCTGTCGCCGTTTACACAGAGTCGATTACTCGCGCTCAACTAATGTGTGAATGTGTGCGTGCCGGCTTGTACGTACAGCGTGGTGGCCGACTTGAGTGACACAGTTTTTTGTTAGCGAGAATATATCCGACTTTTTTAAATATCTGTGCTCAGAAGTAAGACTATGCAATCTGATATTTAATTCATAGCCTATTATTTATATCGGTGACGCTCCGCAACCTCGCTCCGTTATAATATGCACAGACCGTCAAGCTTAGTTTTTCCTTTTCCACCAAGTTGCGGTTAATTTATTTAATAAGTTGTTTCTGAATAGACTTCCGCCGCACCGGCAACGAGAGCTGGGATGAATCGGACTTTCCATTTTCTTTCTTATATTTCCCTTTTTTCTCCTTTACAAAAGTCTTTAGTATTTTATGTTTGGAACGGAAACAGAAGATTATATTTTTATACTTTTTCGTTTTTGTGACAGTTCCGCCATTGAAAATGTGGTAATGAATGTTGTACAAAAAGGTTTTTTTTTACAATTTCGTGATGTAGCAGTTATATTTCAGTGATTGAACTTAAAAACATTGCCAGCTCATTACGAACCGCAGTCAATTGTTACCTGTCGAGTAAATGTTACAAGTCAGCCTGCCTTTCAACTTTCAACCAATTATTATCTACTTACCCATGCTTTAACGTTGAAGGCATGGAGTTGCAATCTCGTTTTTTTTTTTATTTGATTAAATGTGTCAGAACCAACCCTTTTGGCAGTTTTTATTAGTTAAGTTTTATCACAGATGTAAATATAATATCGAACAACTTCTGTGGGGCAAAACCTCATGTATCACTGAAATTAAAAAAGGTTAATCACTTATTATTGTTTGAAAATTCTTTCAATCTTACCAACCAGTCTATTCGTAACTTTTTTTAAAAGTACAATGAACATAAAAAATGAAGTGGGACGCACCTAGCGTTCTAAATTCGAATTCATCAAAATAATGCGCGGAACGTGATCTCGTGCGAAGTTTCTGGATGAGCGTATATTCCGTGATGCGTTTCAACGTCAGACGCGAGATGCGCGGGAGTCGAGTGTACGTTCCGATTCTTTTTTCAAAAACGTACGTTTTTATTAATTGCCAGCCATTGTTGGGTGGTCGGCGGGCTCGTTTGTATTTATGGGAATGTGAGAGTGTGTCTCTGAAACGCCACGCACGCATTATGCATGGGATTAAGTTTTATCCATTTATTTTCACTCTAGATTTCTCCTATATCGATACGACTTTTATATTAAGATTTTTAACAATTTTTACTTGCTACTTTTATTTGGAGAAGTAATTTTCATTCACACATCTCTTTTACATTACCTATGCTATCTGATGATAATGTAGGTGTGAACAAAAATATTGTATTTATAATTGTCAAATATTTTTGTAAGCAATTTGAACAAGATCAAATTATAATAAGCTACCTACAGCAATTTTTTCCAAAGAAGAATTTAGTTTATCATATTGCCTAGCTGTTCTCGTTAGGTTATCTAAAAGTAGTTTTTTATGATTTCTTCGTATAATAAACTAGATAGGTATATTCCCAAGTAAAACTCAATCTAAGTTAATTTTTAGGGTACCGTATCCAAAGCGTGTCAAACGGGACTCTATTACTAAGTTTACGCTGTCCATCTGTCTGTCTATCTGCCTTACCGTAGTATATAGCTAGTTTATTTTGCCAAAAAATTACAGCAAGTCAAAACCCAAAGTTAGGTTAGGTTCAACCAACACAAGAAACCTTTTGTAGGCTCTACATAGTTACAATGATATGAAGTTTCGGTGCGCCTACTAATAATTTGATAGCAACATTGCACATTGATTTAAGCTTCACAAAATTATGTTGCGTGATTCCAACTCGCACTTGTCCGTTATTAACACCCAACAAATTACGTAAAGAGCATCTCCCCATAGTGTTATAACGAGAATTTTAAATAAATCTTTTTTTACTGTACAGATTAAATTCCGTGTGAATTTATTGTAAGATGGTTGCTTAATCGTGGAGATTAAAGATCTTGGGGAAAGCAAAGAGTGCCGCAGACGCGTTACTTTGTTTTTGTGTCGCAACCACAAGGTACCAGAAACCAAAAGGTTAATAACGCTTGTCCTCATTGTTGATGGTGCCAACATTAATTGATATAAATAAGCGAAATTTTTTATACGCGGAGAAGATCAAACTGACTTGTAGGCTTTCTGCAGTTTTCCTTATTAAAAAAAACATATATTGAAGCAGGTATATTCTTAGGATTTCCGTAAAAATAAAACGAAACGATATACTGTGGTGGAGACGTAACTATTTTTATATTTTGGACTTTAAATGTTTTATTTCAAAAGATTTGTCTGAAATATTCGCGAATGTGTTTCCCCGTTGTAATAGATGTCTTTATATCTCTACAACTATTACGCTGTATATTAATTATGATATTTTCATAATCTTGGCCAAGTTTCTTGGAATTTTCACAATAAATTCGGTCAATATTAAAGTAAATAACTTGGCGAGTCGATCAATTGTGTTTTATTTCTCTTTCTAATGTTCAATACTGGTGAGAAATAAAGTTGTCACAATGCATTGACCACAAAAGAAAACTATAGATATTGTGTACACTGCAAGGTATAAGCGGGTAGCGATAAAAAGTATTTTATATTTATTCTAGTTTTTTTTATTTATTCTTATTAAGAATAAGAAGCAGACCTCACTCAGGCACTCAAAACAAAGGAATAAATGAGATTTAATAATTACTGTTGCGCATAGTCTATCGAAAGAGATAACATTATAGGTTGGTACGACCGATACGAGATCTCTACTTTATGGGATAATAGAAACTGGCGGAGAAGGAAAATGGTGACATTTTGCATCTGTATTGTATTCGTATTGCTCTCATTAATATCAGTTTCATAAACTAATCTTGTAGATGCCGAACTCAATGAATTGACTGCAATTATTTTTGTAAAAAATATATTCAGACGTAAATTGCTGTAGTTTCTTATCATCATAGATAATAATGTATTGTATTGTAATAAAACCGTGCCTAAGATAAAAAAATCAAAGTAGTTAACTAAAAAAACTAAACGTTCACATTCATGATGCTTTCAATCCGCTGTCCACTAGTGTTGTACACCACGTCCCCGCAACACGGAATGTCTTTGACGCTCTCATACATCTATCGTCCGCGATCATCAACATTTTCACGGCGATCACGCTCCGATTTATCTAATAGACGTCAGGGGTGCCGATCACTTACTGCCCGTTATACAAACACTATTTTGTATCGCGCAAAACATTCAAAGTATTTTGTTTAAACGTTTTTCATTTGCGTCATTCAGTTTCGTCTTTTTTAGTGGCCAGTAGTTTGTCGACTTGTTAAGACTTTTTCTTTCCTAAAGAGGTTATACTAAAGTACAGTAGTACCCAACTGATATGGCTTACCGATGTAACTGCGCAGAAGATACAGTTTCAAAGCGCGGGAAACGCTATTTGTCGGCAGCTGCCGCCATGTTAGCGCGCGCCGTGCGGAGGGGCGTGACATGCGAGTAAGACGGAACTAACAGCTGCAGTGTATTATAAACCTTATAGTAGTGATCTAAGGTTGATTGCAAGTTTTAAGCATTCTTTCGTTAATCTTCGGAGCCATACTTTCTTTTCTGAGCGAACGAAGATTCACGACGCGCCTTATTAGTTAGATACTGTACTTATCCGAATACTTTTGTAGCTAATCATTCCAGCTTTTGTCAAGCAAGTGCCTGCAAGCCATTCCAACAAGCCTTTTCCGGTATTATGCCACTCCATCCGTTGCTTCATAACAGCCTTAACGATGTCATCTAACTGGCTAGTGGCAATATTTACTAAAAATAACTTGACGCTGCAAATAACTTCTTCATTACGCAGAAATTATAGTTAGGTAATAACATTTTGTAATAACAAGGAACATTTAGAATCTCATTCCTTTCTATTATTTACTATATAATTAAAGATATTGATTATCTTAAATCTATATAGGTATAGGAAAATTAATCAATAAGAAAAGATTAATGTCACATTAAATAATAAAATGGTAACAAAAATAAAAATGTCCCCTTAATTTCGGTAACAATGAGTCGATATAAGTCTGTCATCGTGGCGTTTATTGCATTCCAAATTTCACAGTGGAATAGGTTTTAATTCAGTCCCCGGGACAGATTTATGGGCAACCTTCTCTATTGTGACTAAACATTTTATTATTATTTAGGTTTTATGTTTTCTTTTTTCGAATTGTAAACTATTCTATTCGAAATTTAAATGTTTTATGTTTATATTCGTAATGGGTAAATGGGTTCACAGTAAAAAAAAGTATATTAAAACAATTGCGAATGATTTGAGGTACAATTTTGTACCGTGGTGGCCTGGCATTAACATCCATTCAATTTAGGCTGAGTTGAATCGTTAAAGAATTGGTGTTATGGCGGCCTGGGCCCATAAAAACTGGTCAACCAAAGCAACATGAAACTGTCTGCTTGTTTTTCTCACGGGGCAAGTGATATCGGAAAGTAACTGTCCATTACTATCCGGTAGCTAAGCCCCTGAAAACTTGGCTTTAGTCTGCGGAAAATTGAAGCGAAATACTTAACCATCCATGTAAAGAAAATTCTAATAGAAAGCCAACTCGCTCTCATAGGTACGAAGTTAAACTATGTAAGACAACACACATGAGACACAGGTTAATTTAAATAAATACTAAATAAAACAACAAGGGCAAGATGAAAGAAATGTGTACCATTACTTACTTGGGTTACTGTTATTCGATTCGTAGCATAAATTGTCCATTTTGTTATCCAAACGTTTTCATTGGCTCTTGATTCTAATGTATTTTTTTTACTTTGATTACAAAGTAATTGATTTTCAATTAATTGAATAAATAAAAGGATAGATTTTTATGTTTGTTAAGTAGCTACAGCTAAAGTAATTTGCTAAATTTTTGTCACGAATGGTGGTTTTTTTGTGAGTTGAATTTCATTTCAATAATTGTTAATTAAAAATTGAGTAATAAGTATACCTTACTAAGTACGTAATCTAAACTAGGTATTAGTACATAAAAAACGTAAATCTAAAGCTAGATAATTTGTTTTTTTTTTTTCACAAAAAACCTTATCGGATTTACAAAGAATTTCAAAAAATAAAATAAGCATTTCAGATGTGACACTTTGTTTAAATTACGCTCATTTGTAAGTACCCCATTTCATCGCGTGCCAAAGTGACGACAGGGTAATAAGACAATCGATTTCCGGCGTCGACGCTGCCGCACGAGTAAGTGAGAGGTCAGTAGTCTAGTGTCAGAGTAAACAACGCGCAGTACAGAGGTTACAATGTAAACGTGGCGTGTGAGGTGTTTCTTTGATCTCACCGGCCGCGCGCCTAGGGTTGACCAAAATGTTTTCAATTCTATTACTAAGATAGAGCATCAGTCTTTGAACTGTAGCGTAAGTCAAATAAAATACAATAATTCTTATTTTAGAAGCAAGGTCGCATATAAAATTAAAAGTTATTTTAAAGAACAATTTATTGTAATGGATAAAACGAATTCATTTTTAACAAAGTCATGAGTATTTTATAGCAGCTATATCATAAAACGAGCATTATTGATGTCGCAAATGACAGTTTTGGTACATTATTGTATTATTTATAATAGGTATTCATAATTTCACACATACGAAGAATAATAATGATATAAAATATTTTCCAGAGTTATTGCGAGTGGAGTTCCACTGATTCGATTAAATTACCCATCCCTTTAGAAAAAGTATGATAAACTCATATCTAACTACCTAATTATATCATCAAAAACATTTTGCCATAATGACAACCCTAGTGGTCATAGAGTAGTGCATAGAACAGAGTTTACATTGGCATCATTCAAATGTATGAAGTTGCTATTTACGTTTGACCAGAGCACTCATTACGGATTGTTATTGGAATAATAAAGAGAGAGGGATACAAGCATCCGTCTAGCTGTGAGATCGTAACGTGTTTCCGAGTATTACACTATATCCATTGCGAAATGCGATCGCTTTATTCTCATATACGATTCCGCGAACTGACACTTCTGTTGTTGTTTATTAATCTTTGTTTATCTGTACTAGTTTTATGGTTGATACTTGATAGAATGTTTAAATTAGAGAAGTGTTTTTAAACAGAGAGTGTATCAAAATCCTTGTCCGTGTTAGCTAGATTTAATATATTATTTAATTTGAATATTGTTTAAAATTTACATACTAAGTGTAAATCTCAACATGTAATTCAAACTTTTTGGATTACGATTATGTAACTTTATTAAAATCCAACTTCAATCAACTGATGCAAACTGAAACAAACATAAATCGATAATTTGCGATTATATCACTATTCCTGTGCTGATTTCATTACCAGCCTATGTATCCATAGTTTTAGTCATTATTACTGATCCAACCAATTTAAAAAGCATTTTTGTGTAGTACTAACTACATATCTAATCAACCGTATAATACGTAGGCTGATGTAAAAGACGGATAGAAATACGTAATCACAAAACCACCATGTTTATCGATTTCAAATAGTTTCAATGAGAATTTGATTGCAACAAGTTACATATTCTGATTACATTTGGCTAAGTAGATGAATCCACATTCAAATCTGACAACAAGATTAATAGTTTAATAACCAAATACGCACAGACATATAATTTACGGCTGATTTTTACGACTCGATATAATTTTAGGAGGCATGTATATAACGCCTACATGAAGAAATCCTTTAGAAAAATAAGCAATAAAATTTTATTGTTAGAAATACGAACAGAGTTTTCCATGTCACCTAAATAGGTGTGGACACAAATCTTTCTACAGGGTGTCTTATTATAACGCGCTTGTCGTCGCCATTTTGTCTGTCGGCAGACTTACAAGCGATAAACCGTGGTAATGGAGCGAAGGGTGCACATTTATATGTCTCAGCGATCGAAGTGAGTTATGGATGTGAATAGCGATTTTGTATCAAAATAAGAAAAATACCTACAAGTTGAAGTATCAAGATTTTTTTTTTTAGATTCGTAGTTTTCTTGATTTTTTTCTATTATTTCGATAATAATAACTAGTACTAGATCATAAACTATTCAAGAGATACAAGTTCTTTGAGTCTTTTATGAAAAAGCACAGACCGCGTATAGAATCATGAAAAAGTATAATTTAGTTAGACATTTTCATGAAAATAACTGAGAGACATCATTAAAAAAAACTATCATTTACTTATGAAATATAAATCTAACATAATTACTAGAAAAAAGTCGTCATAAAGCAGCTCTACGCTCAAACTTACATTTCGAAAAGAAACTTCCCGCAAAAGGCCACAGCTACGACAAAGTGCCTTAAATTTTTTAATTGCGGACCGACTTATGATTATTATTCGTCTTTGTGCATTCACTGGGCAACATGTGTAAAGGCTTTGCAGAGTAATATGCGAACACTGTTACTTGTGAGATCAAGTTATAGGAAAAAAGCGATTCAAGCGAGGTGAACTTACGCGCTTAGACATGTTACGAGCGAAGTACCGAAGGTTTTGCTGAGGTCCAATTAGGTCCGCAATGTTGATATTATTATTATTTGTTAACCAGGCATTATATCTAATTAACGATATTATCGAACTCTGAATACTGATTTGCTATAAGGCCCTTAGTCTACGTTCGCTTTTAAAACATTTGTCACAAAATTCTCGTCGCTTGCACCACGGGATTAGAATTTAATAGAGTCGCTCCTTAGCCTACACCCTGTATGTGGACCTAACAAGACTCTTTTGAGTTGGTACAATATTATGAATATTATGCTCATTAGTGGTCGTATATTTAAATTTGCCCGGACATGGGCGTTTTTATTGCGAACTGTGCTTGTTTGAATTTTGTAAAGCGATTGGTAAACAACGAATAAGGTGTTTTAGCTATTAGGTACATGTGTACTTAATAAAATTACCAGATTTATACGTTAATATTTAATCGTTTATAATCATTTATTTTGATGCATAATACATTATATTGCTACGTATTATTCAGCGTTATTCTTGATAAAGATGTAAATTATTATCATTAAAAACAATGCACTTGAGAAATTGAGGATGTTTTACTATGATTTATGAAAATGTATTTTGTAATTTACAGGTAAGATACGTGATGCAACAAATAATGGTAAGCTGTATATTTTTATTGAGTTTCTTTTGATTGTTGAGCTAAAAATGACTCTTAAATTTTAGCTTAGCACATATATTTTTATACCTTGTTTCATATCTTTACATTATTAATATACAGGGTGTTGTTTTGGTCGGCGACAAGCGACCCAGGAGCGGTAGTACAAAATATATATTCCCCAAAAATGGACTTAATTCCATTAAATACTGTAAATATGTTGAGAAATACCTTATTCAATTTGAAATAAAATTACTGCAAAGTGTGGTTACTAGGCACGTGCACAGACTAGAGCTATGCGCAAGCCGCCATCGCCCCACCCCTTTACTCCCTCGTACTCCCGTTGAGTATTATGTCTACACTTTAGCTTATTACATGATTTTCAAAATTTTTATTTTTTTATTTTTATTATTAAAAAAAAATAAAGTATTCTTTTAATATTTTTTTTAGCACCAGTATCATTTGTATTATCGACCCTGAGTCGCTTGTCGCTGACCAAAACAACGACCTGTATAACAGTGTATATCATAACAGTATACAATAAATTTCTTAACTAATAGACAACATCTGATATCCACTCAAGCCAAGTGCAGCGTTAACTGTCCAAACTAATTAATAAAAAAAGTTCCCACAAACGTACCGGGAAACTTAAGATCGGGCTACATTTTACATTTAATCTCTGTGTTTAATTGCTCTGTGGTACTCGCGCGGCCATTAGACGACAATGTTTTCTTTTCTCTACGTTCTAACATTTTGTGAACCTTATTGCTAGGTCGTTAAAGTTGGTTTTATAGTTGATGAAGTGTACTGAATAAGTTGTAGAATTAGATGAAGTATTTTTACGTAGATGTTTCTTTTTGAATTATGTGACGTTAGTAGATGCTAACGGTAGCTACTGTTATTCATATTTATTTCAGAAAATTTCTCAATAAAGACTTTTTTAATAATCTAGTATCTACGTTTGATGTCATGTAGGTTTATAGAAATTTCAAGTAAAATAACTACTTTATTCAATGATGTAGAAAGTTGAATAGAAAACTCTTAATATCGCATTATTCTAGAATCAACCTTATATATCTATACTTAAAGTGTAAAGAAACAAAAAACACACCTCTATTAAAGAATAACAACCCTATAACATTATTGTATTGTACGTATCTATAAATATTATTGGCGCCAAGCATACACCAGTATCGATTACAAATATTACAATTATAATATATTAAAAAAGAATTTAATTTCACGGCCATAGTTTCGATAAATATGAATTACCATATAAATGATAAATACATACCTTCCGAAATGAGAGTTCAGAATTTACTTTACTCTAAAGGCGGACCCACTGGTGTGACAAAACCTATCATAAAAAATATTAAAAACGAAGACTACGCTACTTGTCAATGTGATTATATCTTTAAAACTGTAAGCTTAAGGATGAGAATGCGTTTGGTTAAATTTGAAGTGTTCGATAAAAAATCAAATAAAAATATAAATAATGGTAATTGCCAGTTCACACCATAGTGATGTGCAGTCCCACGCTTCGATAGCGACTAAACGCCAATGGACACAACCCACTTCATAAACTCTTTAACGAGATAGAGCTAGGGTTCATATTTCTAGCGATTTCTCTAAGTCATAAGCGGCTATCACCGCTTATCATGCATAACATTGTATCATGCTTTTTAGATTTTGTGAACTCCGACTATATTTGAGAGATAGGTATAATTTATTCAGCTGACTCGTTTTAATTTATTGCGTAAGGAAAAGACATGGCAATCTTTACGTGTTATTATTAATGGGTACTTGTAAGGGCATATTGCACGTGGTTTTTCCAGTAAATTCACAGAGTAATAGAAATTTAAAAAAAATAGTTATTTATGCTAATTAAGTCAATTGTCTGTAAAATATTTAAAATATACCTTGCTGAGTTTCTAGCCGGTTCTACTCAGTTGATATGAAGGCTGGCTTCCGAACCGGTGGTAACTTCAGTAGTTTCGACCTTCGTAAGTGCCTTCTTAAGGCCTTAGCTGAAAACTGACTTTGATTCAGAGTTACGCCAACCGCCCAAATGATTCCTTGAAAAAATGTGTACCATGAAATCATTGCAATAATACGATGAAGTTATTATATTAGATCAGATATTTGAGTTTGCCAGAATATAAATATCCCTTTAAATACAAATACATCGGAAACGTTAAAAACAAACGGACTTGAGGGTACTTTACATAATCTCGTAACTAAGTGGGGACGTATTCAAACCGAGCCTTCCTGCTTACATAAGCATTCAAAGCATGTCTTTTCAGTTGTCAGTCTGTCTGTCAACAACAATAGAGATGACAAAACAAGCGATATTTTCCCATATGGGCGCACAATAAGACTTTGTAGGTTGCGTATGCGCATGCCTTTACAATGCGGCCGTGTGCACCGCCTTCAGTATTGTTTTCCTGTTTCTTAGTATTCTAGAGAGCTTCGCTTCAATTGCTTTAGTGCTCGGCTGTGAAAAAATTAATTAGCCAAGCCATTCTTGATACTTTGTAAAATAGTTGTAAGATAATTCTCAGATATCTGATGCCTACGCAAGATACTGGCCACTTTAAAACAAATGTAAATATATCGAGAAAAAAAATTAGTATCATTATTAATAGTTTTTTGACAATATCCTAACAAATTAGGTAGGTATTGCAATAAAGTATTGTAACTAATTAACATTACTAATATCAAACAATTCCATGAGAATTTAATATAAAATTATGTTTCTTACAATCTGCTAAAATCATAAATCATCAGATATGTTGTATATTGTTATCATAAAACAAAAACATTTTGTCGCACACATGTTATTTTTGGCGGTTGAAAATCCGGTTATGTCGTTATTGTTAAATTAAAATATTTACTGATTCTTTTGGTCCGATTAAAATGAATAATTTGTTGATTCCTCAATAAATATTCCACATTCAACGTTATAATTGACAACCATCTGCAAAATTATAATTACTACTTAATTGGTAAGATGAGATCAAGAATTGACATAGATTTATCAATTTGAATATTACATTGTAATACAAAACAAGATTTTATAAACATTTGAATCAATATTGTTTCCTGCCGTGAGAATTTCGCAATAATTTGCAAGGCTTTTGTTCTTTTAAAAAACATTTAATGATTCCGCCAACGCATCGCACGACAATGCACCGCGACGGTCGACAAAGGAGTGAGCCGAGCGGGGCATAGACAACGAGCAAGGGTTTTGTCCTGAGCCATAGACAAAAGCTCTTTCAATGGCGGAACAATGACGGGTCGTCTTCGCCTCATTTATCATACCTACAGGCAGGTTACTTTCATCCAATAATTACAATGTAGTGAAGGATTCAGACATTCAGACAGCCTTTGTAGGAACGTATTGTGAGAATTAATTATTCAACTACTTAGTATATTTCATTTCTATTGTAACACAAGTAACCTATAAAGTATTAAATTAACATTGTCTGTGACATAAATTCGCTATTCTTATCTATGGGGACATTCATTATGACAAAGATCATGTTACATGGAAAGGAGTCAGACGTGGGGTAATTAGTAGGACCCGATGATGATTTGACGATAACATAACTTATAAATTTAAAAAATAACCTCATGATACTGTACTTTTAAAACAATGTCGTCAATTTACTAAGACATATGTCAGCTACCTTATTGAAGGCGAATGTGGGTCTTTTTTACCTGGTCGCATTGGGCTGCCATATCTCTTACGAATTACGACAGAGTATTTAGTAGATGCAACATTAGTGAGATAGTAATTCTCAGAATCACGTTACACGTTGTTGTAAGGTGAGAAATGAGGTAAAACAAGAAATTGTTAATTAGGAGTCAAGTACTTTGCGTTCCCATCTGAAATAAAATACATTTTATTATTATACTTACATGTCCCAGAGTTTTGGGTATGTGCATTTTAGTTGTTTTTTACGCGCATTTTATGTTATAAGTTTATTTTTAACTTTCATAATGGGAACGGGTTATTTGATCTGAGAAGATATTTTATTGCCAAACTGGTAAGTTAATTTATTAAATGATCGTGTTAATAACTATTATTCACAGGAAATTAGCGGCTTGTGCAAACGGAAGCGCTAAGTAAATGCCATTAAATATCAATGATAATTTGTTTACCTATCGTAGATTTTGTTCGTAGAAATTACAAAACATTTAATTTACATAAAAGTTTGCACAATACAAAATAAGTTTAATAAAATAATGAGGGCTCACTGAAATGCAACCAACTTTTAAAAGATATCTCGTCTCTTTCCACGCGTCGAATTCAAATTTTGAATTCGAAAAACAAAAGAGCGCGCAGTTCACCACGCACTGTTGACCCCACGGGCGGCAACCGAGGATGCAAAGGCAAAGGCACGATGGGTTTTCAGCCAGTCGGAAGCTTTTGCAGCGCTTCAAGCCGCTTCAGAGGGACGCTGCGCTGTATTGCCGTTGTTCCGAGTGCACTTGCGCGCTAATTGTTTGCGGAAAGGGTTCGTCAAGTATTGTTGTGATGAGATTTTTTATGGTCAGCAAATAAAGCCTATCATCGGTTTTTATATTATTAAAAATTGTTATGAAGAATATTATTAGGTATATGGAAACTTGCATGCTGACAAAGTTCAGCCTAATTAAGGGCCATCTGCTGTTAGGTACTTACTTTTTATAATGTAGGAGTGCATTAATAATGCGAAATTCAAGTCTTTCTCCTATTTTTTTGGTATTTTTTTTAATTTAAGTGGAAAAAACCCTTTTTAATCAGGCTACAGACCTTACACATTGGTGCGCGGTAGGCGGTTGGCACTTGCGCATTTCGCCGCGGTAATTTTTCTCTAATTAAAATTATACCGATTGTCGTTTCAATCGCAGTCGCGTTCGTTTGTTGTGGTCCGTGACGCGTGCCATTTGGAGCGCTCTTGTGCTTTTTAGTGCCCGTGTTTACCCCTCGCATTCGAATCCGAACAACTTTGTACGGCGAAAATAATGGTTTTTAAGTTATGTTTTTATTTTCGCATTATAGCAGGCAAGGGGTAGTTTTGGAAAAAAAATGGATATTTCTTTTTTGCATGTAGTTACCGTGATATGCAAAGAACATACTGCTGTTTGTTTCAAACTTTTGGAAGCTAAAATAAATATTTTTTATAATTTTTTACGCTATCGCGCAACATACAAAAATTATCGCCACGCTGTTTTCTACAGTAAATTGCGAACAAAAAATACGCCAGCCAGCGTTTGCTTTCAGCGCTTATCTCCTCAAACTTTCTTCCAACACATTAGCTGGAAAAAAATTACGCATATTGTGCGTGTGCGATAGGCCACGCGTTGGCACCGAAAAAAAAATCACGAGATAACCATAGACAAATCGTGTCAGGATGATATTGCGTTTTTGCTAATGACGCAAAAATCTCCTATCTTCCACTGCGATGACGTAGGGGGAGACAAAAATGCTTGTTTAAAAAATCCGGGGGTGTAAAGCGTCCTTTGTGGCCAATCGCGTGGTGTGGTGATTGGACGTCGTTTTGTTTGATTTTTCTCACGTTGGGGCCGCTGCTGATGGCGGTTTAATTGGGATTGATGATTGTTCGCTCCGTTTTCAAGTTGTTTTGATAGGGGTAACTATTCGTAGTTTTTTTTTATCAATTTGTATTTAGCGAATTAGTGAGTTATTATGGGGTATAAGTACGTAACTGTCACACTAAGATATTTTTGGTGTAGAGGTAATTTTCACAAAAATGTTTTCGATGGCAAACAATTTTACCTCAATGTAAAAGGTATAATGGTCCTTACATGTATCAACTTGGTAAATTATGGAACAATTGGATATAAAGTAAAGAAACTACGTTAACTGGATATTTAATTGTGTTCATTCAGGTCTAACTGGAGTAGACTTATCATACGGCGATGATAGCTCAGTGGTAGTGACGTCGGATACCGAGATGAAGGTCCCGGCTTCGAATCCTACAATGAGCTTGAGCTTTCGGTGAAGGAAAACAAATCGTGAGGAAACCATAGCACGGTGGTAGGGTTCTTTGTAGTACCCGCCTGGCTGGCTACCACCCTCAAGTTGAAAATCTGTCGCCAAGCACCTTTCGGTGTGTTCCGATAGCTGCACTTGAGAGCCAGTTCGTTCTAGGCTTTGTGTGCTTACCACCTTCGGCCGCATCATCACTTACCATGGTGAGATTGCGGTCAAACACAGGCCTATAAACAATAAATAAAAATAAAAAAACACCGAACCTTTGCGTATTTAAACCAATTGTAGCTTATACAAAACAACTTGCGTTTCAATCACGCCCTACGCACAATAAACCAAAAATCCTCCAAATAATGACCTTAACACAAAAACATCATAAGCCGCTCATAGAAATAATCCGACCGCACATTCATAATCGCATCTATTGTCTCTCTCTCCATTACAAATATACCTTTGTGTGAACGAGATAAATATATCCCGAGTTTATTAAGGAGGGGGTTAACGAAATCGTAGGCATCATCAAGCGTATTAGCCGATCCTATTAAATAGGCACCCCATAAACAGGGGCATAAGCTAACAGAAGGAGCATCTTTGTTTAAACAGATAAAATCTCTTTGACAATTTGTGCTTATTCAAATAAGGCGTCCCTTGATACATAATGACTTAATATTCCGTCGTATCATGCTTGTTTTGTGACGTTGTATCTATTTTGTTAAATTAGATCTCGGTACCTATCTTTAATAGTGTTATGTTAATTACTTTCACATATGCCAGTAATTTTGATCTACATATTTAGTTATTCAGACTCGATTTTCTAAAATTAAAACTGCTCTACCTTGAGACAAAACTTTTCGTATCCAATTTGTAATGCAAGATAAAGCAAGCTAAATAATAAAGATTTCAGTCATGAATTTACTTAACGCTTCTATTTAAAACATTCATTAATTTATAAATCAGTCACCAAACAGAAAAAAGGTAACATTTTATCAGCTTACCTTTGTAACTGTATCTAGTAACAAACGCTCAATAATTATTCCCGGGGTAAAGCAAACAGAACTTAACCATTCCTTTCCGTACCGTCCCGGGTTTAGATGAAAAACACCGACAAACGACGTTCAAAATTAACAAAACAGATTACATTTGCCAGTCTCAAAGCGGTCGGGGCGCGTTGTTTGCCGCCGATTCTTTCCATCTGTGTAATCGTGGAACTGGAAACACGCTAATGTATAAAACACCCTTTTTGAATTGCCAACAAGAAAATTAATGTCATAGGTATACTGGAAGTAAGATTATTTTTATTTATTTTGGATGTTGAGTTATCTTTTATTCAATGGTAGACTATCCAATAGAATTATTTTATTTGTATAGCATAAGATTATTTCAAATGTTCAATGGGAGAAGGAAAGTTAATTGGAAACTTTTCGTTCGTCCCGTCTTGCAAAGCCTATTTGAAACCTCGTGTTGTTATTACTACTCGATTAACATTCCAAATTCAAACATGGAATTTGACTCCGCATCGAAATCGTTTCGATTCAAAGCGTTTGTCAAATTACCTTCCCCCTCCGGCACCTTGTTCGAATTCGGAATCCATCTTTAAAATCATAACTGATTGTCTGTTTACATTCGCTCTGCTTGTATTGAATTTAAAGACGCTTATTTAAGTTAGGCCTCTAACGTACCATTCCTTTACCCCTCTTTTACTTTTTGTAAAGGAAAACACGGGGGGTAAAGGGGCTCAAAATAAAATTGCGACTTTATTAGCGTTTGGTACATAATCGTTGTGGAATCAAAGGCGTTCAAAATTCAAATTTCGATGTTGATTGTATACCGATAAGAAACTTTGCGAAGTAAGGGGCCATGTTTATTTTTTTTTTGTCAACCGTATTACCGATGTTTTCTTTTTATCTTTATTAAGTTGCGATCGTTATTTTAATTTTATGGTGGATTTAATTTTTTGTAAAATAAAAGGAGAATGTTCTTCGTAAATTTAGATACAAATAATAAAAAGTTCAAGCGTGCAATATAATAATAGGTACGAAAAGAAGAAAGTCGTAAAATCCTGAAAAAAAACTGTTTGTTCTGTTTTTGGTTTCACCAGACCTTAAACTAATATGTACCTATAATAACATCAACATAAAAACAAGTAATCCTAATAATTAATTAGGACGATATAATAATAACATCTAATGGACTCAACAACTCAAGAAGAAACTCATCTCATTCAAAACTTTGTATGGGGAAAATCATTTTAAGATTAAAAAGGGTCCCTATTCACTCGCTGACCACTTGCATAAATTATTGTAAATACACGAAAAAGTCTATCAAAGCAATAGGGATCTTTTGTACGAGAGAATGGATCGAGAAAATTAATTTAGATTTTTAAGAAGAGCTTCCATTATGACTCGATATTAGGGATGTGGTGTTTCGAATTCGTAACCGAAATTTTCGGATAGTATGCGTATCCGAACAAATCAAACAAATATCCTTGGAAATTCTTCACTTACGGACATCAGATTCCAAACCAAGGAGAGCTTGTTTTACTATGAAAACCAGATAGCTGCTAATATATAGTTAGACCTGGTTGTCCTGGATGGGAGTCGAACCCACGATCTATAGCGTAAAACTCAGGTTATCTAACCATTACGCATACCGACCCATTAAATTAATGTTGATTAATGTATGCCTTAAAAAAACTGGAAAACACAATTTTAAATAAAATTATCTATGGTTAGGTGATTCGGATATTATGAGTTTAATATCCGAAATCTTTATTCTTACCTGCATCTTAAACAGCCCTAGTTATTATAAAAGAAGACGGCCTATATCGACATTTTCCTTTGATGTCGTAGGTATTGAGATAATGACGTATTTGTCTTTTCAACATGTCTGTTCGTGAAGGATTCCTTTTCTTTATGGTTTATTTAGATTTTAATAAGGTTAGGTTATTTTTATCAATCAATATGGCTGATTGATGGGAAAAAAATATTTGGCCTGTCTTTGTCCAAAATCTCATCATGGTCAGTGATGATGTGCCATACAAGACCTAGACAAGAGAACTGTCTCTCAAGTGCAGCTGTCGGAACACACCGCTAGATGCTCGGCGACAGATTTTCAACTTGAGGGTGATTGCCAGCCAGTCGGGTGTTACAAAGTGCCCTACCACCGTGCTATGGTTTCCTCACGATGTTTCGAAAGCACATGCTCGTTGTAGGATTCATCGCCTTGGCATTCGCCGTCACTAGGACTGAGCTAGAATTATTATCGTCATACTTATATCACAAAATCTTATGAACTATAGAGCCACAGAGCAAGGAAACTATAGGCTTCTCACGTCATCGCATACCATGGCGATACTTATTGGTCCAAACAAGTGATATTGCAATCTAATAACATCAATCAAAATACAATTAATTGTACTCCATCAAAATGGTTACATGAATATCCCGCCCCTTTACAATCGTATCAGTTTATTGGTTTATGTTCAACTCCGAAATGGCGGCGAGTTTCAAACCAATGGCCAAATACAATACCTACCCTTGCCCCCAACCCGGGTATACCATTGTACACACGGGCAATGGACATTTCACTACACAATGACCATAGTATCCTTTGAATGGCAATCCTGCTTCATTTGGATAACCCTGCTGCTGAAATGTATTTGCCGAATTGGCGTTATGCTATCCGATATTCGAAATAACACATCATCTAGTTGATATTACAAGTGTAATATATTAAAATTACGTAGAAAGTAGAAATAGAATTGCTACAATTTACAATAATATACATAAACATAGTGTTTTTTGCTAGCTTGATAGAGACGAACTCGGGTGTAAGTCAGGCGTCTAGTTCTGGTTTTCAGTTTGGACCCATTTGACAATCAGTATACAAATTTACCTTAATTTTTATTTAAAATAAAGTTAGAGGAAATTTAAATAAATTATTGACATTAAAATTAGAGGAAATATCATTAAATTATTGACAATAAAAGTTGAGGTTTTATTCAGATTTTTTTCTAGAAAGTTTCAGTGCTTTTTAATTACATCAAATCGACAAAAATATTATAAATAAACCTAAACTTACGCTACTAGAAAATTGCGGAAAACATTTTAGACTTGCTTTTCGACTAGGTAATAAATTGCTTGCTGACTGTGTATTGTTACTAAATAATTCTGACTAAACTTCAATCATTAATGGTGTTAAAAAAACCACGTCCAAATAAACGCCTCTAAAGTCGTACATTAAATACGTTCAATGAACAAATTTCAGAGAATTCATTCCTATTCTTTAAACATGAATGTATGCCGGAGAAGTGCGAATACCGCTATAGAAGTATCAATGAAAGGTGAATCCTTCCTAGCCACATTCAAATGTAGACTCAAAAATAATGTGAATCAGGAATAATAATGCCTTAACCCGTCTACTCTGGTTACATCAAAGAAGACTCCACTCAGGATGTAAGATGGAAATTCCTGTTCCGACTACTAATAAACTTGCTACACTTTTTAAAAGTGATTTCAAAAGAACGAATAAAGAAAACTGAGATGTTGTTATTAAAATCGGCGTTGACGGAAGAAAGGGAAGGACTTTTTAAATGACACCCGCCATTTCGATGCGTTATCTCGTATTTTAAAGATGGCCGACAAATCTTAAACTTTATTGAGTTTTAAATTTGGAACTGCGGGGTTGGCGGCGGGATAATGATTGTGCGTTTTGCATAAAACATCGCAACGATTGTTACTCGCCGCGTTCATAATTAATGACAAGATTGGTAGTTGGAACTTCCAAGTAACATAACAAAAAGTTATTGTTATTATCTTGTTTCGGTAAAATGGTAAATACGTGGCGCCACTGTTTTAACCTAAGTAAAACAATATTTAAGTATGCTAATAAATACGGAGGTATTTTACCGCTAAAAAGGCAAAACAGCTTCTGTGATCCCACTTATATAGCTCTAGCTTCCTTGAATAAAAGTATCTTGTGTTAATCATCTGTAAACCTGTCACCAAATTTCGTTTAATTCGATTTATGCTTAATTGAAACCAACATACCTACAAACATTGTATTAGTAAGTTCCTATGTTTGACCACAATCTCACCATGGTCAGTGACGATGTGGCCGAAGGTGGTAAGCACAAAGTCTAGAAGGAACTGGCTCTCAATTGCAGCTGTCGGAACACACTGGTAGAGGCTTGGTGACAAATTCTTAACTTAATAAGGTTGGTTACCAGGCGAAGTACCACTGAGCTATCATCGACTTAAAAATCCGCTTCCAAGAGATATCCGCATAGATTTTAGAATTAGACTAGTTAGAATTTAAATATGTAGAATGTAATAAATCTAAGGTTGTTTTGAAAAGAGTAATTGCTGAGTTTATTGCCGGCTCTTCTCAGCAAAGACAACCTTCCGAACCGGTATTAGAGTCGAACTATTCATAAGTGCCTGCGAAGGTCTATTTGAAATAAATGATCTGAATTTGAATTTAGGTAGGTACCGAATAGATGCGTGATCCCAACTAAACGCTGACCGAAAATTATTGTTAATTTATTGAATACAAACTGCAAGTACAATTAGAAACTAAATTTAACCATTCTATAAATGTAGCCTAAATATAGGTCCCGACACCCACGAGAGCGGTTGAAAATCTTTTCACAAATACATCATTGTGTTTTATCGCCTCTCGGACTGTTGAATAGACAAAAGCCCTGTGTTTAGATAGAAAAGAAGTATTTAGATCCGGCTGATGTCTTAACACTGAACAGCGTTCTGTGTTTGTTATTTTATTAAGTGCTCCAATCTCCGTACATTTATTGTAATGCCCGTCCGTTCACCACAAAGACGGCGTTGTTTACATTGCGCCGCAAGTGGCGTGCGTTTTATAAACGTTCACCATTTTATTCGGTAACTATTCTTAAACTTTTTAATGGCTGCACACTATCGGTAGGATTGTGATATTTACTCACCGCACATTGTTGACGGCAAAAGGTTAATATCTTTATAAATAGTTGGGTGTAAACGATGTTGATGATTGATTTATAATTAATTTCAATTGAAGTGTATTTTTGTTTGGTGAGTTTAGTTCAGTCGTTCATTGTTGGTCGTTGAAAGATTATTCTATTTGTAGGTGATTCGCTGTGACTAAGTAGGATGTCTTTTTTATTATTTTCATATTAACTTAAATCTAGGCATCTATCTTATAATCATCAAGTAAAAAAATATACCTAAAAAAACTATTGCCATCCAGGCGCCCGCGCTACCTTCGCGACCCATTGAGAGAGTATCAATAATAAATACGAACTGGCAATTGTTTTCTTAAACTGCGGAAAACCCAAACAATAAAATTTTAAAATATCTTCAAACCAAAGGTACTAGTTGGCTATCATCGAAACCATTATAATAATTTTAATAAACAATCAATAAAGCTTGACGTACACTCACGCGAGCAGCCATCCCGTGGCCGCCGATTGACGCGCGTCAATCTAACGCGTTTGACGGATCATTGTTTTTAAGAGTACGTCGTCGGCACGCGGGTGAAATGCCTTGCGGATTTATTGAGTTCCATTAACGATGTTTAAAAAATGTTACATTATAAAAATGCATTACCGAATTCTTATAATGTATGAGAGAGATGCCATCAAATGGATGTAAACACTTACGTCACTAAGGTATTTCGACTTTGCTGTTCTTGTGAAGGCAGTGGCGTAGCGTAGTGGGGCGGGCGGGTACAATTAATAATAATAATAGGTACTACATCTCATAATATTTTGGCGCCCTTATCTCTACAATACAATTTGGTTGAAATTGCATTATAAGATGTTTTTGGGTATATTTCTGAGTAAATCAAAGTTTAATCATGTACCGACTAATAAGTCGGGGGAAAAAACTGTCCCCAAATTTGCCGCTCAAGCCTACTCAGCCTGGTAGTAAATCCGGCACTGGTGTAATTTCATATTTATATCGCACACCTACAATTTGGACCGACTAGGTTATCTTTAGGATAACTGTAAGTATATTTAGAGTTTTTGTGATTAAGAACTGAATAAGGGGGGTATTATGATTTACAGAAGCAGTGATAGCTCCTCTGTCAATTTAAAAAAATGTACATATTTTAAACTACTAAGTTTTCTTCCTATTAGCTGCTCATATTAATTTCACGTTTAGTTTAATTCTAGAAAATCCTAACAAATGACTACGTCGCTATGATTTTCATACGCGTTGTGATAAAACTATTTACTTAACTTTTAGCCGTGAAAAATTTGTTATATTAAAACAAATATGCCCATCAACATTTCATCGTAACATACATTTTAGATGGCTAATTTAAAATAACATTTTCTAGGAAATAGTTCTCGCTTTGAGCTCTAATACAAGTATGATAATTATGTTTGTTCATAGTATAACGTCTTTGTGAAATGTTTATGATTAATTACTAAGATGAAAAGCTCTCTTTTTGTGACTGGATTCTTGCCTACTTACCTACTTACGGCTTCGTGGAAATTTACCAGCTTTTGTTAATGTTAAAAAAAGAAAATCTTTGTCAATATTTTCTCTTTAGGCAAAAGCGGTAGGTATCTTTTTATATAAATATTTGGTCTGAGCCGGCCAACACGTGCTTGGTCACAAAGGCCTAGACATTCGTCTTGAGAGGGCTTGCTCGGTTGCATCCTCGTTACTGCAGCTCTCATCCGGGCTTGTTACCCTGATATTGCAACTTGCCTTTTTACCCGGATAACTCGCTTGTTACCCCCATCCGGGCGGTTAGCTTGAGTCTCCTCCAATTAGGTTTATCTGACTCAAACCATTCGAAACAGGCATGTAACTTTTTAATTTAAGGCTGCTTGAAGTTTTGTGCTCGTATTAAGATATGATATTGACTAAAAGCCCATATTATTATTTGGAGTTTCAAGCCTTTCCAGAGCATACTGCGACCAGACTAGATCTATTGTGATTGCTAAAAATCATATCACATTTTAATTTCACGATCTATAATCATAAGATATAAGAAAATATTCTGAGCCTGGAATGCTCGGATGAATCATAAATAACGATAAAATATTTTTTTATATGACTAACTTATTGTAACCACAATGTTCACAAAGTTATTGAAGAAACACTTCATATTTTCCTGTTAAAGTACTATTCCCTGGAGATTTAGGCCGGTCCATTAGCGACAAAGGACAGGTGTTGAGTGTGAGTGTGCGCTAAGCTTTATTAATCTTTTCTCAGAGTGCGGTCAGGCTTCGCACTTTTGTGGAATCAAATCCATTGATGTAGACAAAGCTTTAGTAATGTGATGGTTCTTATAAGAAATTCTATATGAGGTGAGGTGACGTTTCTTTGGTGTGTATACCTACTTACAAACCTAGGCATTAGTTTCTTATATTAGTAAATCATCTTAGCTATATCTTCCAATATATAAAGGGCCTATCCTTTACTCAGATATGAAATTCCGAAGGTACCTTTACCACGAGTAAAATCAATCAAGGGAAGACTAGTATGATTAAAACAAAAAGTCAGGTAGGATTTTCATTTCTAAAATAAATATTCAGTCTTAAAATACTCTAATTTCATTCACAGTTTCTTGCAACGTTCTAATTAATTTTATTATAAGCAGACTGGTTTTTGTTTAAAAATGTGGTAAATTATAGAATTGAATACCGAGCAGAATAATGACGCCACTCCACCATCTCTATCGCCTACAAAAGGTCATCTTGGGAAAATGAAAGAATATTGTTGATATGGCTTGGAGATTTAGTGATTAATAAATCGTAACGTAGATAAAAACACTTATGTAAATACTCTAGGAGGCATGTAACATTGCGTTATTTTAACATTAAATCATCGTTATATCACACACAGTACTAGTGGGACCACATTTGGCTTAAATTGTTGAGTTTATTGCAATAAAATCTATCTATATTTATTTATAGCAAATATGTATATACTAATTACAATCTACATATAGGCAATATCCTCGAGTCTGCCGCTGCTACCGATAAACGGCAAGGTTCCCAGCAGGCTGGCAGCGTTTCCTCTTTGCCAAGCCAAGCTGATGCGTTGGCGGAAAAAGCTTTCCAAAAGGCATAAAAAGATAATTTGGTCCAATTGATATTGCAATCAATTTTACCGTATCAAATTGGTACCTACATACTTACCTTCATATTGTATAATATTTTCGTTTATATAATACAAGGCATTTTATTGCAACCTCTAGCCAAATTTTCAGGGGTTAATCTCATCATTATGATCAACTTTTACTATGAGACCACCTCTGAAGTCTTGAAAAAGAAAATAACTTTTCATACATTTTGAGCGTGCAGCGTTGGTACTTTTGTATTTAGTCCTGTATTTAGACAAAGCGTGATAGGAACCCTACATGGGCTGGATGTTATCGGGAGATATCAATTAGAATCTAGGACCTTGAAACAACTGGTTGTAGCTAATAGTATCAAAACTGAAAAATAATAATTAATCAGCCAACTAGGCAAGTCCACAATAATCCAGCGCCATTATTTCCGCCGGCTAACGGAAAACAAAAATAAACACATAAGAGCAGGCAGGGAATAAAAGAAATGTTGAAGTGGGACGAGCAACCGGGAATAGGCAAAAGAGGCAAGACAGAGTAGGGGGCCCCTTTCCCCCTTTAGTGGAAGTGGGAGAGTGGGGTGAGATAACCTCACGGGACTTGCATCGGTCCGTTGGACGTCCCTTTGGGTTTGGGATCTCTTTTGTTTATCACCGTGTTATTTATGCCCATGTTGTCTTTCGCCTCAAGTGGTTTTTTTGTAAGGGTTGTTTAATTTTGCATAATTTTTCCATGGAGGGTTTTTGATACGTCGTGGATTATTTTTTTGGGACTTTTTGTTAAAAGGCCTTTACTGAGCCATCTTTTTGTTATTTTGCATCGAGATCTGTGTTATTATGACAAACTTAAAGTTTTTGCCAAATTGAAGACCCCGTAGATAGTCTGATACGTAACCGAAGAAGACCTATATAACCGTCAAAAATAGTAAAACAAATGTTTAAATTTAGAAATAATTATACTTTATTCTGATAACAAAAACATGTTCCATATTATAACACCTCCCTCGTTGTCAAAGCCCGGAAGTCTAAAAATTGTTTTGTTATTAGTTTCATTATAAAAAGCGTAGTTAAAAAAACAGCCGCCCCTTGTGATGTGGCCGTAATAGCTTAATTTCTTGATTTACTGCCTTATTTTGTTTGATATGTCCCGTGTCGAAGGGAAGCCATAAAATTATGAAAGCTGTGGACACAACCATCGTGTCGTGCCTAAAATGGGCATGCTTTGATATGCAATGCTTGTTAAGGTTCTTTTGTAAACCAGCCGGAACTCTTCATGGGATGACCGGTCTGTTGATATCACAAATTATGGCATCACGTGTAGCGGATTTTAATTAACTCCATTTTGGAAATTTAAGAATAAATAGACATTTAACTTTATCAATTAATGCGTCGAAATCAGATATTATGCCCTATAAGAAAAAGTAAATATTAGCAGAAAATAAAAGGTAAAATAAAAATTTTTGGGAATGGCATAAAAAATCATTTTAAAAATATAAATTACAAATATTTCTAAAACCATGAGACTTTAATCTGTGCTTTCACGAGAATTGTTTTTCATTTTCTCATAAGGTATATTAATAGTATTTATTGCAATATCAACTACTGTATAATTGTATATCTATACAAAAAAATGCTATACCCACGTACATCCACCATTTTAGTTTAACAAAAGCAAAAGTCCCTATTTAAAATGCAAATTGGAGCGGTTCCGCCACTTCTACACTTTGCGTGGTTCTATGTTAAGACGATAAGTGGCAACCCTGCGGTATTCGTCAAATTAGTGTTGTGATTCACATCGAACGACGTCGTGACACGTGCCGAGCCGACGAATTATTCATTAGTTTTCTTTTGATTGTTCATATTAGAAAGGGACGGGAAATTATAGTGCGGGGATATTTTCTAGTAGGTGGAGTCGATAATGTTTTTGAATTAGCTATCACAATGTGAAATGCCTTGTTAATAAATGTAAAAATAGTATAAGTAATGTCTTCGTCGGCTCCTAATGTTATTATTTTTGAATATTTTTTTTAGTTTAAGAGTGGAAAGGTCCACTAAGCTCTACACTCAAAGCATTAGAATTAATCCTTGAATTATCTGCCTACAATCGTAGTCGGGTCAACTTAATAGGATTTGGGAATCAAAATCAGAAATTGCCATTTTTAAACTAATCTAAACTAGAGTTCGATAACGAGGTAACTAACTTGAAAATTGTACACCGAAAAGAAGTATTAAGTAAGTATCTCCTTTGTGAGAAAAAAAATATAATTTCTTTAGTCAAAACAATGAAACTTGTAAACCAATAAATTATTATTATACAAAAACTGCATCAAACAAAACGCAAGACCCGCCCGGCGTCATTAGCAACGCAAAACGCACACTCACCGCACTGCAGGCGTTAGATATGATCAGCGCATCGCATTAAAAAACGCGAATCATGATGCAAACCAATAAGTGTCTGATTCACATTATTGGCCCAGTTTACATTATTTTTTTTACTAAACTGGCGCCTTTGCTTATTATGAATTCCTTTTTAATTCTAATATCGATTTCTCAATTTAAGTCGTGAACGTGGTATGATTTGATTTAGACATCATTTAATCGACATTCAGAACAATAATAAATTACTTCTCTGCATTGAGTTATTATTACTACGTATAGAGAAGCTATCATAAGCAAAGGTTATGTCCCATTTTTTAGAGTCAACTTAAGTTCTCTTTAGCGCTGAAAAAATAATTAGTCGTCTAAGCAAACAGTAAAAACACGTAGCACTATCAGAACGCTTTTAAGAGTATTTTTTGCGTAAACACCGTGATTTTCACGGCGCTTACGCGTTTCGTTCATCGTTCTGCAACAACGAAACATAGTTGTGATATGTGGCGTCTTCTCCATACGTAGTAATAATAGCTCAATGCTTCTCTGCAACAATCTATGTCATAGATCCTAAGAGAAAAAGTAAAACACCTTTGACTTGAAAACATAGTCCATCCATGGTAATGAAAAGGGCCAAACCACAGATTACAGAATAGTAAGCAGATCGAGCGCGCGGAACACGGGAGTGACGCCAACACACCAAATACGGATTCAAAAGTAAATACAAACTCGAGTCAGTACTAAACAAGGCCTCGTGTTGTTACTACGTCACAAGTGTCATAATTTATCTTAAAAATTATGCCGTCCTGCATTTTGAAAAATTGTAAAAATTGTTCCCAAAAACAAAAAAAGCGAGACGGAATATCGTTTCATAGGTAAGTATAGATATTTTCACTAATTTGTATTATTTTTCCGTGTATTTGTTACTGATGACTAGGAACACAAAACCTCAACAAAAATCGGTTGGTGTTGCTAGGTTACATTGAAAGTATTTTCCTTGAAGTTGTGGTATTCGGACTTATTTCTGCCAGTGTCGAGTTATATTATAATTTCCAGTCACAACAATTATCACTTTCACAGTCCTCAGTCAGTCACCGTCCATAAAAGTAATGTTTTACTACAATGGTGGTTGTTGTACTAAAACTCTTCAAGGACTTTCTGAGACAACTTGAAAAGTCACGATACACATAATTCATTTAATTTCACTTCACTGGTGCACATGGATGATCTTTATTGAGTGAAATACCACCGAAAATACAAAATAAAACTCAAAATACACGAATTTATGAAAATAAAAATGAAAACGCAACGTCACTCTACAAGTTCCCACCAAAAAGTCCTTTTAGTTGTTTACCTTACTTATTCTTCCATGATAAAATTGAAAAATAAATGCAAAGCATGTTTTTTTGATGATTCGCTTTGTGAATTTGTGATTTGAAATACCCATTTTACAAACAAAAACTTATCTTATCCTAAGGAGGAACTAACAACGCCATTTCGAAATGTCAATCGCTATTGGTCAAAGAGAATATTAACACTACTTTAATTGGTTGTTTGCTCCACCAAATGCGATAACAGCGACTCTCACTGGGCCAGATAAGCTTGTGGCACTATCGGAGTGCAACTTTATAAGTCTCAAGTCCGGCCTTATGGAGTACTGCTGTCATCTGTGGGAGCACCTGGATACCAGTTTGGGCCTTTAGACTCGGTTCAGCGTCGTGCCACCAGAATTGTTGAAGATCCCGAACTCACAAGTGGTTAAGAGCTCCTCAGTCTGAGGAGAGACTTTGCCTCCTTATGTGTATTCTACCACTTGTACAACGGAGAGTGTTCTAAAGAATTGTTCGACTTGATGCTCACGGCTATCTTCCACCATCGCAATTCTCGCCATCGACATCCATCCATCACACATTGAAACCAGAATGGTTTCGAACTGTGCGGGCTTAACGGAGCTTCCTTCCGCGGGCGCTCAGACTGTGGAATGAGCTCCCTGCCGTGGTTTTCCCAATGGAGTACAGCATAAGGTTCTTCAAAAAGGGTGTGAGTGAAGAGATTTTTGCAGACTCGGCAACGCGCGAGTGATACCCCTGGTGTTGTGTGTCCATAGGCTACGGTAACCGCTTTCCATTAGGCGGGCCGTATGCTTGTTTGCCACCTTAGTGGTATAAAACAAAATATCATTGAAAGTACAAAAAAATATTTCACATAATTTTGTAGTCCAGTGACATATGTAACATATATCCCTATCTTGCTTTGTCCTTATTCTATGCAAATATTTAGTATTATGAATAATCCAGATCAAGATATCCACTTTCCAACACTATTTCTATAGGATCTAAAAATCCACATATAATTAGATGACAACTAATTTTAGTTTGACATTTCTAATTTTAGATATAATTTGACCTAAAACGTGACCAACAGAGTAGGAAAATTACACACTTAACTAAATTGCTGTCAAACTAAATTTTAGTTTAATCGTACGCCAACTGAATAGGAAACGTCGATTTGACACGACTTAAATTTTAGTAAAGAATAGTTTAGTTTGTGCCAACAGAATCGGCACCAATAACTATCCAATAAAAAACGTGGGAGTATTTCTTCATTATCCTGGCAGCCCTACACGCAACCTGGCAGCCCTAAACACACCCTGGCATCCCTAAACGCACATTGTCACACGTGTTCCTACAGTGCTCTCACGCACACATAGCTAAATACGAGCCTCACAGTGCTTGTCCCGTACATTACATCTGCCTACTATTCTGTAATCTGTGGGCCAAACAATACATTTATTAGGACAACGAAATCCCAAAATGAAACCTAGTTACAGAATATCTCAGTCATAGAAACATGTAAGATTAAATAATGTGAATCGACAATAAGCGAATAAATCCTGTGATAAACAGTCAAGGTCCCCCGCGGGGAAAGCAGGGTGCGTGAGTGAAGCGACGTGTGCCGCGATCGCTCTTGACACTTTAATTGGGGGATGTCAAAATGTTGGTGTTTTAGGCATTTAAGTAGGTAATGTGAATTGAATTGCGTTTTATAGATGTTTTGTTCCAGCTACCTGCATTTCAATAACTATTTGTCATGAATTCCCGAATGAGTAATTGTTTTCTTGACCTTCCTCGAATATCGAAGCAGGTCATTACATATAAAATCCTTGGTTACTTATTTATTAGGTACTTGATGTTTGTAGTCAACCAACTTTGCAGTTTTTCTTCTTTAGAAAATGTTCTTATGCTTGTGTCAAATGATTTTAAACTATGTGCTGTTTCACCACAAGGCTTATTTTAAAGAATCGCCATTTATCTAAGTTGTCATAACACAAACTAATCTGCTTACCAATCGCCTGAGTGATAAAAACAAGTCATGTTTGCAACTCAGCGTGTGTAATAAATTAATACACAACACTATTGTGCAATCGAAATTAAAATACATTTAAACTTTGATTACGAAAAAGGGTGGAGCTGACACAGTTTAAAATTTTTGTCAATGCATAAATTTCAGTAGCTCTGAACCTTCTCGTTGATTTTCATTATAATTATTCGCTCTTGGTTCGAATGCATTAACTGATCTAATATTTTTTAATATTACGTAGCATAAAAATATATGTCTGGATAAAAAAAAACAAGAAAAATTAACAAGGCTACTCCATTCCTCCCATATTCAGTTTTATTTATGCATTACCGATTCATTCTGATATGTCATCGCTTTGCACGGTCGGTGATGCCCTTTGAGGCGGCCCTGTTGCGGCGCCCTCATCCAAATGTAAACCCTTTTGTACTTCATTATTCAAATTATCAACACTTTTTTGTATCATAATAGTTGAAACGTTCTTAAAAGCTTCTTTATTTCGAATTCTAATCGTTTGTTTTAAAAAAGGTTTAAAATTACAGGTTGAAAAACAGAAGACTCTTAAGGACGTTCGATTTAAATTTGTATGTGGAAAGTAATACAGTGTAAATTCGCTTGTGAAATAGGGACCATGGGAATCCACTATTAGGTATCACATTCATTTCATCTTATGATAGGTAAACGGCTATAAATAAACTTCATGACAGAATTACATACATTTAAACTACAAATCTTGAGCTAACAGTTACTTTAATCCATCATATAAATAATCTGCTCAACCAGATAATGCCCGGGGCATAATCACTAAAAACCTAAATCCATGACTAGAATAATCTCTAGAAATGAGAACGCGTCGACCAGTGACAGTAAATATTATGATTTCACCCAAGATCTTGCATCGCTTACGTCAATGTGACGTCTGTTTCATTATACAGCTTTTACCTAATCTTTTCTTTCTAATACCCGACGATCTTATTGTCTGTCTACGAAAGGCCATAATCGCTTGTTATAGATTTAAAATAAGTAGGATTACACTATTTTGATATTGACGACGGTTTATAAATTATTTCGCGGTATGTCCGGTCGTCTCTCTTTGTCTCTCAATTATATTGTTTTTGAAGTCATTAAATTAATCCGTGGCTTTAAATTGATCAAAAGGATTTTTTTGTCACAAATGCAGTAGGTTATCAATAGATTTATCAAAACGCGAGTTCGTGGTGATTTCGCTAAAGCTTTTAATGCTGCTTATTTGTGATGCGGATTTAAATAATAAACTATGTCGTAGCACAATTTTCACTCACGTATCGCAACAACACAGGTGCACGTTTTTTACGTAACGTTAAGAGAGTATGTACCTACTCGTAAATTTCTTAAATTAAATGCCAAGATAGTAATTCATTAAGTACAGTCGAAGACAAAGATATGTATACACGTATCATTATAAAAAAGAAGTAATCATAAAAAGCTCCAATAATTTGTACTCATTCAAATGCTAACAAATATGTAAACAATATAGACAACATAAATATGTACCCGACACGATCATTAATATGTACACGTTAGATAAAGTAAAAATATGTATTCCCTGAAAGATGCATAAAATTGTTACCACTCAATGTGCCAAAAATATGTATACAACCATCTGAACAATGATGACACTGAAGTTCACACAACATTCATTGATATATTATGTAGTACCTACATATACAGGGTGAATTTTTTTTTCTAGCCAGTGAGGGCAACTTCTGAGCACGGTCTTAGAGAAAAATGCTGAAGTGAACCCCGAGCTAAATTTTGAAGAAAATAAAAATGCCATTAAATTATTATTTTTTTAAATGTGTTTTAAATTTTTTTCAAATTTTTTTTTTCTTTTTCTACTTCTACTTCACAATACGAACAAAATTATGTATGACAATCTTGGTCTGAAGTTGCTAGAAGTTATTAAAATTGACCTCAAATTTTTTGTCAGAATGCTAAGAGCCAATTCTTTATGGTTAAACATAGTGAGGTCTCTGCGAGATCTGCTCTACTTCGTCAAACTTTACGCAGCATAAAACCATGGTCAAGGAAAATATAAAATAATATTTTGGATAACTTCTAGCAACTTGAGAGCAAGATTGTCTTACGTAATTTTGTTCATATTGTGACGAAGAAGCAGAATTTCGAAAAAAAAAAATTTTTTGAATAAATTCAATATCTTCGAAAATACTAATTTTTTTAAATAAATTTTAATGGCATTTTAATTTTCTTCAAAATTCAGCTCGAGGTTCCTTTCAGCGTTTTTCTCTGAGACCTGTAGTTCAGAAGTTGCCCACACTGGCTAGAAATAAAAATTCGCCCTGTATATATCGCTGCACACATTATTAAATATTTACGTTTTGTGATGTCTATAGAACAGGGCATGACGTCATTTGCGTGTCATTTGTTTCATTAAGTACACTTTTAATTTGAACTAGCGACCCGCCCCGTCTTCGCACGGGTGCAATGTCGTGTGGTGTCGAGCGATGTGCGCGTCCGCGCCCGTCTCGGCCCGTCCCTTTACGGTATCGCGAATACTGTGTCTTACTAATTTTAAATCTGTGATAAAGAAAGAGCAAACTTTATCTCCATTAAATGTCCATCGTGACTAACTTATTAAATTACATAAGGATTAATATTATATGGGTCAAAATAACTTCGAAATTATAACCCATAAAAAATATCTCAATCGCATAAAAATTGTTAGTGTGGGTTATCCATAGAATATAATTATAATAAGGTCCTTCTAAAGTCTTGGCGTATATTTTTAGAGATGGTGGAGATAGGTCATTAATAATCAAAAAAAAATTAGAAAAATAATCCGTACATTATAAATTAATACTTGGTACTTACGTAAAGTTCAACTTTGTTTATTTTTTTCTCTTTAACCATCAGACCGATAAAAAGTGGCAGCCATTTTAATTATTTAGTAACTGGTCCGATTGCTCTCAAAATGGATATCTGAGAGACACTTGGGCCACATTATATGAATCTTTGCTCAAAATTTAAAATAGTGTCCGCCATTTTGAGAGACCCTTGTCTCAAATATCAATTTTGAGAGCAATCGGACCAGTATCTCAAAAGTCCAAAATGGCGAACACTTTTAAAAAAATTTGAGGATAGATTCTTGTTTTGTGACCCCGAGGACTCTCAAATATCGATTTTGAGAGCAATCAGACCAGTATCTAAAAAGTTCAAGATGGCGGACACTTTTTGAAAATTTTGATAATAGATTCTTGTTTTTTGACCCCGAGGACTCTCAAATATCGATTTTGAGAGCAATCGGACCAGTATCTCAAAAGTAAAAAATGGCGAACACTTTTTCAAAAATTTGAGGATAGATTCTTGTTTTGTGACCCCGAGGACTCTCAAATACCGATTTTGAGAGAAATCGGACCAGTATCTAAAAAGTTCAAAATGGTGGACACTTTTTCAAAATTTTTAGAATAGATTCTTGTTTTGTGACCCCGAGGACTGTTAAATATCGATTTTAAGAGCAATCGGACCAGTATCTCAAAAGTCCAAAATGGCGAAGACTTTTTCACAATTTTGAGGATAGATTCTTGTTTTGTGACCCCGAGGACTCTCAAACATCGATTTTGAGAGCAATCAGACCAGTATCTAATAAGTTCAAGATGGCGGACACTTTTTCAAAATTCTGAGAAAATATACTTGTATTTCGACCCCGAGGACTCTCAAATATCAATTTTGAGAGCAATCGGACCAGTAACTAAAAAGTTCAACTCCACTATGGAGTTCCAGTGCTTACCGTTCTTCTCCATCATCAGACCCTGAAAACCATATAAGGTCAAAGTTCATTTCACGAAAACTCCAACAACCCCAAACACGGCTAGGATACGTTGTTCCGCTATAGAGTTCTAGTGCCCACCCTCCTACTCCATCATCAGACCCTTAAAACCATATATGGTCAAAGTTCATCTCACGACAATTCCAACAACCACAAACATGGCTAGGTTACGTTGCTCCGCAATGGAGTTCCAGTGTCCACCCTCCTACTCCATCATCAGACCCTGAGAAACATATATGGTCAAAGTTCATCTCACGACAATTCCAACAACCCCAAACATGGCTGGGATGCGCTGCTCCGTTATGGAGTTCCAGTGTCCACACTCCTACTCCATCATCAGACTCTGAAAACCATATATGGCCAAAGTTCATCTCACGACAATTCTAACAATCCCAAACACGGCTACGGCTACGTATCTACTAATTCAAAATATTTGAAATAATAATCATGAATAAATATGTCACGACGAATTGTTGAAATTGCTTAGTGAGTGCCCTGTTACAGGGAGCGACAATAACTTTACCTTTCTCAACGACTTGATCACATCATGCGGTAGGCGACGTTGCCAGCCAGCTTGCGCACGAGCTGACAACATCGCGAGTGCGAAACTACCAACGTGTCCGAACACAAAATTATTGATTTTTTTAAAAACCTTTTTCAAATACCTACCGTTTTTCAATTAAATTCCATGAAGGCCTTGACTTCAATGAGTTTACATATTTTTGACTATAAAGATGAATACATATTTATGGTATTTAGATTGTTCACAAATTAATGATTTGATACATGGATATATATTATTGAACTTGTTGTTTACATACATAATTGTCCAACAGTGTTTACTTATTTTTGAACTTTTGTATGTTCCCATATCTATGATAATGTGAACGGCTACTTTTTATGAGGCTTGGTGGTGTATACTTATTTTTGTCCTCGACTGTACTCGCCGATTTGCATCCCGACTTGTAAAACCATTAATTATTTAAACACATCATCAACATAGCTATGTTTTTTCGATCTAGTGGTACCTGTTTATATTCTCGAGCTTTACTTACTTTGGTCCACGTTCTGAGAATGGCGAGTGCAACAACAGGAGGTATGTGTTCTCTCCGTCTATTTATATCGAACAATATTATTGATCGGCCATCGGCGCGCGCTCATCGCCAAATCACGCCCAACTGTTTCCATTGGCAACGCTGCCATTGTTTCAATCAGCTTAATGATAACACTCCGTCTTCTCTGTACCGGAGTGGGTCATATCCATAAGATATTTATGACAACTCTCAACCACCTGCGATTGTACAACAATAAATTATCACGGCGCAGCTGGTATCTTCTATCAAAAATCACATTTTTATATCATCTCTAACATTAATAATGCTATCAAAATGCGGTTGAAATGCCAAAACGACGGTTGGCTGTAAAATATAAGCGCCAATTGCTAGGACATCTCCGCAGAGCTATTAAATAAAAGTCTTTTTACATTAGATAAATCGCGTACGTTATTCGGGAACATCTGTCCCTTGCCGATTACGCCCATACATTATGCTCAGTTTGTTGTTTTTAATAAAAAGTTTAATCCGTTCGGTTATGACGGCAATTTGTCAGTCCGATGGAAAAACTTGGTCGATTACCGGTGGCGCTCCACGTATCGGCAAAAGGGACTATCGCAGCCGTTCACCGCTTTTTTTTTATTCGCGTGATTATGTCATGTTTATTTATGCATTCGCTTTTGTCTTCCATTAGCGCTTTTTCTTTTTTATCTTCGCCGGCCATGATTCACTTAAATGTATTCTCGGTGTTTGGTGTTCATGCATTTGCAGGAAACTTTTAAAATTCGCAATTCCTTTTCATATTTTTCCATCAGATCGCCATCCGTCGTCCGGAAACTGGTATCGTCGAGTTGTTACAGTTTCAACACCTTGTAACATCTTACTCTGTACATCCATTAACGATTCAATGCGATCTTAATGAAGAGCCGATAAAATGTATATTGTGATATTCGTCACGACTCCCGAGCAATTAATTCAGATACTTCTTTTTGGGGTTTTGCTTTATGGTCGTTGAGATTTAGTGACCGTCCCGTCGGCTGATTTGTGCACACATTTTGCCATATTCTTTGTCGTGGATCTTAAGTGTGCAATATATTGTGAGAAACAAATTTCGCGTCGAGAGATCCCTCGTTAAAATGCACCGTTAAAAGTGCCACAAATTAAAAAACAGAAATTATGGAAACACTTCTCGATTTTCAGATAGTCTTGATTATTGATGCTACTGAGTCAATTAATACATTAGGTAAATTATAACATTAGGTAGATAGGCACCTACTTGATTAATTGCAACAACAAAAACTCTTTGTATTCTGGACCGTATTCAGGAACATCTAGACATAACCGACTATGGGTACCTATTTCTTTACGTAGAAAACATGTGGAGCATTTCTACCTGCTAACCCAATTTTTTCTTGTTACAGAACATAGGCAATGTACAAGCGGAGATGGAACTCCAAAGACTGCAGCAGGAGCAGTTGCGACGCCAAGAGATGGTTCGACGTGGACAGCACATGTACCCTGGACCGCCGCTAGGTCTCTTACCTTTACTTGAGCAGATGAGACCACAACCGCCTCAAGCACCTTCTAATGTAAGTTATAAATTTTTCGCTTCTTCTTATTTTAAAGAATTACTCTGTGTATTTTTCGTTATAATTACATACTTAATTAGGTAAAGACTTCTTCTACTGGCCACTTTCTGAACATTCAAAACCCTTTTAATCCTAACTTAGTAACATAATTAGGTAATTATACCTTAAATTCAATTTCATCTGATAAGGACAGTTAGTAAAATGTCGTAAAATTTTAAACAAATTAGAGTAATTAAAAAAGAAATCGATTCCTCCTATCGCGTCTTGATTTGTAAAAGGTTTTAAAGTAATTTACGCTATCAATAAAATGTGAATTCTTTTGTCGACCGTAACAAACACATAAAGTATTCGATTCAAAGAATCTTGCCATGCCCTTTTTAGTAAGTTTGATTTCTTAAATTAATTAATGATACCAGCAGTTGAATGATGAGCATTAGATTCGTTTGGCACATGTCTACAATTACACAATAGGTAATCAATGATACATAATAAACCAGAAATCAATAAAAGTAAGCTAATATCCTGCTATCACCAATAATTGTCATTGTGGTTACTTCTTATAGACTAATAGCGTAATACTCGCTTGATTTTGAATATCTACCTATGTAATAAACGAAAGTTGTTTCTCTATGTAATTAGGTATACATTTTTATCCGCAATATGTTATGTAAAATTATAATTAGATGTTCATCATACTGAGTTCATTCGTCATCCAGTTTTTGTCTACAACCATTTAGCTTGTTGTTTCTGTTCGATCATAACTAACGTAACATCCTTTCGCTGCCGAAACTTTATTTATATCTTGGTGAAGAGAACGTTGATTGTCTTTTTTTTTTATTTCGAATATCGAGTGTTGTAAATGTTTATTATGTTAATTTTAATTATAATTTCTTGATATAAGTAATGGCTGACTATAAATTATGCAAGCTTCTGTTGCTATTGGGGTATTGGTATGAATTTCTTGTAATAGATCACACCGATGGTTGAAAAAAATCGATGACGAAATGCGATGAGTATTTTTAATCTACTAATAGATTCGGGTAAGAAGATAAAAGTATGAGATATATTGGTACTGAGGAATCCCATGAGACCCAAACATTAAGTATTGCAGCATAAAATAAACAAACAAGGCGTCTATTAGCTACAATACCTCTTCTAATTCCATTAGCCAGGCAGGGCGATCAGCCTTCACGACCACAAGTTAGCACTGAGCTTAGACCTTCCCTAGAAAACAAAACAAAAACGAAGAGATTTTCTATAGTAATATTTCGATAATCTAACCAAATCATAAATTCCAGGTACAACAGTCACCCTGGCCAGCAACAGCGCAGCTCGCTCAGCTGACAGCGAGCGCCCGCTCCCCCCCACCTCAAGACCCCGACACGCCACTGAACCTCAGCAAGCAACGGTCACCGTCGCCCGCGCAGCGGCCTTCCATGATGCTGCCGCGGTTCGTGCCCTACCCACCAATGGAGGAGGCGCCACAGTATAGCATGCAGAAGGATGACGATTACAACCAGCAGTGTAACAGTAAGTTTTGTTTTAGATTGAGTGTTTTTGTGTCAACTTTAATGCGATCGTATTATGACTTGGAACCATGATTTAGCTAGTTACAGTATTACCCAACTAATATGGCTTACCAATGTACCTGCGCAGAAGAAACATTTTTAAAGCGCGGGAAATGCTATTGGTCGCCCGCTGCCGCCATGTTAGCGCGCCCCGTGCGGAGGGGCGTGACTTGCGAGTGAGACGGAACTAACAGCTGCAGTGTATTATGAACTTTATAGTAGTGATATAAGGTTGATTGTAAGTTTTAAGCATTCTTTCGTTAATCTTCAGGGCCATACTTTCTTTTCTGTGCGAACGAAGATTCACGATGAGCCATATCAGTTGGGTATATTACGCTATATATGTAGTAGTAGCTATATACTACGACGAACTAAGTAATACATCTACTTTCTCTACTTAAGTAATCTTATTCTGAGATTCTTCCTTATTTTTGCCTTCTAATCGCATAATAAAAGAATTTCAATAGTTCTGAAAAGTTAATTTGCAATATCGCTCCTGAATCAAAGATGTTATTCTGTCCGTTTAAAAGTTGCTATTTAATGAGTGTGACATGCAAGATGGTCTACTTGTTTATTTTGTACTAGCACAGCATTTAACTACATACTATGAAATTTGAAACAATTGAATGAGATGATTTTAAGTGACACAGTTGTAGCCAGGGATCGCTCCCACATGAGTCAGATAATAGGTACGCGCGCACTATGACGTTAACAACGCGTCGCACGCGCGTAAGAGTTCCAAAAATATTAGAAACGGCTGTCTAATCAAATCATTTATTAGCCTTACACGTGGTGTAGACATAAACTTGTCAAATTTAAAAGTGGACAAGGTCTAATTGACTGATATACCAACACTAAGTATTATATGAGTATCAACTGATGCCTGCTTCGTCTTTTCTACCTTTATACGAAATATTTCAGAAATCATTAGTGTTCTGCGTGGCATATTGTAATTTTATAATAAAATAGTATAGTCTCATATCAGGTGAGTTTCTCAGTCAACCATAAACGTAACCACAAATTCATGGCCTGTGCATATACTTTCTATAGGTAATTAACTCCATGTTGAAAATCTATAAGCAAGCTTCTCACATAAATTCTACCAACTACTATGGTTTCTACGATGTTTTCCTTCACCGGAAATTCAAGTAAAAAATAGGGTTCGAATCGACATTTGCTACGAGATTCGACGTCCCTACCACTAGCTATCATCCGGCGCCTCCTCATCATCTAATTCTGTTAAATTTCAATACAAGATCAAGTCAAGAGCAACACCAATTAGTTATATCGCAGGTGTGCGATACATTCATGCACTTATTTATGGCATGTTAGCGGCACACCACAAACGATTGGAACTTCTTTCACATAATTTGCATTTGATGTCATATAAAATAGACGTTTTATAAGTAGGTATGAATATTTATCGGCAATCATTATATTTTATGTAACCTGTTTCAAATGGTTTGTGATTCACCATTAACAGGCGTCTCAAAAAGTAAGTTAATTGTTTGTATCATAAACTTTCGGTAAAAGATGCGCATTAAATCGATCAATTGTAATTAAGACTGACAATCATGCTCGTCTTTCATTATCATAAAGCCTTAGGTGATATTGTAAAGAATAAATTATGCTGTAGGTATTTAGATGGTAAATAAGTCAATGTTCAAAATAATACATATTAAAACGACCATGAAACCAAATCAAATTAAAAATTACACTAATCAGTTGAAAACTGTATGCACTTAATATAAGCTTGTTCAAGCAATACTTTAATAACCGTATCAATTTTAATAACACAAAATCCACTGGTGTTACGTAATAACTGGACCAAAATAAACAAGGAATCGTCTTGAATAAATAGATGGTTATACGTTGAAATGTTAAAATGTAGAAATGTCCCGTGTCGCCGCCAAACATTTTGATGTTTCTCATTTAATTGCTTAATATAATTAATATGTCTTGTGCACCGTAAAACGGTTACAGTCCGGTAAATATCGAAGTCGATGTAGGCCAGCTCCAGCAAGATTCATTGCGGTATCGCGGACTAGGTGTACCAAATTACATGTAGGTACTTTCATACAGTTCTATTAATTTATGGTGCACAGCTCTTCTACTACGTAGTCCTGATGCCATTAGTAGAAAGTGCAGACCTAGAGATCCTAATGAATTAATCTAAACAACCGAAGTAGGTACCTAATTCTTACATCTTCAATTTGCTACCATCACATTGGTCAGTCCCCCTTACGTGTACAAATCGGATGCCAAAATAGACGAAGACAATAAAATTGTTCTGTAGAAGTTGTAAGGGGTCCCATCCCCACTCATCAGTCACCGTACGTCATGGAGGAGACTTTCATAGCAATAGTAAAGATGGATGAAGTGCCGGCAATGTAACCGATGTGTGGAAATGCACCTTAAGATCTGAAACTGAGATTCGCATAATACATTCAAACGTCATTCAAAATTTGAAGATAGGCGCAGTAACTACACATCAGATTACATTAATTACTGTTGATAATCATCTCGAAGTCGAAAATAAATCTAAAGGAGAGTTTTAATTCTTTATGGTGTGTTCCATACCTTGTTTTTGTTTTTATTGCGACGAAACAAGTTGAGATTCTTTAAATTTTAGGGCCATTGTCGTTAGCGGTTTAGTTTACTGTTTTGGTTGAGATCATCTAAATATATCAAGTTAAAAAATAAAGCATCGGTGGATAAGGCAATTAACGAAGGGCATAAATGTCTTAGGGAAATATTATAAATCAAAAATGCTCATTATACCGCCTGAAGGTTTAGCAATTTGTTGTCACAAGAAAAGCACGTATTGGTCTAACGTTAAGTTTTAGTTTACAAATGATAAATTGCCTCTATTTCCATACACGTGAGGTTAAAGATCCTGTTATCAGCGGCAATAATAGGAATAACTCCTAGATAGCCCTATATCCTAAATAATAGGAACGTTAAGTCTTTCATCGA
This sequence comes from Polyploca ridens, assembly GCA_951394255.1. Taxonomy (NCBI): domain Eukaryota; kingdom Metazoa; phylum Arthropoda; class Insecta; order Lepidoptera; family Drepanidae; genus Polyploca; species Polyploca ridens. The sequence goes on from OX596263.1 coordinate 7,440,501, forward strand.
TTTATCACTTATATAATAAAACTAATACCTATTTTGAATAGTTGGCGCGATCCCAAAACAAAATGGTTACAAAATCGAGTGTCGTATCGTTTCCTTTAAAACAAGAGAATTGCGTGAAATGCGAAATAGATGGCGCTCGAGACGCAAACTTCCGCTCTCTTCGTTGCCCCGCCTTATGTACAGTCGTGTACAATATTTATTAAAAAGACTTGCAATTTTGATCAGGTAACATTTGTTTAAAAGTTCCTGTCTAATGTAATGGCTGCATAAAACAACTTACCTATTCTAATTTTAACATATTTAATTATGAAAGGAGATAAAACAAAATTCTTGTGATTTTACGACATAATAAAATCTAGATTTTTTGAATTAATTAAATACGTTTTAGTAAGATCTAAATAAGGCTAATCGAATCGTAAACATGTGAATTCTAGAATAGTCAAACGAGTTTAAAGAAATTAAAAACCTTAATTAAGTAGTCAAAGATAGGATATTACTAGGAGCTACACGGTCCAGAAGCATTCTTAATGGATTTCTATGGGGGATTCCTATGTTTAGCTGAATATACTTAGTTGGTATACATTATTTTTGCAAAACAATAATACACTACCTTAAACAGCATAGAGCATCAAATATTAATTTATCGAACAAAAACTACTCTGTACCAATGTATTTAAATCACATTCGCCAACACTTCAGTCCCCAACAGTACCAACCCATCACACTCATGCGCCGAGACAGTGTATCGCGCGCGAATCGACCGCTGTAGGATGTTATAAATTATCTAACACCGTGTCAAATTAATTCGTGGAATGCCCAAGCTGAGTGGTCGATGTTTCCCGTTCTGGCATGCTTATTAATTGTCCAGGCACTTGCTTGGGAATCAGTCAAGCGTGATGTGACCCACATAATGCGCGGGGGTGCGCGCGCGCAATAATCGTTATGGAATTTGATTGGTGCAAATGTTGTCTTTAATGCCGACGAGCTTTATTTACGCGCGCGCTAATAAAACGAGATCGAGCGCATTTAATTTTACTGTTATGTAATGTTGATATTGTGTCATAGTTATGCTTACTGCCGCGTCCGTAATAGTTTGTTTTGTAAAGTTGTGCGCGAATTATTTAATAAGGTGTTTTTTTTTTGTCAAAATGTCACTAGATTCTGGTATCATTATTAATTTAATGTTAGTGAACAAACATTGAGACAAAACATTAATTTTGTTACGATGTAGGTACCTAAGTAAAAGTAACTTCTGTAAGTGGTCCTTAGTCAGGAAGGGCCAAACAATAGTTCTTACGAGGATACCTTATGAAGTTATGAATTTAGTAAAAAGTTCGACGACAAATAAGTAAAAATAACAACATTAAGAAAGTTCCTAGGTAAAAACTACATTCCCAATATATTCCCGTGTACCTTATTACAAGTAGGTACGTATAGGCACCAAGCCTATACGTACCTACTTGGTGGATTGGTGTAAAAAAATCTCAATGTTAATTAATGCAAAGTACCAATTTGATCGATTCAAATCTTATTGAACAAATTTCCATGGAGATACTCGCCATAACAAAAGACGTAAACCAAAAACTGTTCTATACACTCCTTCATGGTTAATCTCTGTTTAACGATTGTTTTACGGCCCGCACTCACTGTAAGCGATAATTTATAGCGTGGCTTAGCGCGGCTTCCGATTGTATCCGTTGCCTATTCCGACAATACGACAGGACATTAACATTTCATATCTTATTTATATTTCGGAGATATATTTTCATAATTTCTCGTAGGCGTATCGGAATTCCATGTTTATGTGGTTTTATTGTGGCAATGAATGTCGATGTTTGCGTAACGACATGTTAACTAACGTTGGATAAATTATGGTCATCTGAACAAGCGTTCACGCTTTTGTGTCAATCGTGTGAACACGCTTGGAATATTACGATTTACTAATACAAAACACGTTGTTAGGTACTAAAATTTCACTGTTTCAGTTTTGTAATATTCTCGAATCTTAGACAACTTCCTTTTTTTGTTTATTTCAACTACGATTTTTTTCAATTACAGCATCATCTTGGGGTCAATCACCATCAGAAGAGGCAGAGAAAGCTAAACTGGTGCGCCAGCCAAAACGCGACGAGGCAGGAAAACCTCACATCAAGCGACCAATGAATGCCTTTATGGTCTGGGCTAAAGACGAACGCAGAAAGATCCTAAAGGCCTGCCCTGACATGCACAATTCAAACATATCAAAGATCTTAGGAGCCAGGTGGAAGGCAATGTCGAATGCTGAGAAGCAGCCCTATTATGAAGAACAGTCGAGGTTGTCCAAACAGCATATGGAAAAGCACCCAGATTACAGGTGAGTTAACGTTTATTTCTTTGTTTAGGTGGCATTATAACCCAGCACATGAGGCATAAGACTTCTCCCTTATCACACTATACGGTTACACCCTCAACCTGCTAGTTTCAGAATGTTGTGTGTGAAAAATCCAACGTCCTATGACAGAAAATAGGTACCTACATACTCCTAACATTCGTAGTCTAATGTAAGTATGTTTAATTATATAAAAGTTTAATTTGGTCGTCCGCCTTTTTCAGGTACAGACCACGACCGAAAAGGACCTGCATCGTAGATGGCAAGAAGATGCGGATATCTGAGTACAAGAACCTGATGCGCTCGCGCAGGCAAGAGATGAGGCAGCTGTGGTGTCGGGACGGTGGAAGCGATCTAGGCTTCCTCCCCAATCTATCGTCCCCGGGACCGTCAAATTCTTCCCCACCCCCAAATGGAGGGAACTACATGAATCCCGCGTTTTCTCCACCACTATCACCGCGGGAGGAAGATTGAGGAACGGCGCGCGGCTGGCCTTACCCGCACGCCGCGCCTATGTCCCTCTCACACCACCCCTGGTAGTTCTAGACTCATCTAGAACAACTTTAAAGACTATTCGATACGGAGGTTGAATCTCTATACCCCTCTCTGTTTACGCCTTTCCCTTTCTGTAAATAGACGCGTTAGGGAGATAGCTAGTTCTCGATGTAATATCTACGATATAGGTTGTTTATTGCCAGTGTCTCAAATTGGATCTCTCGTTTATACAAATACATTATATTATTAATGAGATTATTCCATTAGCGAATTAAGAAAATTCTGTGACACTCAACCCGTGACATAAATATATTGTTTGTATCAGCGGAATGCATTTTCTATTTGAAGAAAATTTGATATTTTTACAATGACACGGGTTTCGATGTCTTGTTTAAATTTTCACAGGTCCTTCGAGCCTGATATTATTATTAATTATCAATATTTTGTAAAACCGTAGAAGTTTTTGGCACAAAATAGAATATTACCTATCCCATTTTATAAAAAAAAAAATTGTGCCAAACGTGTATTAAACCAAGTAGACAATTAGAAAAAAATGTAAATATATAATATTACTTGAGTAAGATTGTTCGTTTGTCATTATTTAAATTAGCAAAGTTGAGTGGACGAAACCGATAACCGGTTCTACTGGTTGAGTTGCAGTGAATTCTATGTAAATAAGTACAATTCCCATTTTGTAGATAGACATTTAACGGTTATTTTCGAAGAATTACGGCTAGAAGTTTATTATGTAAGATTCAGAGATTTAATTGTTAGTTTTAGTGTTATTTTAAGCGTACTTTTGAATCTTGAATATCGTGTGGCCATGTATAATAAATAAATCTTATTAAAGAAATTAATCTTATATTTGTAGATGCTCTAGACACTAAGCGACTAAAAAAGTATCAAGCCAAAAATTTGAAGCGGAATGCTTGAAAATTTGTGTTTTGAACACGTGAACTCGTTAAAACCCAGTGAGATAAACGCATAATTTTTTAAATAATAAAACTGAATACTCATAGACTTGTAGGAATCTGTAATAGAACTGTTTTTAATAGTACGCAAGTCAAAAGTGTATTTACTTACGTATAGAATATTAAATGAAAAAGTGGTATGAGAAAAAAATAACAGAAATATTATGTATAAAGACAGATAGGTATATAACTGCAGTATCTTTACAACACAAATAATTTAAAAGCGAATCATATTTTTTTTAATTTAAACTGCAGTGAACTAAGACTAATGTTGCACCAGTAAATAAATGTCAATTCTAGATTTGTCAATTTGTTCTTTTGTTCTACGTTCTATTAGATAAACCCACCGAAATATTGTGGGATCATTGTAAAGGGCCTTACATTAGTTACAAACAGTTTTATATATAAAATCTCTGTTTAATTTATCAGCTTACTGGTTATACGAATCTTTTACCTACACCGATAATATTCACAACATCTACCTATATGTCTAATTTTACTATTTAAAAATTGCATAATGAGCTGAGAATTTATTTGTTGATACTTTTGCTACTTTATAAGTAACTAATGTGCTTTGGCGCTGACAGGAAATTTTGGCAAGGCAAAATATACTTAAATATATAAAATTAGAGTTGAAATTTCACGACGGTGTGTTGTTTGTAGTAATCAAGCGACGCCCTGGAATGATTTGTAGCATTGATAATTAAACTGTATATTCATGTAGTTTAAGTATATTATGCATTGTCTGTCTACGCCAAGCAATCTGTTTGGTCGATGACGTAAAGCCCTTAACAAAATATAAGTAAAAAAATATTCGCTTTATCAAATCGTGCAATTTATATAAGTAGATAATAGATATTAGTCTACACGCATAATTAACTACAATTTATAATAATAGTTATTAGAACAAAGTTGTATAGATACACTAGTACTTGTAAAATGTTTAAAAACACTTGTTTCACAACGTTGATTGCCATTTTTTTTAATTTTGTTATTTATTTTTCTAATTATAAATTTTTGTTTTTGTTTTCAATTTTTCTCTTCTCTTTAAGTAATTGTATGCCAGTAATTATTCGACTTGACGTTTAGCGTTATAATAAGATGCGTAAAACATAAATGTGTATGTGAAATTTAATGTTCATAATAATATATAAGTAGCGTTTATTATTCATAGTAAATGTGTAAGGGTTTAGAACAGTGCCGTTAAATTATTTATTTTTTATGTTGAATTCAATGTAAATATGCGAATATTTTGATGTAAACGTTAGTAATTGTGGTTATTTAATTATTGATACTTAATACTGTGTCATTCTGCGAGTAGGATCTCACTGGAGATTTTTTTTTTATTTATTGAAATCTTGCCATATATCAGTAGATAGCATCTGAATATGTACTGGTTGTTTTTACGTACTTAAAAACTGTTTTTTGTAACATTTGAATTTAAATTATTTTGTTAAACAGCAGCATGCCGCATTACTTAGCATTCGAAAATATTTCAAATGTGTAAGTAGGTAGATTTTAGGTTTTAATACCTAGTGTAAACCAGGACACATTATTTAAAATTGTGCCAAAACCCAAAAGTATATTGAAAAATAAACATTAAAAAAATAATGCCCTGTTTGTTTTATTTACAATACTAACCTTAGGCTGCCTTCATTATTCATATTATACAACGGAAAGAGTTTAACTATCCGAAAGAGATGAAGACTACATACTACATCATATATCTTAATATATAAAATGATAAACTGATTGTTGATATATCAGCCCACAGCCCAAACCGCTGGACCTAGAGATTTGAAATTTTGCACAAAGATACCTTATACAGTGGAGGCATCCACTAAGGAAGGATTTTTGGAAATTCCACCCCTAAGAGGGTAAAATAGGGGATGACAGTTTGTATGCAAGTCCGTCAGTTTTGAAGTTAGGATCTTCAAATTTTGTGTTTAGGCTGACGATTGAAAATTAATGTGTAGTTATCTCAGCGTTTGTGATAATTCCACCACCGAAGGGAGGAAAAGGGGGATGAAGTTGGGTATGCAAGTCCTTCAATTTCAAAGTAAAGTTCACTAAATGTATTATTATATGGTGTAGGCATCCAGTAAGGAAGGATTTTTGGAAATTCCACCCCTAAGGGTGTAAAATAAGGGATGAAAGTTTGTATGCAAGTTCGTCAGTTTTGAAGTTAGGATCTTCAAATTTTGTGTTTAGGCTGACGATTGAAAATTAATATATAGTTATCTCAGCGTTTGTGATAATTCCACCACCGAAGGGAGGAAAAGGGGGATGAAGTTGTGTATGCAAGTCCTTCAACTTCAAAGTAAACTTCACTAAATATATACGGTGTAGGCATCCACTAAGGAAGGATTTTTGGTAATTCCACCCCTAAGAGGGTAAACTAAGGGATGAAAGTTTGTATGCAAGTCCGTCAGTATTGAAGTTAGGATCTTCAAATTCTGTGTTTAGGCTGACGATTGAAAATTAATATACTGGGTGGAGATTTCGAGATGGCATATTTTCGAAACCTATGTTGGGTTAGTCATGCTGAACAACTTTTACTAAGGGACCAACACTGAATACAAAAATTTTTTTTTTTACTTTTCATACATTATGATCGAGCAAGGTTGACATTCACTATGGAAAGTAAAAAATTTTTGTTGAGAATTCGTTATTGGTTCCATAGTAAAAGTTGTTCAGCATGATTAACCCAACATAGGTTTCGAAAATATGCCATCTCGAAATCTCCACCTGTTATAGTTATCTCAGCGTTTGTAATAATTCCACCACCGAAGGGAGGAAAAGGGGGATGAAGTTGTGTATGGAAGTACACTAAATTTATTATTTAAGTTTATGGTTATAAACTAACGCTGCGAATATCGGTGTTGTTGGAATTTGAACCCTTAAGGAGTGAAAAAGGGGATTAAATTTAGTATATGAAGTTCTTTATTTTCGGAGTGAAAATTTTACAATTTATTATTTCGGCTTATGGTATTGGCGTATTGAAATGACTCGCCTAAAAAACATCAGGAAAAAGAGAGGAATCGGTATTAAAACAAAAATCCGGTTAATACGAGCATTGGTATTCCTCATTTTCATGTATGGAGTGGAAGCGTGGACTATACTGGCCCGAGAAAGAAAAAGGATTGATGCATTCGAGATGTGGTGCTGGAGACGGATGTTGGAAATACCTTGGACCGCTAAACGCAACAATGCATCAATCCTATCGCAGCTCCAAATTAAAACACGATTGTCCACCATATGCCACCAACGTATTTTTTCGTATTTCGGCCACATGGTGCGCAAAGGCGATGAAAGTTTGGAAATCTGATCATAGTTGGGAACACGGAAGGAAAACGACTACGTGGTCGTTCACCAACAAGATGGTCCGATCAAGTAAAAGACTCATCGTCCTCCAAGTTTTACAGAAACCAGAAGACAGAAACCAGTGGAGGCAGATCATTCGCTCTAGAAGCAAACCCGATGTTGATCACGATCCTCAGACATGAGGGAAAGAGAGATAAGGCCTCCAAAATTATGCTGTGGAACTTGACTACAAGTAACAGCTCTCCGCCGCAATGTTATTGAGGTCAAAATATTTACTGGTTCTGCCAGAGGAGAAACAGTCTTCTTGCCACGTATACTATTGATCCCAAATCACCTTCCGTTTGAATTTAAAAGATAACAGTTCCTAATTACGGTTTGTAGACACAGGGAAAAACTCTGAAATTTGCTAGAGTTGATTTGCGGCAGGACTGTTTCAGTTTTATGTGGCATCCTCGCATATGAGCTCTTAATCTACCTGAACTTTTGTCAATATCACAAGTAGTGGCGGACAATAGCCATGAACAAAGCTCTATATTGTTACAATGATTCATATCAAGAAAAAAGAAATAATCTACGCGGACGAAGTCGCGGGCTATAAAGCTAGTACTCTATAAAAAGTTTCAGCTCCAAATAAATTACTTAAATATTCATATAAAATGTTTGCTTCCAAGTTTATTGAATTGAAATCATAACCAACGTGTCACCGCTCAATGAGGGTGATTATTTTTCACGTCACTTTTATTATTATATTGTTATTATTATTAAAAAAAAAACTCGATCTGTGCGCCTAGTAGCAAAGAAGTCGTGTAAATACCCTTTCCGTTACCAAGGGCGGATCCAAAGGGGGGTCATGGGGGTCATGACCCCCCCTGGGCCTCGGAACTATGAACTCGAATCACTAGAACTACAGGACCGATATTGAAAATTCTTACAAATGTACCTACTCTATTTTCGTGTGAATCTGCGGATAACAGCTATAGTATTGTGTATTTTGAAACCCATCCATGCTGGATATAAGTGTGACCACCCCTGACTTGAAGACTGGATCCGCCCTTGTCCGTTACACGTTGTATGTAAGGACTGGGATAGATTTAACTAACCTTACAGGTCGGTTTACTAAAGCTGGCACGTCAACACATTTACACGTTGCATAGTGTGTGTGAATAAGCGCGGCGTGTATCGCACTGCATTCGCATCATGAAAAGTCTGTCCGTCTCTCACGAGAGAGACGGACGAATATACGGTATACGAATATAGGTTGGTATTTTTTTGCATTCGTCACTTATAATTGACTGATTTCAAGCAATAATGTAATAAAACACCTGTATCGTGAAATTGCATAAGTGTGAGTACTGTGAACCTTTACTATATTACAGTCATGAACATTTATCTCGAAATATTATACACTAGGTGATAAAAAGTAGCCTATGTCACCCGGTGATAGTGTAGCTTCCCAACAGTGAAAGAATTTTTCAAATCGGTTCAGTAGTTTTGGAGCCTATTCAATGCAAACAAACAATCAAATCTTTCCTCTTTATAATATTAGTATAGATTACGTAGACATTTGTTGAGAAAAATCAATGAAAAATAATATACGAGGCAATTAATACATTTATTGTAAACAAAACATGGCTAATAATAATTAAATAGTACCTACATACAGTATTAGAATAAAACATTACTATGGCCATACATATAATTTATTGCATTTACAAAAATATTTTACTGTAATATTATTTACAATTTATTACATTAATTCATACATGACAATATAATATGAAACGTGCATTAAGTACATACATTCGAATATAAATTAAATTATATTTGGTAAAGCAATGCTACAAAAATAATATACAATATTATGACAGTAAGTAAAGATCATCGTGTATACATGTAAATGGAAACGGTATATTTATCCGAATGGGGTGATGGTTGCACCAGGCATCGAATCTATTAAATGTTTCAGCTCAAAATTAATCACTCAAGGAATTCATACCAAATTTTTGGTTCCATAAGTTAATTGAATTCAAATCATAACCAATTTGTCACCGCACTATGAGGATATTCTCATGTTCCTAACATAGGTAGATAAAGTATGTAAATTCCGTATATTTTGTTATCATCCAAAGTCGTACACTTTATTTGGATATACCCTTTCCGTTCAATGTTATTAATAATATCACGATAATGGTAATCAATGAACATGATTATTATTTAAATGAAATAATAAATTACGCTACAATAAACTGAACGCCGCCGCCGCAGAAACCACAGAATAAGAAATAGTACTACTGTACAGAAGGATCGCTCCCTAAGATTTGTTTATATCAAACGCCTCTCTTTCTATAGCTCTATCTCTTTTGGACGCGAGCCTCTCAATAGAGCGGTAGCGGCCTCCGGCTCTCGCACGTCCGTAGGTATATTTTGGTAAGTAAATAAGTAAATCATTGACGTTAGCAAATACTACAATAGCGTTTTGTATAGAATAAATTAGATCAATAAGTATTAGTGCCGCTATGCCAATTTCCAGATATGTAAGCACAAATACGTAGCGTTTGCAAAAGACAATTATTTACACTCAAGTGTACTGATTTATATGTAGATCCGTTTTAGACGTTCACTATGATTGCTAGTCCAACAATAAATAATAAGACAGTGGTGAAGCGATGACATAAATAATATTCGATGGTCGGACTACTGTGCATTATACTTAAAAATACAGCGAATTTATCGATTAATTCTAAAGCTAATGAGATTATTCAAATATCAAAAATATTATGCTTTTGATAAGACCAGCTTTTTAATGAACAAAAAGCTTTTTAATAATCCTGTCTGCACTTAGGCAGTTGCAAACAAGCAACAGAACATAAGTAGATTTTTCATAATACATAATTTAAAAGAAATCTGACAACAAAATAGTTGAGAGAGCTATGTAGCCATGTTTTAAGATGCGAACTAATACAAAACATGTTTTCTTTTTTAATTATAGAAAGGCCATTAATCACTATGTCAGTCCTAGTTTACTACGAAAGTACGACGCCAAATCATTTGCAGAAGGGTGTGGGGGATATTGTATGGAGTCAACCCTATATGACCAGAATAACACCAGGAATCTGTCTTCAATTGCTTTCCTACAATTGGCATGTACGGTTTTGCAATACCTACCATTTATCTAGAAGTTTCGGTGTGCTTCACCCATGGCACAGATTACTAAATAGTTACTACGTAACCCATGGGTTTAGGTAGGGTTGCCAACGCTCATCCTTTTTTTTCGATGACGTTATAAGCGAGGTAGGATAAGCACCAAGAGGGACTACAATGGTATAGACGAAAGATACGCTAGCTTGATTATACGGGAGGAGTCTCCAGCGGGGTTATTTTAAAACGGTCGGATTCGGAATCGGGAGCGGAATCGGAAACTTCCGAGATGAGTTTCCGACATGATAAAATAATAATAAAAATATGTATTTGCACATTAAAATACAATCAAAACTATAAGAACATCAATATTTATTGAACATAGTATGATAATAGTACAATTTAAGTGTTACAAATAAAACCTAAACTAAAATAAATATATTCCGGATGCGCCCATTGCTATTTTAATTTCCGAATTCGAATAGTTTGACGTTTCTCGACGGAAATATCAATCCGATTCATCTAAAAGTTTCCGATAGCTTTTAGCTGGCGGAATTCTTTCCGTATTTTTTTAATGTTCGTTTTTGACCATTATTTAATACAAACGCATTATTTAAACTTATATAAAGGTTAGTTGGTACTAAACGGAGTGTGTTTGCCCCTATTTTTAGGTAAATAATGAATTAGAAAGGTCGGCGGTAAAAGTAATAATAGCTACATACTCAAACTTCGTAGGAACTAAAACATATTGGTCACTCAATACCGTTACTCAAGTTGGATGCTAGATTCACTACCACTAAAAAATCTACGTAATCATAAAATATTTGTTTTATTATATTCTCCATGAATGTACTGAAAAAAAAAATACTTTGACATAGAGGGCTTTTTGGCGGGAACTTGCAAAGTGACGTTGCGTTTTCGTTTTATTTTCAAAATTTCGTGTATTTTGAGTTTTATTGCATATTATCTGTGGTGTTTTATCCTATAAAGATCAATCCTCGCGCACCAATGAAGGGAAATTAAATGAATTATGTGTATCGTGACTTCAAGTTGTCTCAAAAAGTCCGTGAGAAGTTTTAGTTTATTGACCACTATTTTAGTAACACATGACGTTTATAGACTGTGACTGACAGTGCGTACTATTATGAAAGTGATTTATTTTGTGACTAGAACTTAGGTATAACTCAAATACGATTAGGCTGTATGGCTCAAACCTTTGCCTGACTTTTTCGAATATTATAAACAACAATTACTTTGACCTATCAGTCAGTTTCCGAAGTTCGATAAAACTAGAAAACAATTTTTTTATGTTTATACATACATATAACACAATGGCCCTGATTCTGTTGTTCACACCTAAACTAATTTTAATGTCACTATGTCTCTTTCTAACAAAGAACATAAGAAAAGGATGTGAGAAATTTAGTCCTGTCAAATTAGTCCAACGCTTGTTTTCAATATAATTTTAGTCGCCATCTATCGCGGTTACGCCTAAATACACGCAAAATAAGACGGCAAAGATTAATTTGACAACTTAAAATATGTTCTATCCTTTTTCAATCATGTTCGTAAGAAAGAGATGAGATGTGACTAAAATTAGTTTAGTGCGATTTACAACAGAATCGGCACCAATGTAGACCTTAATCTAAAATATAAAAAATAACAAGTATCTGTCTTTATGCATTTGATATGAGTGTTTAAATGAAGCCTTTCAACAATGAAAATCCGTAATCATTTCGATTTTACTTTTATTTTAGTTTAGGTTTACCATTTCCTACCATTATTGAAAACAAACTTTGTAAACGCACTCCAACTTTCCGCGATCGGAACTTCATCGGATAAAGGTTTCCGATTCCGCTCCCGATTCCGAATCCGACCGTTTTAAAATAACCCCGCAGATCACCGATAATAAACAGCGCTCTAGATGACACTATACATCAATCCATGTAAAATAAACGTAAGCAAAAACACTACAAGAATATATTTGTAGTGCGATAATCTAAAAAAAAACTCTTGAAACAGTCTTTATAGTAGAATTAATTTACTACGTAAAACCAAAAGACTTGGGAAGTCCAATATCATCACTTGGCATCAAGCGAAACATGGTCAGTGACCAAGAACCGGCTAAGTATAACAAACTGCGTCGATGAAATGTGTTGAAATATTCTTGACCTGAAATTGGATTAAGAAAATGTCAAAAATATGGCCTACATCAGTGTTGAGAAGAACACTGTTTACGACACCGCGATTGTTACTATACGCATGTTAACCGGTTGAGAGCGCAAGTGTGTTAAAATCATCAGAGGCTACACTAAAAATAAAACTACGCATGTACTGGCCTAACACAACTCCAATTAGTAATTGCGTTCGAAATTACAACTCACTTCAAGAAGTAAAAAACCCCACAACATCAACTTAAAGGGACATTAAGGTCCATTGAAGCGGAGCGAGGCAGAGGAGCGGAGCGAGGCAGAAGAGCGGAGCGAGGCAGAAGAGCGGAGCGAGGGAGTACTGCAGAGCGGAGTTGCGGACTGTGTCAGTCCATTGATGCGGATCGCGGTAGTGCGGAGCGGAGTTTCGGACTGTGCGGAGCTAGGCCGAGCTTGCGGCTGCAATACCCCGCGATCGGTTTTCGACTTCTCCGCTCCGTTTCCTCACTGCGTTTCTCGGTTTTGTATGAATTTTTAAACTAAATTGCAAATCCCTGTCCACTGAAGAGGATATTTTATGCAATTCCATTGGTTAATATTGGCACAGATCCGCTCCTCTTCTCTCCACTCCGTTCCGCTCCTCTCCTCTCCACAGAATCGATAATAAAATTAGTAAATGTCTTCAAGCACCTAGAAAGGATATAGACCACATCAATGGTATATAATTAACGCATCACCAATTTGACACGGGCATAATAACCGAATCGCTGGAGCCTTGAAGAAAAGGCTCAACCTCAACAAGTACTTAATACCTTTACCTACTTAGGAGAATATTACAGAATCTGTTACTTACGTTAATATCGCACCAATACTTGAGGGAACTGAGACCTAAATCCGCTGGGATCCACTGGATGTAAGTGATAGTGGAAATCTATATCTTGGAAAAATATATGTTCCGCAATCGATATTCCTAGCTAAAGAATCATAGATATCATTATATTTGTAAATAATTCATTGAATTTTCGGGCTACATGAAGGGCATAACTTAACTTTGTTCAATTCTAAACAGGCCCCGTGAAAAGTGTGACCACAGTGAAAAACCCAAAGTCCGCCATCTTTGATTAACACTTCATTTTGCAATGGCAACCCACAGAGTGAGCAATCTGTCACGCCATTGTTGATTATAGATATATTTTCAAGAATACCAGTTAATGATAGTTTTTTGACTTGTTCGGTGTCGTTTTCTTGTAATGTTGTATCTTTTAATGAACACAATCCCCAGTGCGATGATTTGGCGGCAATTGTTATAGGTAGTGCTGTATTCTTTATTTGTCCATTTTCTGTTGTTCTGAGGAGCTTGCATATCTGAAAAAAACCAATAAAAGTATGCGTAAATTGAAAACAAACACTGGTTAGGGTTAAAATACACATTCTGTGAAAATTGCAACCGTCTACCTATAACTAATATATATGAGATACAGTCCACTGATAGACAAAGGCTTATTAATTTGGCAACCTTTGGGTACCTACGGAACCCTAAAACATAAGACCTAAGCTATAAAAAGATACGATTTCAATATATTCCTTTATCTCGAAATAAAACTACTAAATAAATAATTACCTCTTCTCTAGCATCTTCAAATAAATAGGAACTGTATAATGTGTCCGTGAGGTGACTGGCTACTGTGATATCATACTTGTCATACATAGTCACCACCAGGCAAGTATGGTAGAACTTCATCGTCAATGCACCAGGATCGATCAAATTCGCGTATTTCTCCATCAGCTTAATGGCATTTTTGCCACCAATTGACTTGATTATTATACGTCCTAAGTCGTCCCAACTTAAAGTTTCTTTTACTGACATATGATTAAACTTCGTCCCGCAATTCAGACATATATTTGCGTGCAACGTGGCATATAACTGCACAGTTTTTTCCCAAGTATCTAAAGTGAATTGCGGAAGAAACGAATGCAGTAAAGACTCATCCAACATTTGCAGCAATATCCTGAGTATATTTAACAAATCCTCATTCCTTCTCAAATAAAGTATCTTTCTCCACAAATATGGCATCTTTTTACAGATATCATAGCATTGGTCCCTCGTCTGATTCGACCATTGTATTTCGATAAATTCATCAATTAATCCAGAGAATATTGGCGTTTGGTTGGTCCTCGCATAAGGCAGCGGGAAACCACAATCGCAGCCGAGATTCGATAGTTTCTGAGTTTTCATATTGACAGATATACAAGAGTCCACGAAGTATTTGTACAAAACTTCTTCCCTTATTATAGATTCCAACAGAACCTCTTTTTTCGACGACTTATTTAAATAATTAAGAAAAATATTATTCGGAACAAATTTTGACTCTTCGACTGCTTCTATCGACACGCAGTATTGTTCAAGAAGTAACATAAGATCGTAGATCTGGCTAATATCACAGGCGTAGTTTTCAATAGTAGAAATTAAATTCGATTGTTCAGTTTCCTTACCGACTAGACTTAATCTATAACATTGATACAACGATTTGCATACTTTATCTTTTTCTAAGCTATTATTGTCTATTTCTATGGCCTTTTGACTAGATTCTTTGTAAATAATATCATTGTCTATTACAATAGGTGTTTGATCTTCGATAGGTATGTGTTCTTCGCGAGAAATCCTCTTGGGTATAATGATATCTGGTACTGGTTGTTTGTCATTACTGAGATGTTTCATTTTGCCACCAAAATCATCCCATTTTTCTTTTAATATCTTTTTGCTCGTGGTGAGCTTGTCTGAAACAGTTGAGCTAATTTCTTTCAATGTCTGCATCGCTTCTGGCGGTAATGTTCCAAAATTGTATTCGTTATGTCTCGAGGTCTCCAAATTATCATCTAGTAACGTGGATTGAGCATGATACGTGTTATCCACAATGTATATACCAGATTTCATTTGAGTAGCATCATTCAATTTTAAACTATCAAACTTTTCTAATACACTCTCAATGCTCTCCAATAATTCTTGATTCTTTATCTTATCCCTCAAGCCTGCTAAGATATGTAACTTACTTGATACGTCATCAGAAAGCAAGTATTCGCTAAAGAAGGCACATAAATCACCGCATAAGCCATACTTTTCATCAACATAGCATTTCACTAGAAATTTGTCGATTTTCATAAACCTCAAACTAATTAGAGAGCCATTTGATAACCATACATATAGCATGTCATGTTGCACTTTGCAATCTATAATATCTTTGTAGGAATCGAACCAAATCGTATCATCGACATTATCTACATTCAAAAAATATATCGAATCCTTTCGAAATGAAAATATGGCACCATTTAAAGAGTAAATTTTGCTGAAATTCACTGACTGCCCTTCATCACCACTTATATTTTCTATACTAACATTTTCATTCTCATATGAATCAACCGATACAACTTTCATAGGCCGTTTACCTAAAACTTGTTTGAATTGATGAGTTCTTTCAACTGTGCCTTCTATAGAAGCCTCCCAAAGTCTAGAAGAAGGCCTGGCACAGAAAATAGAAGTATTTTTTAATTCTTTACTAACAGCAAATCCGAGATCATCACTTACTATGTTATACTTTTTGACTTCTGTAAAATCTTGCACCATATTATTAGTAGTGCTATTTTCTATGTTCTTTTCTTTATTAACAAAACATGCTCCGTATTCACCATCTCTTAATTTCTGTCCGATTTGTCTGTATTGCTCCTGAGATGTGTCACAGATGTAGCAACGTGATAGTGTGGAAACAAGTAACATGCATGATTTCACATCTATTTGACATATCCGCGAGTCCAAATTCATGATTGTTTGTGATGAACTCTGGAACATGGTTTTTGCCTGGAATTGGAGAATTTAATAAAATTTTATTATTACAAGCTTTTATTTAACTTGCAATGTATGTATGTATGTTTGTTCATTCGGGTGGAATCTTGAAAGTCAAATTCACCCACTTCCAGTGGTCTGATTGACTTTATATTTGGAATACATTTGTATATTGGAAGACAATGCAAGTACAGTCAACAAAAAGTACAGTCACCAAAAAAAGCTTGTATTAAAAATTATTTTTTTAACAAAAACTTATAATGATTTATGACAGTGATGTGATACTGATAAGTGATGATATTGATGGTAAGCTTTTACCTGACAATTTCATCTATAGGCAATTTTTTTATTGATAGCTTTATGATAAGGTTCATCTATATTTTGAAATAAATATACCATATTATGACGCATTGAACAATTAACCTAAAGAAGCGAAGCCACCGACAATGCACTCTCATTGGTTAAGTCAAGGACACATGTGTTCTGATTGGACAAGTCAAAAACACATGATGCAGTTCATGCAGTGATCGGTCCTAACTGTTCAAAATCAGTGACAAGTAGTTTCGGAATTTGATTGGTTTGATTACTACTCTAAAGGGATTTTTCATCAATGTTAAGACGCAGTAAGGTTTTCTTCGTCATAAATTTTTAATACTATACATACTTATTACTAATTATTATCATCTCTAACTATACTGAGTACATGGTAAATGGACAAGTGAACTCTAAATAATATATCAGAAAACTTACAATGAAACCTTGCCAATGTCATCTCCAGTGAACAGCATGTTGTTACTCCACATCATGGTGGTGACCTCATTACCCTGGTGTTCCTTCGACGTCACACTTGAGTGGCTGCCTCTGAGCGACTGGTCACACTCAGTAACAGTGACCACTCCTCGGCCGTTGGCAAAGCCAATGTGTTTCTCATCTGATGATATAGCCAGTCTTGTAATAGCCCCATCCTGGAAATCATTTGATTAATTGCTACTATAAATGAAATTTTATTTAAAATCACTCTGGATAAATAACTCTTTATTGTGCACCAAAAAGCAGTTCACAAACAAGTTTTAAGACAATGATAGCTCAGTGGTAGTGTTGTCGGATGCCGAGACGAAGGTCCCGTGTTTGAATCCTACAATGAGCTTGAGCTTTCGGTGAAGGAAACCATCGTAATACCCACCTGGCTGGCTACCACCCTCAAGTCTAAAATCTGTCTCCAAGCACCTATCAGGCAGCACCTACCATTCCTTCTAGGCTTTGTGTGCTTACCACCTTTGGCCACATCTTCACTTACCATTCTGAGATTGCAGTCAAAAACAGGTCTATAATCAGGGAAAAAAGTATGAGTCAGACTTTTGTACAAAGACTCGCAAACGAATATAAAGACGTTTCTTGTATGGAATCTTTAATTTAAAATTTTATTTGGTTTTTTGTTATAGCAGCAATAGAAATATACATTACCTGAAAATTTCAACTGTCTACCTATTACAGTTTATGAGATACAGCCCACTGACGGTCAGATGGAGGGACAGCGGAGGGTTAATAATAGGGTCCCATTGGGTACGGAACCCTATAAAGGAATATGAACTACTTAGCATAAATTGCTCTACAACAGGTGGTCTTATAGCTAAGAAGCAATTTCTTTAAGACACAAATTATTATACAAATATATAAAAATGGGTGGGTGAACACAATTTATTTTGTCTAAGAGAGTCAATTTAGGCACCATAAATCGTTACACATTTTCACCAATAAGTCTTTTGAATTAATAATTGCAACTTTGGTAGTTGCAATGTATCCATATTTAGCTTCCTTAACATTATTATTCCTTATCATAAAACCACTATTTATCATAGTGGATAAACCCATTTGTAATTGGATATTATTGTGAAAAACAAAAGTATACAATATTAAAGAGCAAACCTTCAGGATGCAGATTAATGACTTACTTTTAAATATTTTATTTCTCCTTCAACATTTTATTGTTCCTGGGGGAATACCATGAACACAAGATGGAAAAAACCCCAAAAGAGGACCCCTCTGAATAAAAATCACACTGTCAAAAACTATACATTGGCTTGCAAGCTTGGTTTGAGTTTTAACTACCTCAGTGGTAACTTCAGTAGCTTTGACCTTCATAAGTGCCCTACTAGGGCAAAATTCTATAAATGGCTTTGGCTTTGACCTCCCATGATGGATTTTGATCTGAATGGATTTAAATGGACTATAAATACTTCCCTATAGCAGCTACCAGAATCATTTTGAATGAGCCAAGAAACACCAGAAACTTAAGCCACCCTAAAAAATGGGTGTGAAAAAGTAACCCAAGATTGTAACATTTTGGCTTAATTTTCTTTTGAAAGATTAAAAACAACATTTTTCATGATTTCAAAATGAATGATCAAATAAAACAACTAAAGCATAACCAAAAAAACAACATTGTAAACTATAGTTTTGACATTTCATAACATGTTTCTTATTTGAATATGGCAAGACACAACATTTTTTATTTATCTTTTTACCCAGAACTCTCATGACCCTGGCAAGAAGTTTTGCATACAAATAATTGAAATACCCTTACCTTATTTGGTATAAGTTGTATAAATTCACATGGATTCCTGTTGAAGATGTAGATGCCGCCACTGGTTGCTCCAAATGCTATCAGTGACTTGGACACATCAAAACATGTGTACTGAAAAATTACAAAGTTATTATAAGTATAAGAACTGGCTGTCCCCTGCAGTTTCACCTTCTTTCCAAAGGGATCATATGTTTAAAAAACAATTGTTTTTAATTGTTACAAAAGTCCGCACAGACCATAGACAAGCCAGGGAGCAATATTTATGATTTTCATTAAAATAAAAAATAAAATGTTGTCGAGGCCCATTTTCACAAGAGGGTGTCTCTTCTTGTCGCACTATGTTTGTCTCTTTTTGACACATTGATGTACATGTGCTGTCAAAACGGGCCTATTACATCTCGTCAACTTTAGCATGTATTGACATTAGAAATATTCAGTTGTTATGGCAAGTATTGTAAATATGTAATATTAATTATGCATGGTACTTTTTAAGCTTTCGCGAACTAAATTCATTGTAATATTAATGTATTGGATCTATCGCGCTATTCTAATTATGCATGGCCTTATAACCACATCCTAGGAGTATTTGGGTGAACAATCGGATCAATAGCTTCTGAGTTGAAAACTTATGTAGGGATTCAACACTTGCCTTGTTAGTGAAAGAAAACATTATGGGAAAACCTGCATGCTTGAAAATCTGTTAATGAATCTATGGAAAAGGCATTTATGCAGCTATAAATTCTTTTCAGGCTAATTATAACGCATGCAAGTGCATTATGCGTGCCAGCCAAAATTATGTCACGCCCATTTCCAACTACAATTTATCATCATTGTTACATAGAATTTTGTGTTCATAAAGGCATTTCATGAAGAGAATAATTACAACAATACTTAGTTCATTTAGATTGTACCTCTATTGTTATGAAATACTAAAGGATAATAGTGCAACTAACCTTTATTCGTTGGCCACTTTTTATGGGATAATTTATAGATTCTGTCAAATCTGGAAGCTCTTGTAATATATACGGAGGCAATTTGGAACAAGACATTTTTAAATGAGCATTTTTCAATATACAAATCGTCTATTTACTAAATTATTTGCAATATTTGACTCACGATATAATAATAGTAAATACACTACACTCCACATTTAATTTGACACTAGTGAGTGTGCATAGCAATAGTGAAACTATCGATAGTCTATGGATACTATCGTGACCTTGGAAAATAAACATAATATCGATAATGCAATCGATATCGCAGAAAGACCAATTACGTAGTAACTATTTAGTAATCTGTGCCAATACTATTGATGCAAGGCAATACTATCGATATAATCGATACTATTGAATCACGATACTATCGATAGTATCGATTGTATTGCACCATCGATAGCTTGACAAACTTCGATAGTATTGTCTTCCAATAAAGGTGGCTTCTCACGGCGCGTGGTAGCCCGAGTCGCGCTGCGCCGCGCCGTGCCTCGCGCCGTGTAAAGGCAACGGCTCGGCACGACTTGGACTGGCGCGTCCGATCCGCTAAATGCATATTACACTGCAGTTGCAGTTGCAGTTAGTTCCGTCCAGGGCTTTAAATAACGGTAAAATTTTCATAACGTTACCTTCATTTGACAGAGGTACCGGTATTAATAAAATAACGGTATTAGATTTAACGTTATTTATGCTCCTAATTACCGTTACTTTTTAGTAACGGTAATTGAAAGATAACGGTATTTTTATCGTTATTTTTAAACGGTTAAACTTGAAAGGAGGAAGAAGCGGGACCCGACGCGATCAGGCCCCCCGCGCCGTGCCAACAATACAATAATTTGGTAGTAGAATTAGCATTATTGTGGTAGTACTAATGATTTTTGGCATATCGATAGAGTTATGTATGGATATTATTACATTTAATTCGCAACCGATTTGAAAGTATGGAAAATGAATAATTCCTATTGATTTAAGGTATAAAACTATGATATTGAACAATTCCTAAACAAAAATTGTGGTAGTAGTTGCGAAAATACCATGACTTTAGAGAACCATTACCTACCTTCTCAAGCAATTTGGACCGCTTGCGACATACGGAATATACCTAAACTTAAAAGAGCCTTTATCTAGGCAAAATGTGTGGTACTCATTGAATTATTACACAATTCAATGGTGGTACTAGTTGCGAGCCCATTGGTTACTTGTATAAGCCTTTTACACTTAGTTTTAAGTTTGCAGCCGGTTGCGATCTACGGCTGAATACTTTTTGCTGAATTCTACTTCTAGCAAAATTAGCGTAGTCTGTATTATTGCTTATATCACATTTGTAGGTCGACTTCTACCTACTTTGTGTTCGCAACCGAAGAGAACATTACGGAACATAGTTTCTTAACACGCGAATACGCGCACACTTTACTTGTAAAAAAATTCTAAAATTTTTGTGTCGTGATTTTTATCTGAGTTGATGCAATTATACTCTAAATTAAGTAAAAATCACAAAAATATACAAGTATTATAAAAAACATCGTGATAATCTTAAAAGGGCGTCGAGCAAAAAGGGACAAAAGGACAGTCATGGTTAAGTTGATATTAACGAAAATAGTTTATATAAACAGTGAAAATCGACATAATTATTACAACAGATAATGTATTTACAATGTTTGCGAAACAAAAATATGAAATATGGTAGAGGTTTTTTAATGGACTCATGAAGTTGAGCAAACATCTACAAAAATGCGTGCTGGGATTTAGAAGATTTCGGGTATTTTTACCCGACTGACCCGGAAGGAGGGTTATGTTTTTCGAGTGTATGTATGTATGTCTATGTCTTTGGCACGCTCTGCAGCCTAAACGGCTTGACGTATTTAAGCATATGACGTGTCTTTAGATTTGTCTTAACTGTGGGAGTATCATAGGGAATTTTTATATGGCGTCTACGAATTAAAAAAAGAGGGGGGGTATTAAAGACAAAAAAATCGCGTTATTATAACAATATGAGTATCAAATGAAAGCTTGTGAATAGCCCATTCTATATATGTATACAGGTTGTTGTTTTGGTCAGCGACGAGCGACTCAGGGTCGATAATACAAATGATACTGATGCTAAAAAAAATAAAAAAAAAATACTTAATTTTTTTTTAAATAAAAATAAAAAAAATATTATTTGGAAAGTCGTGTAATAAGCTAAAGTGTAGACGTAATACTAAACGGGAGTGCGAGGGAGTAAAGGGGTTGGGCGATGGTAACTTGCGCCTAGCTCTAGTCAGTGCACGTGCCGAGTGACCATACTTTGCGGTAATTTTATTTCACATTGAATAAGGTATTTCTCAACGCATTTACAGTATTTAATGGAATTAAGTCCATTTTTGGGAAAGATATTTTTTGTACTACCACTCCTGGGTCGCTTGTCGCCGACCAAAACAACACCCTGTATATTGTAATACTTATATGCTACCATTTTGACGTAAACTGCAAAAAAACACGTTTAATGCAAGGTATATAACAAGGCAACAGTATACAAGGTGTTGTTTTGGTCGGCGACAAGCGACCCAGGAGCGGTAGTACATAATATATATTCCCCAAAAATGGACTTAATTCCATTAAATACTGTAAATATGTTGAGAAATACCATATTAAATTTGAAATAAAATTACCGCAAAGTATGGTTACTAGGCACGTGCACAGATTAGAGCTATGCGCAAGCCGCCATCGCCCCACCCCTTTACTCCCTTGTACTCCCGTTGAGTATTATGTCTACACTTTAACTTATTACATGATTTTCAAAATTTTAATTTTTTAATTTTTATTATTAAAAAAAAATTAAGTATTTTTTTATATTTTTTTTAGCACCAGTATCATTTGTATTATCGACCCTGAGTCGCTCGTCGCTGACCAAAACAACGACCTGTATAGGTATATACATACATGGATATGGCTATTTACAAGCTTTGATTTGATACCCATACTGTAATAATAATGATAAAGACATTTTGTTACCACCCTCTTTTTTATTCGTAGATGCCATATTCAAATAATAAACAGTGTTATTCTCACAGGTAAGACAATTCGAACGACACCTCATATGTTTATATCAAGCCGATTAGGCTGCATGCCAAAGAAATAGATATACATACATACACTCGAAAAACATTACTCTCCTTCCGGGTCAGTCGCGTAATAAACATAAATTTCCTCTCACAAGTCACAAATAACAATGAAAGGGATAAAATAGGCCTGGTGAGAACCGGTTCATTACTTATCATAATTATGCGTAAACTAGGGATTGCAATACGGATACTTCTAAATTCGAAAGTGACCGAAAAATCCGGATTTTTGGGCCTATTATAAATCCGAATATCGAGAATCAAATCCGGTTTTTCGAATTTTAATCATAATTGACAATAGTTGATGGTTAATTACAATTTTCATCATTGAATATCCAGTAGATGTAGGTCAGTATTACTCTGAAAATCATTTATGGTCAAAGTTCATCTTACGACAATTCCAATAAGGCCAAACACGGCAGGGAAATGTTGATCCGTTATGGAGTTCCGGTGCCTACCCTCCTACTCCATCATCAGACCCTGAAAACCATACGTAGTCAATGTTCATCTCACGACAATTCTAACAACCCCAAACACGGATAGGATACGATGTTCCACCATGGAGTTCCAGTGCTTAACCTCCTACTCTATCACCAGACCCTGAAAACCATATGTGGTAAAATTTCATCTTACGACAATTCCAACAAGTCCAAACACGGCAGGGAAATGTCACTCCGTTATGGAGTTCCAGTGCTTACCCTCCTTCTCCATCATCACTAAGCACGGAGAATCCCTGAAAACCATATATGGTCAAAGTTCATCTTACAACAATTTCAACAAGCCCAAACATGGCTAGGAAACGTTGCTCCAATATGGAGTTCCAGTGCCTACCCTCCTACTCCATCATCAGACCTTGAAAACCATACATGGTCAAAATGCATCTCAAGAAGATTCTAACAAGTCCAAACACGGTTAACGTATGTTATTCCGTTATGGAGCTCCAGTGCCTACCTTCCGGATCCATCATCAGATCCGCTCGATGGTACCAAATTATTGTATTGTCATCATTACTTGATAAGTGTGCAAAGTTTCATTTTAATCCGACGTTTAAAAGTCGAGGAAAATCTGATGTTTTCATTCAGTTCAAAATACCTACCTTGTTTTGCTTTTTACGTCCCATATTGTATAACTTCTCGAACAAATCGGCTCACTCACTATAGGCGGCGGCGTGGCGGCGGAGCGGCAACAGTGCATCCGATGAATACGGAACGGCAACGTAGCTTAGTAACGGTAAAAATACCGTTATTATCATATTATACCATAACGTTTAATAACGTTATTTTATTGGTAATGGTATCAAATACCGTAAAATTTTTGTAACGTTATTAAGGTATCACATTGAAATTACCGTTAAGTAACGGTTATTATATTGTTATTTGGTAACGTTATCAAGCCCTGGTTCCGTCTCACTCGCAAATTACGCCACTCCGCACGGCGCGCGCTAACATGGCGGCAGCTGCCGACCAATAGCGTTTCCCGCGCTTTGAAAATGTATCTTCTGCACAGGTACATTGGTAATCCATATTAGTTGGGAAATTAGACTCATGTCATCTAGACACGTAGTAGCGGTTCAAGCCAAGTTCAAGATATCTTTTACTTAAGGTGGCCCTCTGTAGCCGGAGCAACATCAACGCAAGTATAGTCTAAAAGCTTGTTGTTTCATCCAACGTAATGTTTGACTGCGAAAAAAGAGAGACAGCATCAGAGCCGTCGGTTATCAGTCGGTAAATTCCGCTGATCACTCGCGGCCGTTTCGCTAGGTCGTCATTCATGATTTCGCATTCATAAAACTTGTTCCAGGAGTATACTTCTTGTGAAAAAATCTTACAAGTTTGTGAAAAAAAAAATTGTTATTAAGAATCTCCAATACATTTGCAAGGCTGGTATATAAATGTTTTCTTTACTTTTACAATTTATAGGTACATTAGATATGGTAAAAGTTCAGGCAAAAACGCTGTTTTTCGGAGGCTTTAACTGAAATTGTTTCACACTTTTTCACTAGATACACGGCTAGATATAGTGCACAAGATACTAATTTGTTCAAAACATCTAACGAAAAATGTTTAACAACGCCATAATAAGTACAAAGGTTTTGTATGAAAAGTATGACGAATTGAGTCCTTTTAATGCATATATTACAATACTTATAATTATTTAAATTGTTATAATTTAGATACATATAATATAATAATATAAATAAAAAAAAAAAAAAAAACATTTATTTCAGACCGATAAGTCCATATTTGTTAGTATTACATCATTATATAATAAATTAATAATAGGGTTAGTATCTCATAATTCACAATTAATTAAAATAAAATAAAATAAATAATGTAGATTTTAGGTTTTCAAGTGTGTTATAATGACATTATTTTCACTGTTTACAATGGTTGTAATAATGATTGGAAGACAATACTATCGAATTTTGTCGATAGTGCAATACTATCGATAGTATTAGGTAAATAGATACTATTGAATCTCAATACTATCGATAGTATCGAAATTCAATAGTATCGATTATATCGATAGTATTGCCTTGAATCAATAGTATGGTCGGTCTGCGATATCGATACAATCGATAGCACTATCGATATTGTAACTAGTTTTCAAGGTCAACTATCGATAGTTTGACAACACTGTTTGACACTGATTTGACAGACCAGTGTTGCCCGTTTCTGTGCCTTTTGTTTCTTGATTTATATCACAGATTTATATAACGATTTATTTTACTAGAAAAGATTCGTTTTTTTATCACAAAGCCTGAGTTCCAATAAATACGATTCAATCTTACATTGTCATGTACCTTCATAAGGATGTATGTAGAGGAAAATATTATTATAGTATCTTATTTATTGATTCATGTGGGTACAGGTCAGCGTTGCCAGACGTCCCGATTTTGCCGGGACGTCCCGATTTTTAGCCCAAAATTAAATGTCCCGCGCGGGACAGGCTCTGTCCCGCTTTTCGAGGATTACTCGACGGTAAAATCATCGTTGGACATGGAAGTGGGAAATTAATTATAAAGACACCACTGCACAGAAATGGCACCAGCTTTTCCGTGATGCATCTTAAACACCGCGTTGCTATTTAGTAACTGTGGCAGTGGTGTGGAGAACCACGCCAAAGTGCGCTAAATGTCACTGTGAGATACAAAAATCAAACTTCTAAGTCAACGCAATCGATAGATACTCTCGCAAGGGAATCAAAACCTATAGGTACTTCCCGTTGACCTAGAATCATGAAATTTGGAAAGAAGAAATTCCATTAAGCACAAGTAAAGGAAGAAATCCGGAAGGCGTTTTGTAGTTACAACACAAAAAAAAATTGCCATTATATTAGAACATAATCGAAAAAAGGTGAAAAATCTTCGAAACTCGATTCCCGTGATTAATTAACTATTTAAATAAAAATAACACAACTACAAGTTTCTACGGAACCCTCGCTCGGTACGCGAGTAGGACTCGCACTTGGCACAAAACAGCCAAAAAAAATGGCAAAAAAAATTGTAGGTATGTCCCGCTTACGGCGATAGAATCCCGCTTTTTTTACTCAAGAGCTAACAAAATCCCGCTTTGGCCGGAAAAAAAACTGGCAACGCTGGTACAGGTTGTACGTAGTATTTATATACTCTGAGGTACAGCCGAGGGGATAAAATATTTTATACACATTTTAAAATTCAAAAGCAATTTTCTCGCACTGTATAGATTCAAATGTTGAAATAGTACTCAAATTATAATATATGTTTATAGACTTAGGATTTCGCTACGCTATGCAGACGTCCATAATATGGCATATGAACCAAAAGAAATATGACAATCCTTATGATATTTTGCAAGAGAGAAAGAGACGCATACACAATTATGGCGTGAGTCAATAATTTTATCCAGTATCAACCTATATCAACCCAAGTGCTTGTATGATTTCTTATTTTACTGAAAATAATTACGACCTTAGAAAAGTGTAATGTTATAGACGTCATCACTTGTTCTGTGAGAAAATGTGATTTGAATCGAAAGAAATAACCCACATAATGAGGAGTTTTCTAATGATAGCTCTACGGTCAAAATACCTGTCAAATCGTGCTATCAAGGTTCAAATCGGTTCGAATTATCAACAGTTTGACAGGTATATTGAGCATAGAGGTTGTACGTAGTATTTATATACTCTGAGATAGAGGTATCATAAGAAAACTCCTCATTATAAGTTGTACAGGTAAATACGTATTTTTTCATTTGAATATTTTCAACTGTATTATATCACAATATTATCATTAATCGGCTCCAGAATCAGTTTTTACAACAGTATAGCCATTTCTCTATATCTCAAAGTATAAGTAGGTATATAACTCAAGATTAGTTTTTATTTTTCCATACAAATCCCTAACATTCATTTTAGTCTCGTCTTATAACTGGCTATGTTCTTCTTCTACATACAAATTATTAGTTTATGCAATTAGTATAATACGTACCTACATTATTAAAAGAATCTGTCTGCGTAATATCTCATAATTTCAACCAAGATTTTAGGAGAAAATCTTGTTGAATTTCAATAAGTGTGTACAATTGTTCATTTATTGTTATGATGTAATGAATGACGTGATAAAAATATATAGATTTTTTTGGGGTTGTGGTTGGTTTCATGTCATTATTTAGAACCAGATGTTACGATAATAATTTATTTTATATTCTTAAGTATATAAAATGAATTTTACTTATGATGGATGCATCATCGTAACAATTTAAAAATAGAAAAGAGCCCCACAAGAAGAATCTATTATTATACATTACATACTTTTCGGGACGTCAGCAAGCTACACCATTGGTTATATAATGTTACGCAAGGGAATGAAAAGTTACAATAAAAGTAAAAAAAGTTACAATTTGGTAACACTGTGTCAGTCATTGACATACCTCGAACCGTACAGTGAAGATCCCTTCCAAGAATCTTCTAATATATAAGATTCTTGATCCCTTCTCTGTCTACCTACGCCTCGAACGGATGACAGACAGTCAGGTACTGCCATATGAAAATTAAAATCACTAACAGTTCATTATAATCAGTCGGGTAAAAACATAGATTTAATAAAAGATCTGTTGATAAAAAGCATACAATTAAATGGAAAGGTATACGAACATTTTTGTATGGGAGCTGGCATAGCCACCCGCCGCCGTTTTGATTTTTTTTCAATGTGGCGGCGCACGGTGTAAGTGGTATATTTGGTTAGAGGATACTTATACAAACAAAAAATGTTAATCAATATGGTGACCTAAAGTGTCACGTTTCCGAGATATTTGGAGGTAAAGATCGCCATATGAGAATAACGACAATCATTAAAAATTTACTTATTACGTGTTTATATGCATTAGATTGATATCAGTTTCATCGTGCGCCGCGACATTGAAAAAAAAACTAAAATGGCGGCGGCTACCTATGCCACAAAGGTTCTAACCCCCTAGCGTAGCGTTATATTCTCTTTGATGGAGACATTGAAAAACACGACACAGACGGAAGACATATGAATGAATGACTATTAGTAGGTACCTATATTACGTATATCTTTGTTATATTATATCTAGACTATAGACTCTTTCTACGCTATAGACCCCTTAGTTAGTAGAATATTAAATAGGTAAGTATCGTTGTTATACTTATACCTACCATAAGTAATGAATGATTATATTCAAAATAGTACCTAGAATGCGCTGCGCAGAATGTATGCAGTCGACGTAGGTACCTACAGTAATTTCTACCGCAAGCATGCTACCAACACGTTGTGATGCAGTCCAAAACATACACCTAGGTAGGTGTACGAATGCTAGCCCGAGGCTAGCCCTAACCTACGTACACATGTAGAGTATGACATCAAAATAGAGGAGAATGCACTTAAACATACCTATTTTATAGGTAGGTATTAAACATTAGGTCAAAATGTTATCTAAATAAACTACTGTTACTTTATTGCACATTTAAGGACAAGGCATACAAGTAAGTCTTAGATTAGATAGGTATTTAACCTTCATTCAATATATTATTATGTTCATGTTTAATTCGCGTTACATACTTACCTAGATGTCTTTTTAATCTTTGGCAGGCATATGTAGGTACCTACCTACTTAATAGGTATATCTTTTTCTTCGTGACCATTAATTTGTAAGTAAATCCAAATCCAAATCAATTAGCAACTTTCTGAGCTTGATTCGATTTTCAGTTCCGAGTTCCCTTATGAATAAAGGCCATTTTTGCTGGTAATCTTGCTTCAAGATAGTCATTTGTATATATAATATTAAACATTGTAACTAGAATCATTTTAACATAGTAAATAACCCTTAACAAATTAATTATAATAACGACTTAGTAATTTATTCATTAATGTTCACGCATTTTGTGTTCTCTCCTCTCCAAAGAGCTTTGTTGAATTGTGTTACAAAATGTATTATAAATTGTTAATTGTTTTACTATCCTTTCATTTTGTTTTGGGCGATAGAAGTTTCACCTTAGTTCTAGATACGACGGAGTCTATGCAGGAAGAAATCGACGTGATAAAAGCCAATATTGGACCGGTTCTAGATTTTGTTGGTAATAAATCGGATATTGGAAGTTACATTGTAGTGCCATTTAATGACCCGGGTGAGTTGTTTGAAAATGTTACAATACGCAGTTTGATTTGCATGAATTATCCCCAGTAGATAGCAGATGAATATATCAACTGATGTGCTATGGGTATGTGAATATGTCTTCCATCACTGAGCGGTAAATCGGACAGTAAATAGGTATCCATCATTGACCTCCAGCTAGTTACTGACAACCTGGACAGAAAAAGATTATTCTTTTGTCCCCATGGGTTAAGTTTTCAGAACAATAACTATAGCTGTTAAGTTTAAGTTGCTGTCAGACGGTAACAATTTTTTCACTGTCTTTGGGCCGTTTAAATCCAATGATATCATAAGTAGGTAAATATTACTTATAATATCATTGCGTAAATCTGGTAGTTCTCTTACTTCAACCATTCCGTTATAAGTAGCTTGCCTACTAGTGTTAGGTTTTGCAAAATTCTTTTTAAAGTAACCTTCTAGAACTCAAATGATTTTACAGATGTGGGACCTGCTATAGTAAAACTAACCACTCGAGAGCTTACTGAATCATTGGGAACAATAACAGCATCTGGTGGAAATGATTGCCCTGAGAATACTATGGCTGGTATCGAGAAGGCGCTTGAAATTAGTAAACCGGAGTCTTTCATCTTTGTGTTTACTGATGCCTATGCTAAGGATTACAGCAAATTCAATTCCATTGTGAAATTGTGTCGGAATACTCGTAGTCAGGTATATTATTTTTACATCCAGTATAACGTGAAGCGTGTAGGTGCAATTTGCTTCGACTGACGATGTACTTAGTTACTTTCTCATGAAGAGAAAATTGAAATATTTGATGAGAATATCGAACTAAATGCTATATTAATTAGAAATCTCGATTAGAATAAAATACTCTTTATAATATAATATTGTACTTACTTGTTATATTATACACCGCAATTACAGGACAACGTAACAAACAAACAAAGAAGTCTCTGCTTGGTTTGTGAAGAATTTCCTAGGATATTATTTAGGAAAGAAAAAAGAAAAATAAAAGAGTGTCAACTTTTAATAATTCTCCTTAATGCGACTCGAAATTATCTCCATTATGAAATCCGAATCAAGCTGCTCTGTGCCATCAGGTCTTATGTTAAAATAGAATAAATGGTTTTTCGTATTTCCCAGGTGAATATTTTTCTTAGTGGCAGTTGTGTACCATCGGGACAAAATCAGGGAAACTTAACGTACGTATATTATGACGTCACGAAGGCTTGTTCTGGTTCCGTTTTCCGTTTTGATTCTGCTAACTTAAGACAGGTAAGTACGTTATCTTTTAACTAATTTCTGCGGGATGTTGTCTGGCCCACAAAAGACTTATGTTATCGAGATTACTTAGGATCGCTAGAGCATTATTAATATTTGATAGTTCAGTCAGATCAGTCCAAAACTACTAAAGAGACCAACTGCGAGATACATTGGTAAACTATTGTAGATGTTATTCGGCTATAGTTTGTAATAATTATTTTGTAAAAAAATTGCTTGAGGTAAATGCTGCTATTAAATTTGATTATAAATTACTTAATAATAAAATAAAACCATTTTTTTCATTACAGGCGTTTAAATACATCAAGGAAATGTCAAAAGTAGAATGGACTGATATAACCACTCATGACGTATTTACAGAATACAAACAAATATCTGTGAGTTTCATATTTCTTGCCTACACTATTCATGGTTCTAAATTGTTATATTCACCACCATAGCTATGAACTATCCTAAACATTTCCTCCTTAGATAAAGTTTTGTCCTCATTTTGAACAATACATTGCATTCAACTACAAATACAATAACTATTTCATCACCTAAAAAAAGCATAATAATAGCAAATTTTTGTTGTGAATTTCGAAATGATTCCACTAAAAGAAAACCAGTTATTAAAAGATAGGACTTACACATTTCTGTTTAAAACTGGTGAATGATGATGATTATTTCAGTTTTCAGTAGACTCCTTTACAACGGACTTCGTCGTGGCGGTATCTGGACAGTATCCTGTTTTACAAATCGTTGATGGCCAAAACAGAAGTCCAAGTGTTGAAAAAATCATAGATACGAGACATTCGTTGGTAAATCCTAACCATATTTTATCGAATATCTTTAATTGTATTAGGTATAGTAGAATTATAGACGATCGAACTTAAAATTTAATACAACGTTATTCGATTCATTACGCAAAGTAACCATTTCCTCATCTGTGCCTTAAGCTAATACCGAGCTATCCAATTCCGTAACTAGCCAGTGATTTTGCACTGATTTTGAACAGTAAGAACCAATCACTGCATCGTGTATTCTAAACTTGGTCAATCAGAGCTCTTGTGTCCTTGACTTAGCAAATCAGAGCGCATTGTCGGTGGTCGAAAATTCGCGGAATATATTAAAAGAAAAATGATCGCCATTGCGCTTCTTTGGGTTAATTGTTCGATGATTTCACATTAGTTGCAATTGCAATAGGTATATCATTAGGTACCTTATGGGTCATGAAATAAAACTATAAAATAAATAATGATTTATGAAAAAATATCATATAGGTACTTACATAAATACAATAATTCCAGGTCGCCCGATTTGTAAAACCCGAAGTTGGTGAATATGTCATCATCATTCGGTCACAAGGGGTTACATCATCAACCATTTATAGGAAAAATAAATTGCCATTCAGATTTGGATTTTGTACGAGATTGCCTAAGAGCATGAAGGAAACTAGCCCAAAGCCTATGCCAGGTAAACGAATATATGACTAGTATTCTTAGGGCAATTTCAATTAGACCTCGTGATTTTTTCAGGAAACACAGTACCTTTTTTGTGTTAATTGTTCAACCTTATTCCACCATTCCCATTTTTACACCGAACCACAAGTGGTTCAGTGTAAAAATACGGACGGACGGATGGATGACAACGTTGTTGACATACCGAAAATACGGACACAGCGTTTTGCATCCTCATTTGTAATGCGGACAGTAAGGGAGTGCAACTTGCTTCCGGCGTCTGTGTTCCCTGACGCTTACAATCTAGGAAATTTAAAGGCCAGAGTGAGTAGGTTTCTTCTGGGTAAGCGTGTTTCATCTTAGGCTTCGTCATCGCCCCTTATGGACGGGTCAATGGCTAAAGGCAAGCCCATTTAATATAATAAGAAAAAATACGGAATAATATAATTCTGTGCCTTTATATCCACATTCCGTCAGTCATTTAGCCGGGTTTTAATCCTTGGTCTTATCTTATATGTATTGAAGAGGAATGTAGATGTAGCTTACAAGAACATCCCTTTTGATTGCAGGTTGGACCAACTACATTCTTATACAAGTGGAAAGCAACACGGTGAGACTACAAGCATTGGAAATACAGATATTGGGAGCTGATGAAAGGACTGTGCTGACATTGCAGGTTCATAAACCGGGATTGTACACGGCAGCAGCTTTTATACAACCGGAGAAATATTTTAGGATATCTGTACGTACTTAACATTTCTTTATTATGTTTTGTTTTGGTAAGTACCAATATTAATAAGGCCGCAGTGCATCATGGGCCCGAAACCTCTCAAGACGGCAATGATACTCCTGCATCTAGTTTTCCTTTGCTACCTGACCTAATTGGAGTACGAGAGCTAATTACTTGAAACGGTGGAAGGACTAAATGTGTGTTTGTATATTTTCCAACTTTGGATAAATCATCGCTTATTACTAGGATTTTTTTCTCAAAGTAAAAAAAAACCAATGATATAAAACTCGATAGATAGTAGAGTAAAAGTTACCGAAAAGCTAATAATTTGATTCATTCAGGTAAAAGGTCAAGATACGAGTACGTCAAACTATCAAGAAATATCGGGGACAACAAAATTCTTGGTACCTCAAAAATCTGGTAAGTTTCTTTTAAGGGCTCTGCAGGTAGGTCCTTATATATAACAATTTAACATTTCATTTGAATTTGCAGTAACTAATGTCAATTGGATACAACCAAGTATAGAAATAATCGAGCCTGAAACCAATTTAATTGATTTCGGTAAAAATGTGACGTTTCCTTGTAAAGTTACGGGATACCCTAAACCGGAGATGTGGTGGGAAGATGATTCTGGAAACAAGCTTCAATCAGAGGTAAGTACCGATATTTATTATAAATTAATAATCCTAAATACCCAAAAAGATTTACAAGTATTTATTACATTTATGACGTTAAAGAGAACGATAAATTAATATGAATTATTTTTGCAGGATATCTTATTGGAAATACCATCAGTTTACTTAAGCTATGTAATAATTGATAATGCAACAGTGAATTCTACTTTATATTGTAAATGTAAAAACTCTAAAGGTGAATCGTCACAGAGTATGGATCTATACATAAATAGGACTTTTAGTTTTGATATTATAAAAACTCCTACAGGTATGAATCGTTAAATACTATATTTTAATATATGAGGAGCTGGCGAACTAGACAAACTAAATAGACGCAATCCAAATAGAAGGAGAAAGCCATTAGCAAGTAGAATTTTACCTAACATCCTGGGGTAGATACCAGATATCATTCTGGGGAAGGCACGGCAACCCTGTATACCTAAATGGAGAAAACAACCAAATGACATTGATACTTAGAATACATTTTTATCTACTGCCGTTTTGACCGAAATCACAAATGTCTGTCTCACACTTATAGGCCGCCTTTATTAAAAATCAGTGAAGAATTAGATATCTAGGACCATGAAATGAAATAATCATTTTTTAATCAATTCTCCTCTCAATTCAGATGCTACTCAACCTTAGATCAAATACTAGATCAATAATAATAGTATTTACGAAATAATTTAGCGCTTGCTTTTAAATAAAATAAGGTATTCAGCAATTAACTATTATTATCGATACACCATACATACATTGTTTTTACAGATGAATCTTTTGAATATGGCACTGAAGGTAAACTATATTGCGAAGTCAACGCATATCCAGAGGCTGAAATTAAATGGTACCATAATTACACTTTACTTGACTCTTATGATTCTCGTATTGAAATGGAAGAAAATTCATTGACTATAAAGAATATGAGCTTGGAAGACGTTGGTACTTATACGTGTAAGGCATCAAATGATGTAACATCAGATAATTTTACTGCCCTGGTACTCATTTCTGGAATTGGTAAGACCTTTATCTGTAGTATGGATGTGACTTCTTTATTATACATAATAACTAATTCTGATTAACTCTGTATTGTAATATCCGCAGAAGCTCCTGAAGTGCAAGTTGAACAATCAGAAATTTCATTAAAGCCAGGTGATTTTAAAAATATCGAATGCAGGTAAATTACAAAGAGCTCTGAGGATTCTCTTTCCTTCTAGATTTTGCTTATCACTTCTACCCACCTCATCACATACCATGGTATTAGTGAGATAGTGGTTCAAGACAGAAACGAAAGAAATAAAGTTATTTTTACCCGACTGATTTAATATTAAGTTGTAGTAATCACACTAGTATCTATCCTACTTCCTATTGATATTTTAAATGCGAGTCTATATGTCTTTTACCCACTCTCTGCTCCAGCTCTGTAACTGTTGAACAGATTTAGATGAAACTTGATACTCTCAAATAACTCATTTATTATTTGTATCCCATTAAAACATAAGATCCTCAGAATCGTGGATAAAAGCTAGTATTATTAAAAGCCGTCTTTTATAATAAGAACACGACATTTTCGGGTATACTTCACTTTTTAAAAACAGAAATTAGCAAGTTAGGCAATTTTCAAAAAAATTCAAACCATAAGATTATAGGTATGATGTATTGATGATTTTTTATGTGTATTTGGATACCTAAATGAGTAGTAAGTACCCCAGAGCAAATAATATACTATGTAGTAATACTAATTAAGTACATAATCAAACATCGAAACATTTTTTTAGAATATTAAAAGGGAAACCTACACCTGAAATAACATGGAAATACAAACTGGAAAATGATTATAATTTTAATGATATACCCGATGGAGTTTATGTCGATGATGGAAATCTAAAAATATCATCGGCAACGATTGATCATCGAGGAGTTTATATGTGTGAAGGAGTTAACATTGTAGGACAAAGTACCAGTGAAGTTGTCATCAAAATTCAATGTAAGTCATGACATTAGAGAATCGTAACATTCAGCTGCTACAATGATTTTCTCGCATCGATAAAATGTCCCATATGAATTTATATAAATCCTACTTCATTATAAACGCAAATGTGTGCTTGTAACACAGGCTACTTTTTATCTTAGAAATGCAGCTGAAACTGCGGGGTTAAAACTAGTTAGTCGTAAACCACTATGTTGAACTAAAATACTATTTATAGAACGGATAACGGAAATGGTTTAAGTATCAGAAAGGGGCGAAGACTAGATCAGGTATAGATTCTCTATAAAAAGTTTCAGCTCAAAATAAATTACTCAAAATTATAAGAGAAATCATAACCATTGTGTCACCGCTCAATGAGGGTCATTATCTTTTCACGTCACTTTCTAATATTATTATACAATTTTCTCTTTCGCAATCTGTGCGCCTAGTATCAAAGAAGTTGTGTAGAGATGCTTTTATGGATATACCCTTTCCGTTACACCTACGTTTTATTGGATAATATGGTCACGTAATTTATCGATCACCCATTTGTACAATTTGTGTTTCGCAGTTGTTTTACTTATTATTTATCAAAAAATCATCTTCTACAGATGCACCAATAATAAAGAATAATGATGTTGAAACAATAACTGTAACAGAAGGAGATTCTGTAGAGCTCGTTTGCGATGTTGATGCCGCACCAAAAGCGACGGTCCGGTGGGAGATGTCACAGGATGACTTAATTATACCTTTCGACCACCGCCATAGTACAGATGATCGTCATTCTCATCGGTAATGTAACTTTTCTAATTTGTATCTTTTTTTTGTAGGCTATAGAGTCTACAATCAAGCAAGCCCTACTGGCGAGCGTTTTCCGTAGCCTTAAGATGCTTGCAATACCCAGGTCCCATCACCTTAGCTCAGATTGCAGCTGACGAAGCTCGCAACAATAATACACACACAGATGCGAATCGTGGTGTCCGATCATCACGTTACCATCCTCGTCGTCGACGACCCGTGCCGCGACGTCTTACTAACTCTCGTCCTGCTCAAATGGCCTGAGATGCCAACAGTAATCCCACAATTAGTCGTAACTCGTTAAAAGCCCGCCCTCTCCCCTCGGTAACGCCCTGAGCCGAGGGTCGTGCCCCAACCGGGGCGCCCTCAGGCGTAGTTACCTAAATATAAATCCGGTTGAGAGCTTGCTCGTCTATTTGTCCGTGTAAGGGTGATAAGGCCAAATTTTGGGTCCTCACCTTCTTTTCCTCTTCTTCACTGTAATGAGCTCTGGCAAGCTTACTCAGGCACAGGAACACAATATACAGTTATAGGTTGCGTTTTCTGTAAGGTGAAGGTACTTTCCCAGTTAAGCTGCTCTTTGTGCTAAAACCGCTATGCTCTATCTATTTTATTTATTAATAATGTTCATAGTAGGCTCAGTAACATCGCTATTATTGCTTGCTATTTTGTTTATTACAGTTTTGACGCACTGTGGAAAGATTCTGGCAATTACCATTGTTTCGCTGAAAATAGTATGGGAAAAGCGGAAAAAACAATTAAATTAAATGTTTTGGGTATGTATGGATAAAGGAGAAAAGTTAAAGAATGGAGCTTATAATATAGACTATAGAAAAATGGAATTAAATAATAAAAAAATATTTTCAGTCCAACCATACATAGAGCCCCCGAAAGCGGAAACGGTCACAGTGAATGCTGGTGCTAATGTGAATCTGGCTTGCAACGTTCTGTTTGGAAACCCAGTTCCCACGACCAAATGGGAATTCATTGCCAACGATTCCACCACTACCGCTCTATCGAGGTTTGTAAACAACTACTTTTATTCGTGGTTTTTTGTTATTAGTAAACCTAAACATAATAAATAAATGAAAATTATACAAAACGCATTACTCGTGGTACATTTACGTTTAGACATGGAACAATTAACCCAAAGAAGCGCAACGTTCATTTTGCTTGCATTAATATTCCGCCAATTTCTTACCACCGACAATGCGCTCTGATTGGCTAAGTCAGGGACACATGTCCTCTGATTGGTCAAGTCAAGAACACACGGTGCAGTGATTGGTCCTTACTGTTCAAAATCAGCGGAAACGGATTGCTCGGTATTACTACTCCAAAGGGATATGTTCCTCTATGCGTTTAGATGAACTGATTGATACTACAGTGCATATCTGTTATATTAATTCACTCTATAATATTTATTTATATTTTCAGTGGTAAATCGAAAAATACACTCTATTTGGAAAAAGTGACGCGGGCGCAGGAAGGTTCATATAGATGTATAGCAACCAACAACGTCAGCATGGATAGAATTAACATTTACTTGAGGGTGCTATAATAAAAAAATCCTGCGTTTTAATCGCTTGTACCTATAATTTTACTGATAGACTTCCTAATAAATAGTTACTTTCAATACATTGAGGGATATCAGTTATTTATAATCAGTTTAAGAGCCAATGGTGCCGATTCTGTTGTAAATCGCACTAAACTAATTTCACTCAAATTACTTCTCTTTCTTACAAACATTATTGAAAAAGGATGGAACATATTTAAAGCTGTCAAATAAGTCTTTACTGTCTTCATTTGCGGGTATTTAGACGTGACTTTTATACTTATTGCAAACAAGCATTGGATTAGTTTGACAGGACTACATTTCTTATGTTCTTTGTTAGAAAGGTAGAGTTCGCAATTTTTTTTTACAATTATTTATTTTCAATTTGTGGTCGGTGACCATAGTTCAATAAATTAAGGATGAATATAATAAATAAATTACACTCCGCCATATAAACTTTAACTTGGACAAATCCTCCCACTCCTCCTCCTTAACACGCCATAGTTTTAAATATCGATTCTATAGTAAACCAGTTTCAGATATTGTGGTAAAAAATAATGAAAAAAAAACATTGAAATATATACATTTATTGTTATGTAAGTAATATGTAATCACTATGTAATACATAATTATGTTGGAATCAGTACAGCTAAGGAAATACCTACCTAATAGTTAAAAATAAAACAAAGTTGAAGAAGGTACCGATATAAGTTTCAAAACATTAAACAAAATAATGAAATATACAGGGTGTTTTTTTGGTCAGCGACAAGCGACCCAGGAGCGGTAGTACATAAAATACATTTTCCAGAATACTGTAAATGTGTTGAGAAATACCTTATTCAATTTGAAATAAAATTACCGCAAAGTATGGTCACTAGCCACATGCACTGACTAGAGCTAGGCGCAAGCCACCATCGCCCCATCCCTTTACTCCCTCGCACTCCCGTTGAGTATTACGTCTATATTTTAGGTTATTACATGATTTTCAAAATAATATTATTTTTATTTTTATTATTATAAAAATATAAAGTATTTTTTTCATTTATTTTTTTGCACCAGTATCAGTTGTATTATCGACCCTGAGTCGCTCGTCGCTGACCGAAACAACCACCTGTATATTCCTAAATGGTTAACAGTACCAATGGTGTTGACAGAAATAAACATCATGAAACTATACTTTATATTAAAAACTATAAGGTAGAGAATTAGATATTATAATGAGCTCATACCACTATCTATGGAATAAAGATTATTCAGAGTTCGAAATTCGTACATTATTGAGATTTTCAAAATATATCTGTTGCTGTAGTTTAATCTGCAAAGACATAATATTGTATTAGTCATACCAATCTTACATAATTTTGGGAGCCGTCGATACAATCAACTAGTGTACGTTTGTTAATTACAGAAATCTGTGTAATAAGCTGATGTTGAAATTACTAACTAAAACTATTTTAATCACGGTCTATTCAAATTTCTGTATATTCATATATCTTTATTCACAACAAATATGTACAAAATACAATATATATTCTATATTTACAAAAAGAAAAATGACATATTTTAAAGGTTTAGTAGGTATCATTTAAAAAAACTGTGCCACAGATGTGCACACAATTTTGGACGACCTGAGAAAGATAAGTCCTGGTATATTTTGATCGAAGTTCCTACTACTTTTTCTATTTCACTATAAAGGATTAGATTTAAATGATTGCCTGGGTAGGTAATACAATACCTTCGTAGTAGGTATCGATTGAGCCATTTCTGAAAATATCCAGATTATATTTGACAGTAGACTGACATACCTACTTGTAGGTAATTGTGTGTGTTGTGATCGGTAAGACATGATTAGTGGGTACCTATTTGTGTTCGTAATCATTCTGAAATTTCGAAACATTTTAAATACTTACTTATCGATGCCGGCTCTACAGGGGTGTGGGCAATTCTTTTTATAATTGCGCCAGTCTTGATTAGATTTCCTTCAAGCTGAAAATTTTAGGAATATTATTAAGGTGCCCCAAAACTCAACGTCAAGTGGGTACCGGGCGAATGGCTAGTCTATACCAGATCTAGTAAATATAAGAAAATAAAACCATGTCTCATAGTTAAGTGATAAAAGTTTGAAAGTGGTGACAATCGACACCCTAGTTAGACCTATCCTTCACTATCTAGCACTGTGATCACAAATCCAATATGGCAGTGTTATTTTTATTAACTTCATCCTCAATGACCATGCTAGGTATCAATCGCAGTCACAGCAAACTTTAGTAAAAAATAATAATAATTGAATCATGGCTTTATCAGAAAAATTATAGGTACATATGCTTTTTGTTGTTTTACTTACCGCAACTTTGAACATACTGATCGGTACGGCGAATTGATCAGTGACGTAAAAATCATTTGATATTTGACTCAAAGGTAAGTTGTAAATAGCAGTTTCATCCATGTTCATTAGTTGTGCTGATTTTATATTTAATTCATGATCAGGGTCATTAACTGACACGGACAAATAGTTTTTAGTACCTGAAATTAAAGAAAGTTTTAAACGAAGTATGAGATCGTTGAATCGGCAACGCGTGTTCTCACGGTGTTGCAAGCGTCTATAGGCTCATTTTCCATATCAGTGGGATAAAGAAATCGTTTTACCTCATATAAATAGGTACTACAAAAATATCGCTGAAGTATAAAAAGCGGTCAAGTGCGAGTTGAACACGCGCACAGAGCACAACAATTAGGTTAACTATACTATACAATCATCATCATCATCCTTATAATGTCCCACTGCTGAGCACAGGCCTACTTTCACAAATGAGGGTGAAAGGGAATGGGCAATACTCCACCACGCGTGCCCACTGCGGATCGGTGGCTCGGTAGGCTAGTGGTCAGCCTACTGTTGGAATTTTTCAAGCCGCCTAGGTGGCATCCAACTAGTTTAACGACTATCACAATTAAGTGATAACCGGGACCAACGGCTTTACGTGCCTTCCGAAACACGGAAACGCTCGATTTGCAATACCACTAGGCGGTCACCCATCCAGGTAACGACCACGACAGTGGTAGCTTAACTTTGCCGATCGATTAAGAACGGCTAATCATGCTACACCACGAGCGCTTCTAGGATCATTACACTCTCGGCTCCCTTATCGCACCGCCTGTGGCTCGCGCGCGCGTAATAACCATTGCAAATGTGCTATTATCGGCAGCCAAAATAAGTTTATATGTACTTCATAGCATACTAAGACACTGTAAAGACAAAAGCTATTTCTACGGTGACTAAACTCAAATAAGTATAAAATTGTTCCTTACCTGAAAGAGGTTGTTGTGTAGTATTCTGTAATGCTCTGGGTATTCTTTCAGAAAATCCATATTTGAATTCGAATTCTGTGCGGCCTAGGATGGCCACAGAAATATTACCTCGTCCAAAGACTGTCACTTCATACGAACCAGGTACGGGGTTATTTATTTTCAGTATCTATGGAAATATACAAAAACAATACTTAGACAAATCTTCTTTCAAGAAGCTTCTAAAACCAAAAATCAGTGTTAGGTACGTATATTACAATAGACAGATATATAAGTCAGACAGATTCTTGAGGGGTACCTACATGAAATAAAACGGACAACATACATAACATAAACCTCAGATTACAGAACAAAGCAGATAGAGCGCGTGGAATACGGGAGTGAGGCCAACAAAGCAAATACAAATTGAAAAACACATTCCTGGTATTCGCCTTTGAATTTGTACTTGCTTTGGTTAACAAAATTTATTTAACGAAAAACTACTACGATTACTAGCAATATATTTTTCAATTTGTATTTGCTTTTTTGGCCTCAATCCCGTGTTCCGCGCGCTCTATCTGCCTTTTGTTCTGTAATCTGGGACATAAACCTTAACTTACTTACGTATTAACTGTTATAACTAAGCTCGGAATTAATAATAATAAAATAATGTTCACCTTAACATTGGAAGTGGACACAATCGTTTCGTATTCCGTTGATGGTCCTCTCATGTTAGAAACTTTTACATTACTGCCTGATACCGAAATCAACACATTTTTGATTGCTTCATCAATTGTATACTAAAAAAAAACATCCATAATAAGCAAGTTATCGCACACACATACACACACACACACCCACACACACACTTCTCACATAATCATAATTTATTTTACGTAGATTTTAAATTTTAAATGTTATATCTTTTTCTAAATCATG
Organism: Polyploca ridens; assembly: GCA_951394255.1. NCBI lineage: Eukaryota > Metazoa > Arthropoda > Insecta > Lepidoptera > Drepanidae > Polyploca > Polyploca ridens. Next base: position 7,482,737 of record OX596263.1, read on the forward strand.
TTTACACATATTTCTGCATGTTTCTGTTCTGCATTGCTTAAAATAGTCCGTGGTGGAAGAGGCTGGTTATCCTTAACACAGGCTCCGGCTTAGCTTGGATACCAGTTTCTCCTACAAACTTTAAAATGTCATGTTTATCGTATAAATTGTTATTCTAGTTTGTAAGGAGATAGAAAAAAATAAATTTATTATTATATTATATTATTATTATATAGTTATCCAAAAACATGTATTTTGAGATTATGGATTGATATTTTGACACTATTTATAAGAAATTTACTCTCAAATAGGTATCAATACACCCTAACTTAAGTATTTTGTTCACATTATATTGATGTATTTAATTAATACTAAACTAAAATTATAAAATCTATAGTAGTTTTACCTTAATTGGTTTCAATACATTTGGTGGAACTTGTTTCGTTGTAATAATACTTTTATAACCTTTCACTGTTTCTTTTACATATTCAAGTACCTGGAAATATATATAAAATTTAAACATGGCTTGACATACTCTAGTGCAGTGTTTTTCAATCTGTGGGTTGCGACCCATAGGGGTGTCGCGAAACCTTAGTCGGGGGGTCGCCGGCAGAATGAAAAAGGCAAGGTAGACTTCGCGCAAGCGGGCGTCCAACTTACCTCTTACTTAGTTGCAAACCTCTCGCGGCTTCTTGCAGACTCATAATAAGTAAAGATATCAAAATAAAGAAAATCATTATCGTAGTCTTTTAATTTATAAATTCTTTGTCTGTCTGACAAGGGGGTCGCCAGTATTTTCAACCTGTAAGGGGGTCGCGAAATCAATAAGATTGAAAAACACTAGTCTAGGGTTATGCAATACTTGTTTTTGTGTGCGTTTTCATTACCTTAGCCACATCATTTTTATCCACAATAAAAACTTGTCCCGAGCAGGCATTAGCGACTTCGTGATACACCACACATTCAATGTCGTGTACAGTATTACAATAATGAGTTAATACAAATGTAATCTGAAATAATAATAAAAGTTATTACAATTAAATAAATAGATTATTGTGATATACAGAAATTATGCTCCTTGTACATGTACAGTCGGCGTAAAAAGTGGCTCGCCGCTTAAGTAATGCGGCATATTAAGAATTTCACTAATCTACTGACATAAATAAGACTTGGTTTCGTATAGCCCTACAAACAAAGTTTCCGTTACGATTTCCAACATGCAACTCTTATACGACACAGTGTAGCAGAAATATTGTTAGCAGTATAACTTACAAGGTAATAGGCATATTTTATTTAATAGCCTAACGTATTGCCGTTGAATAGCAAGCAGGATTGCCTTCTGGCTGCATGAAAAAGCACAAAGTCTCTCAGAGAACTTAATAATAGACTTAACTTTATGCTGGCATCAGAAATACAAATCTGTGAAGTACGAAGCTAGAATGACAATCGGGTAGGCCATCACTATAAGCCCGATAACCGATGGACAAAAAAAGGGTCTTCGGATTTGGGAATGAATAAATGTTTTTTTTTATTATTATCATGAACATGAGCTTGGACGTTGGCTTGGAGAAGTTGTTATCTAAATCTCACTCAACGCTAAAGAATAGCACAATGACATCATAAGACTCGACCAAAGTAATTTTTAGGTTGGTTGTATACATTGAGCTATTATTACTACGTATAGAGAAGCTATCATAAGCATAGTTTATGTCCCATTTTTTAGGGGTCAACTAAAGTTCTCTTCAGCGCTGAAACAATAATTAGTCGTCTAAGCAGACAGTAGAAACACGTAGCGCTATCAGAACGCTTTTAAGAGTATTTTTCTCGCAAACACTGTCATTTTCACAGCGTTTACGTGTTTCGTTCATCGTTCTACAACAACAAGTATGGCCGAATGGCCTCACTTGAACGGAACGTAGTTGAGATGTGTGGCGTCTTCTCTATACTAGTAATAATAGCTCAATGTTTGTATAATAATATAATCTCTTTGGCCACAACAAACAATAATGTCAAATCTGATCAAAGAACTTACCTGACTCTGAGATTTTTGACATAAGTTTTTCACTGATTCCGCATTTCTATAATCTTTAGCGGATGCATCGGTAAAAACAAACAGGTAGGAGCCAGGCTGGCTCTCCTGTAGAGCTAGTTCAATGCCGGACATTGATAATTCCGGCCAGTCGTAGTTGTCTTCATTATGTGCTATTATGGCATTCAGTGCAGTTTGTAATTCATTACGATCACGAGTTTTCTTTCTCAGTAAAGTTAGACGTACTGAAAAAAAAAACAGTCATATTGAAAATTGAACACCATCAATTGCCACCCTCAAGTTGAAAATCTGTCGCCAAGCACCTTTCGGTGTGTTCCGATAGCTGCACCTGAGAGCCAGTTCCTTCTAGGCTTTGTGTGCTTACCATCTTCGGCTGCATCAACACTTACCATGTTGAGATTGCGGTCAAACACAGGCCTATAAACAGTAAAAAAAAATATCTTAATTGTTTTAAATTCGTTGTTTTGTTGATTTCTGGAAAAGAACATTTATAATGTGTGAGGTAAAGACTGTATACCGTTGCATACTACAGTCTACAGTCATGCATGAGTTTTCAAAATCAAACACCCTTGCCTATGTTTGACCACGATCTCATCATGGTCATTTATTTATTATTTATTTATTTATTGATCAGTGATGATGTAGCCAAAGTTTGTAAGCACACAATGCTTTAAGAGTGCGTATAAAGCAAAATAACAATCTTAGAATTGAAATTTACCCAAGTAAATAGTATTTAAATGAAAAAATATTTTTATATGGGTATTTTCATTATATACGCGAGGGTTCTATCTGAAAAAAAAAAAACATAATGGATTGAAAATTCCTCGATAGATAAAAATCACAAAGATACCTCTAATAATAATGAATTTTCGTTTTTATTCGTTTATGGTGTAGGTATCTAATTAAGACAAAACTTTGATAAATTATATCACTAACATATCACCTAGGGCTGCTACTAACGATTTTTTAAAATATTCCATACTTTACGAGTTATTTAGATAAGAAGCGCTTAGTTCATTTTTGTTCCGCGAAACACGTTATCTCCACGCGAAGATTAGACATAATGTTTGTTTCATCTGACATTGCCATATTTTTCTCGCCATCATTCTATTGCCATACGGCCCGCCTGATGGTAAGCGGTTACCGTAGCCTATGGACGCTTGCATCACCAGGCGCACTATCACATATGCGTTGCCGAAAGAAAATCTGCAAAAATCTGCAGAAATTCACACCCTTTCTGAAAAACCCCATGCTTTATTTCTTTGGGAAAACAACGGGGGCTGATTCCACAGTCTGAGCGTTCGCGGAAGGGAGCTCTTTTGAGACCGCATAGTACGAAACCATTCTGGTTTCAATTTGTGGGCCTGGGCGGGGGTCTGACACCCAAAAACAATGACCAATGTACGCCTAGTACACTAGTAGGTACATATACAGGGTGTTGTTTTGGTCGGCGACAAGCGACCCAGGAGCGGTACAAAATATATATTCCCCAAAAATGGACTTAATTCCATTAAATACTGTAAATATGTTGAGAAATACCTTATTCAATTTGAAATAAAATTACTGCAAAGTATGGTTACTAGGCACGTGCACAGACTAGAGCTAGGCACAAGCCGTCATCGCCCCACCCCTTTACTTTCTCGTACTCCCGTTGAGTATTATGTCTACGCTTTAGCTTATTACATGATTTTCAAAATTTTAATTTTTTTATTTTTATTATTAAAAAAAATAAAGTATTTTTTATATTTTTTTTAGCACCAGTATCATTTGTATTATCGACCCTGAGTCGCTCGTCGCTGACCAAAACAACGACCTGTATATAACTTACTGTGCCGGTACAAGTAAAAATATATTGACCTATTTATGAACTTTAAAGAAGTATAAAATGTTTAAGAGAAATATATGAAACCTTACTCGGATCATTAAAGGTCACCAGCACGATGTCCTTGATTTGGCTAGACTCGAGCACTATGTCCATGATACCGCTTGCTCCTCTTTTAATTTGATCTATGTCATCTTGCATGGATCCAGAGTCGTCTATAACGAAGGTCAAGCTTCTGCCATCTTCACAAGAAATCAGCGATATATTAGTGAATAACAGAAAAATAATACTAAGAATGTATGGCGACAACATTTTGTTCCAATTCGAGATCCGGACGAATTGAAGCAATATGAAAATTTGCAAATGGAGCATATATATATTACTTGTGTGTTTAGGTTGTTACTACCTAGATTTTGAAGTAACTACCTAATTATGTTGTTTTTCTGGTATTTCCTAAAACCGCATTTGAGGTAAAATTTTATTTTTGTCCAGAATAACCACAAAATAAGCGTCATTATTAGATATAAATAAAAATCATTGAAATAATAAGTAAGTATTTATTTTATATTGTACCTAAATGCGAAAGTTTGTAACTAGTTCGTGTAGGTATAGATGTAGGTAAGTTACTCAGTTTACAAATAGAAAATAAATAATTTTGTGATAATTTTACAATGATAATTATAATAAAAATGAATCTCTATTTCCCTTCGTCACGCCATAACTTGAGGACGAATTTACCGATTTGATCCATTTTTTTAAAGTTTTGTAATAAATACTCTGGAGAAGGCTATTACGACGGATATTTCAAATTTGAAGTTTGCAGGTTAGATTGAAGTAGGTACAGTAGTACGAGTAGTACCCAACCGTAGTTACCGATGTACCTGCGCAGAAGATACATTTTCAAAGCGCGGGAAACGCTATTGGTCGGCAGCTGCCGTCATGTTAGCGCGCGCCGTGCGGAGGGGCGTGACTTGCGAGTGAGACGGAACTAACAGCTGCAGTATATTATGAACCTTATAGTAGTGATCTAAGGTTGATTGTAAGTTTTAAACATTATTTCGTTAATCTTCGGGGCCATACTTTCTTTTCTGTGCGAACGAAGATTCACGACGCGCCATATAAGCTGGGTAATACTGTAAGTACCTTAATGTTTGTAGGTACTATCAATGAGTTTATGACGAATTAGCGCAACTAGTATAGCTTTACAAAGCTTAGATATTAGAAACTAGTCATATGAGATTTTTTTTATGTAATTTACAATTTCTAATGTAATATTCAGGCTTTTGCTTGCATTTGTAAAACAGATATAGAAAGTCTGATAATTATGCATCTTGTTGCTTCCAGAAATGGCATTAAGATCTATGAGAAATACGGTCTAGTTGGTTGCCTTCCTTGACTTAGTAGGGCCACTATACTGTGTACCATGATCCTAAATAACATTAAATGCGAATGTGAGTTTGTTTGTTTATTTGTTACGCTTTTACGCCTTAACTATTCAACGGATCATCATGAAATTTAGCATGCAGATATCCTATGGTATGGATAAGGCCATAGGCTACTTTTTATTTCGGTAGCAGTAGTTTTTTATTTAGGACAGCTAGTATTTCTATACAACGTGTAACGTAAAGGGTAATATTACAGTAATCCACATATTTAAATTTAATTTTATATTAATACTGTGACGCAAAATGATAATGAGCCTCATTGAGCGGTGACATGTTGGTTATGATTTTAATTCAATAATCTTGAAGCAATTTGGTATGAATTTTAGAATAATTTATTGAGCTGGAACTTTTTATAGAGTATATTCCTACCTGATGAAGTCATCACCCCTTTCGGATAGAGAAGACGCCACATATCACAACTATGTTCCGTTCAAGTGAGGCTATCCGGCCACACTTGTTGTTGTAGAACGATGAACGAAACGCAAAAATAGTCCTAAAAGCGTTCTGATAGTGCTACGTGTTTCTACTGTCTGCTTAGACGACTAATTATTGTTTCAGCGCATAGGAGAACATTAGTTGACTCTAAAAAAATGGACATAAACTTTGCTTATGATAGCTTATCTATATCAATGGATGCAACCTCTTTTCGTTACTGGCCACCGATCTTATATAAAAATAAAACACAACCATGTCAAATGTCATAGTCCTTTGACCATCTTGAGAATCATGATCCAAGATAATTATACCATGCTTGAGAATAAAGGTGGACGCCACTTATCCGAGCCGAACGCGTCGAACGAAACGAATTTTAGAATTCTGTATATGAAATCTTATGAAAGCTCGCAGTTTCGCATTTACTATATTTATTTCTTCACTCGCCCGCGTCGAATCGGGAGAGGATTTTCTATACAAATTCTTAAATTCGTTTCGTTCGCCCCGTTCGGCTCTGATAAATGTGCGTCCACCTTAACATAACCACGGGTTGGACTTTTTGGCGGGAACTTGCAGAGTGACGTTGCATTTTCATTTTTATTTTCATAAATTCGTGTATTTTGAGTTTTATTGCATATTATCGTTGGTATTTTTTTATCCAATAAAGATCAATTCATGTGCACCAGTGAAGTGAAATGAAATGAATCATGTGCATCGTGACTTTTCAAGTTGTCTCAAGAAGTCCGTGAAAAGTTTTAGTACAACCACCATTGTACTAAAACATGACTTTTATGGACGGTGACTGACTGAGGACTATGTGAAAGTGATTTATTGTGACTAGAACTTATAATTTAACTGGAAAATGGCAAAATACACAAGCGGTATGTGACGCCAACATATAAAAAAAAAACCACGGGATTCCAATGAAGGTTCCAATAGAAACACCAACGCTGTGGCAAGAGATCCACAGGTAAATTAAAATTTATTACGTAACTCAAATAGTAAAGTTTGTGATGATGTTTTTTTCAATTGAGCAATAAGGACTGAACGAACTTGAATCAAACTTGGCATAGATCATGGCCAGAAATTAGACAAACTTGTTACCTATAACTTATTTAACTAATCCTTTTTTTAGTTTTTCCGCCAGAAAATATAATTTCTCAAAAAATAAGTGAAATATTACGGGAAATATTTGCTCCGAAGCATTTTATTAATTTATATTAGCCCAAAATCGAAAATCAAAAATGGCCAATTTATAAGAACTAATGACGACTAGTAATTCAAAAAGTGTCGACCGTAATTCATAAAATTTAGAAAAACTAAATTATACAAAATAATATAAACACTCCGTATCTATAAAAAATAAATAGAAATAAATAGTCCATCATAATGTTTTATTTGATTTATTAAGTACTATTATTATTTATTAGATCAGACTAGACATTGTTTACTTTATGAAATTTTCAACACTATAAAAAATAGATATAGACTGGATTTTTTATTATTATTTCATGTCTTTACACATATAAACCAACGAATCTCATTCAAAGATAGGTAGACATAATTTTAATGAAGGTCCGAAAGAAAAATTCAATGATCCTTTCGATTCCACGGCGCAGCTACCTTCACTCCATGAGTGACAAGAAAACACTCATAGGAGACAATCCATATTTTAGGAATAATTGCTGATTATTTTCCATATTTGAACAAATATTCGTGTTGTTCTAAATTCAAGTTGTAGAATTTATAGTTCAGTGACACTCCTTTTAAAATAGATCATTCGCTGAGCCTCATCATAAGTTAACAAAATTATATAAGATTACACTAAGTAGATTTAAGTTCTGCGCCAGTCCAAGTACTTTGTTTTATCATAATATTTGTGTTTTTCCAACACATTCAACCTCCTACAACAATTGTTACTCACGTAGGTACCTAAATACTTGTGACGGTTACGTGAAACTTTTTACTGGCTGTATTGAATTTATTTGTCGCTTCGCAAATGTATGAATCGATTGCATCCTTCTCTACGGGTCTTGTGATTAGAAGAGTACCATCATCCTCTACGGTGTATTTTTCTCCTGAAACAATAACAATAGTTAATTTAGGTGATACTTAAAAAGCAAACTAAACAGAAGACGAAAAAATGCTGGCAAAAACTTATTCTTGTTACATGAGCAAATAATGACCATACCTGTTTTAAGCAGATGCCCTTGATGTTTCCAGCTAATAATTGGTGTAGGGTATCCTACAGCTTTACAAGGAATCCTTAATACTTCATCACCGACGACAGATATATAAACTTCTTCTATATCGCCTGCAATAATGGTTGATGGAGCTGCGAACAAATTTATTTTATTATTTACCTATACTGTGGAATTTAATACCTTATTTGTATAAAATATTTTAGGTATACCTTCAACAATAAGTTTCGTATATTGGTAGAGTTTTATTTGTCGGTTTTTATCATTGGTGTCAGCTATACAGGTGTAGAGGCCAGTATGGGAAAGTTTCGCATTTACTATATTTATATCTTCTCCTGCATAAGATGTTTGCTCTGATTTGTTTGATTCGCTGCTTTGGAAGAGCCACGTTGTCGTTGGCTCTGGCGAACATCCTCCCCAGCAAAATGTGTGATAGAATAAACACCTTTTGCAGTTATCCTTATTTAGACTTATAACACTCATAATTCTGTGGAATATAAAAATAAATTAGATGGGGGATCCCAAACAGCGTTATACTGGAACAGATAACATGGTGTTAGCCTCAGATAGCTTTTATACTCACGGGCAAACTTGGTGAGAGTAGGGCTCTCAACAAGCTAAAGATTTAAGCAAAAGTTATCTCATGGCGATCTCTATCGAGTATCGAACCTTGGGTCAGAGTATTGCTGGGACGGATTTCGTAATTACTTTACGAATATGAGATATAAGGAAAGAGCTATAAGTTTAATTCAGGCTTTACTATGGGGTTTTTGTGGTTGAGAGCAGTAGTGAATATACTTACGTGCATGGAATAATAGCAGTTGAATTTTCTAAAACAGTGATCCGTGAAACAGTATCAACTTTTTCCGTATCGTTTATCAGAACATCCGTACTATGAATTGCGTTCACATTTTCATCAGCTTGTAATGTTGCATTACAAGTATACCGTCCTTGTGAATTTAAGTCCATGAATTTTATTCTGAGCTCGGTTCCGTCAGACGAAATGTTGTATTTATTTGATGCACTAATAGGATCTTCTGTATTCCTTAATGTGTGAAACCAATTTATACGCATTGGTAAATATGATTGTATTTTACATATTATTAGAACTTCTTTACTGTGATTAACATTGGTAGTAACTGAAACATAGTTTTATAATAATGTCTTATCAATTTTAAAATATATGTGGATTACTATACAAACTAACCTAATACTATTAATACTATATTATCCTGTTTGTATATTAAATTTCAGATTTATTACAGAACCTCTGATTTAATGATTTCAGACATTATATTTTAAATATACCGTATATTTAAAACTGCATGAAAAACACTTTTTTACCTTTAGGGCCAATCGTAAATGGAGGCATAAAGGCAACATTTACGGATTTGTGCGTATTTCCTAATGTATTATTCGCATAGCAATGGTATGTCGCAGATTTGCTGATATTTGATAAAGATAAGTAACTTATATATTCATATGGAAATTTTACAGCAACGTTCTGAAAAAAAAAAAGTATTTTAAAGCATTACGTAAAAAATATCCTATTTTATATTTCTAGATAAACGGTATACCGTTGAATTCAAAATATTTCCATTGTCATTCGTCCAAATTATGTTTGACTCCGGGTAGCCAGTAACTTTGCAAGTCAATTGAAGTGTGCTTGAAATATTGATGTTTATATTTGAGCCTTCCCCGATGCTTGCATCTGGTGCCCTTTTATGTATAATTTCTGTAAAGAAAATTATTACTATGTAACTGTAAAATGGAAGCATTTCACTCTTCAATTGTATTTTCTACAAAAAATGTAAGATTCGAATTTTTAGTAAACTTCGTGCTTAGGAAGGCACGTAAAGCCGTTGGTTCCGGTTGTAATAGTCGTTAAGCTAGGGGGCCTCTTAGGCGACTTTAAAGCTCTAACAGTAGGTTGACTACTAGCCTACCTCCACCAATCCTCGTGGTGGAGTATATGCTAATTCCTTTTCACACTCATTTGTGAAAGGAGGCCTGTGCTCAGCCGTTGGACATTATAGGCTGATGATGACGAAATACTTAGGCTTTTTACAATAAATTTTAGATTACCTTTGACAATGAGTTTGGTACGCTGTTGCACATTTCCTAGAACGTTCTCCGCTATACATGTATAATTACCAGCTTGAGAAAGTTTGGAGTTGACTATATGAATTTGTTCGCCTGATTGTGGAAGTATTTGGGCCATGTCCGATCCAATACTCTGAAATAGCCACGTTATCTTCGGTTTTGGAACACCCTTTACAATCCTATAACAAGAATATAAATTTAAAATATTTTATCTACACCTATGCTATAAATCCTCTATTAAGGCCGGCCGCATATTATAAGAAATTTTCTGTCAGAAATTTTCGGACGCCCGCCGGAAAGCACTTTCCCCATACATTTTGTTCTAGACCCCGCATACTATCCGAAAATTCTGACGTGTCTGACGTCCAAAAATGTATGAGCAAGCGGGCGTCCGAAAATTTCTGACAGAAAATTTCTTATAGTATGCGGCCGGTCTTAAGTTCCTGAAACAGTTAGCTTATTGCCAACATTAAAACATCCGGTGTCATGGTAACCATTATATCATCCAAAACAGTGTTATAATGTTGTACTGAATTTCAACAGAAACAGCCACATTCTCCGTGGTATCCTTATGAATTTCAAAAAATAACATTTTCATGCAGTTGCGTTTCACAATCACAGCGCCGTAATTAAAAAAAAACTTAGAGGCTATTCGAATTCACGTCGTATTCCGCCTGCTGGTTCGATATTATAATTGCAGAAATTTATAACTTTGTTGTTTACAAAAATGATCATGGGTATAGATAAACTCTTGTATGCAACTGTACATAATTAGGTAATAAAACCCTCATATTATTGCTGAATTGTGCTATTACCGCACTCGCTTCGCTTCGTGTGATAAACTCACATTCGTGTTTTAATACCCCTTATTCCCTTGTTATACAACAGTTGCATAAATAACTATTAATCGCGAACCCAAGAACCCAGATATAGAAAATACAGAAAATATGAACAAAATCCGTACTACAGCCGTAAATCAAAAGCACTATTAATAAGAACAGCAAATAATTCAAATGTTTATGAATATCAGTAATCATTTACATCGGTAAAATAAACATTAGGTACTAGTACTTACTTGCAAGGAATAAAGGTGTTCGTCGTTTCATTTATTTTGACGATAGAATTTGATGTTCGTATTTCTGGTATCGCTGAAATAATTCAACTTTATTTTAATACACGTGGTTTTCAATATAATAACAAAATATTAATCGAAGTAAGTAGGCACCTAGATCTTCTATTTTAACTTCTGTACTGTAAATTACGCTCTCATTTGCATCAGCCACTAATATTGCTCTGCAAGAATAATATCCTTGAAGACCTACATCCATGAATTTAATCTTGAGCTCTGTTCCATTACTGGTTATAGTGTAGATATCTGATGCTATAATCTGTTCTTCTGTATTATTCAATGTACGGAACCAATGTATGTCCATTTGGAAGGGTGATTTTATTTTGCATTGAACTAATGCTTCTTTGCCGTAACAGACGTTGGAAATAGCTAAAAATTAATAAATAAATAAGTTCATATAAAACTCAATCTCTTCAATGCTGTCCTCAACTCCAATATGATCCCAGAATCATGGCGCCAAAGTTACATAGTGCCCTTTTATAAGAACAAAGGTGACGTCAGCGCTTGCGGGAATTATAGGGGCATAAAACTTACTTCTCACACTCTAAAAATATGGGAAAGAATACTAAACGATCGCTTCTTGAACCACGTTGCCATTTCTGAAAACCAGTACGGTTTTATGCCATCAAAATCCACAATCGATGCTATCCAAACAGTTCGAATAATAATGGAAAAGCATAGGGCCACCAGTGAAGACTTACACCTTATCTTCATAGACCTTGAGAAGGCGTTTGACCGGGTGCCACGAAACCTTGTATGGCAAGCGATGAGATCACATGGTCTACCGGAATACTACGTAGCCCTAGTCCAGGACATGTACCACAGGAGTAGCACAAAAGTGAGAAGTTTGGCCGGAGTGAGCAAAACCTTTGAAGTCAAAGTCGGGGTTCATCAAGGTTCCGCGTTGAGCCCACTACTCTTTAATCTGGTAATGGACTATCTCACCAAAGATATCCAGTCTCCCCTACCATGGTGTATGTTATATGCAGACGACATCGTGCTCATTGACAAAAGTGCACAACAACTGCAAATTACTCTCGAGCAGTGAAGGTGCGCCCTGGAAAGCAATGGACTCCGTATCAGCAGAAGCAAGATCGAACATCTGGAATGCAATTTTAGCGGCGATACCACCATTTCAAAAACGATCTATATCGAGGGAGATTCAATTCCAAAGGTATCCCAGTTCAAATATCTCGGAGCAATGCTGACGGCTGATGGTAATATTGAAACCGACGTCACCCACAGAGTCAACGTTGCCTGGCAAAGATGGAGAGCTCTCTCGGGTGTCCTCTGCGACACAAGAATGCCGATCAAAGTGAATGGAAAAATTTACAAAACAGCTGTAAGACCTGCAATGATGTACGGTGCCGAATGCTGGGCCATAAAAAAGGCGCATAAACAAAAACTTCACGTGGCCGAGATGAAGATGCTGAGATGGGCAGCAGGCGTAACCAGACTTGATAAAGTGCAAAATGAACACATCAGAGGTAGTTACAAAGTCGCGACCATCTCAGAAAAACTTACAGAAAGGAGGCTTCGTTGGTATGGCCACGTAATGAGACGTCCTGAAGACCACGTGGTTCGGCAGGCTCTGGCCCTACCGAACTCAAAAAAGAAAAGAGGAAGACCCAAAGCCACATGGTGGTCTACAGTAACCCGCGACTTGGAACTAGCCCAACTCACAGTACGGACAACCCAGGACAGACCATCCTGGCGCATGAGAACGAGGAAAGCCGACCCCAAATAATGGGATAAGGCAAGGAGGAAGAAGAAGAAGTTCATATAAAACTCTCTCGGTTTAGATAAAAAACGTGTGTTCTCAGGGGTCTAGAATCCATGGTATCAGTTTTCGTTATGATATCACGTACATCGAGTATATAATGTTAAATCTGATTCAATATTTATGGCTTACCTTCAGAAGTCGTATCAACCGTAAATGGAGAAAGGACAGTTACATCAAAAGCAATATGCGTATGCCCATTAGAATTATTTCCATAGCAATGGTATTTATCGGATTTTATTATGTTCGATAACGTCAAAATACTCATGTATGTGTATGGTAGTTTCCGAGGATGACTCTGAAAAATAAATATAAAAGGGTTTATTTTCATCAAATCGTCCTACGATAGCTTAAAATAAATAGGGGTTCAAAATTCAAAATCATTTATTCAAATAGACCTTCGCAGGCACTTATGAAAAGTCTGACTCTAATACTCTAATACCGGTTCGGAAGGTTGCATTTGCTGAGAAGAGCCGGCAATAAACTCAGCAATTACTCTTTTCAAAACAAGCTTCAAGGGTCGCTTTAGTAATTACCTCAGAGGGCAAAACTTTTCCATTGTTATCTTTCCAAATAATTGTTGGTTCCGGATTACCTATCATTTCACAGGCCAGCTGAATTGTGCTATTATAGGTTATATTTATATGTGATTCTTCACTGATTTTTGTAACAGGTGGCTTATTTTCTATTGGTTCTGTAAAGTTTAAATCAATGACATGTTAGTGTAAATGACGGAATGTTGCATATGCATAATTTTCCCGTCACACAACTGTATTGCATCTTTTTCTCGGTAACATAACAGTGTAATTTGTCTTTTTTTTTCAAATTGCAACGCCTATCAGTCCTATACCAATTGTAACCACTGCATTTGTCTGACCATCAGAGGTCTCTATGTCTGCTTTAGTTAATTTTAAGTTACTTCACTACACCAACATCCCTATAACCTATATCCTCATTTTAACTTCGTGATCTGTTTAACTACGTTTTAAACTTTGTTTTATGCATTTGTGTTCAACAATACAAAACTTACTTATTTTGGGTTTCTCGGGTTCTACAGGTGTTCTTGTAAGTCTTCTTATGTCTGTCCCGGTTTTAATTACTTTTCCTCTTACCTGTAAATTAATTGATTACCTAATTTTAGTATCATAATCAGCCCATGGTGACCAGAAAATATAAGGCATTATAAATTGGATCAACCACATCATATTATTTAAGTATAACAGTTAAATGATATTACTAATCTATTTTGTAGTGCAACATATACATGGTGACTTTTAAATCATTTTAACGATAGAACAAACGTTGTTCAGACCGTGGTCTAATAACATTCTATAACTTCAATTAAGAAAAAAAACGTCATTCGTTTTTGAAAAAACCACAAATCAGAAAAAAAAACAAAAAAACCAGGAAGCCGCGGAGTACCACGCCTGCTACAAAACTGGCGTGCTGCCGTACCACAACTACTTTGAAGTGCAAGCGAGGTGTCTGGGTTGTAAGGAGTAACGATAATCCCGACTTTTTTAACTTTATTTTGTGTTTTTTCAAAAGAAAATGACGTAATTTTTCTCATTTGATGTTATAGAATGTTAGTAGACCATGGTCTGAACAACATTTGTTCTAGCGTTAAAACGATTTAAAAGTCACCGTGTATGTGTGTGCGTGTGTGTGTGTGAAAAAGCTATTAATTTTAATTTTATCTTGGGTAGCTTTTTTTTTTGTTTTGAGTTTGCAAAAATGCATGCTATTATAAAAAGGTAATTATTAATAGTGGTTCTACTTACTGCAATTTTAAACATAATATTCGGTGCTTCGAACTGATTAGTGATGTAAAAATCATTAGTCAAATTCCTCAATGGTAATTCATAAATAATGTAATCTGTCATATTTAATATTTGTGCCGAATTGATAATAACTTCATGATCAGGATCGATTACGGATATCGATAAATAGTTATTTGTATCTAAAATTAATAATAATATGTTCAGTGACGTTAGGGCCATACCATTGTCGGAGCCAGTTTTGGCCGTTGGGTATTTTGGCCGCTCCAAAGTTTGCTTTAAAGAGTGAATTTTAAACTAAGATTTGTTTAAATTTATTGCTTATCAATCAATTTATCAGGTTTCCCCCTAGAATTTTTAAAAACTTCGCCTAGACGCTCCCTTGACGCTCATCCGGGGAATCCCTGATGGAAGGCCTTAGCTGTTGGTAGCAGCCAGTGTCAAAAGTAAATATCACTTTAGTACCCTTTCATAATAATCTATTGACATGATCTTGACCTTGACAGTATGAAAATTACAATTCACAGTAGGTGATGGATGGTAATAAATATTCTGGGATATTCATCACACGGCGCTAAAGTAGTCAACTTTATGTTATGACAATGACTGACGGGACTTGGAAACAGTAACTCCATAGGTACATATCTAATCTTAGATTAAGGATATGCGTATCTAATAAAATAAAAGCCATAGACAAAAGTATAGCTTACCTGAAATAGGTTGTTTTGAGGTATTCTGCAATGATTTTAGTAACATTTCAGAGAATCCGTATTCAGATACGAAGTCTGTCTTTATTCTATGTATCTAATAAAATAAAAGCCATAGACAAAAGTATAGCTTACCTGAAATAGGTTGTTTTGAGGTATTCTGCAATGATTTTGGTAACATTTCAGAGAATCCGTATTCAAATACGAAGTCTGTCTTTATTGTATGTATCTAATAAAATAAAAGCCATAGACACAAGTATAGCTTACCTGAAATAGGTTGTTTTGAGGTATTCTGCAATGATTTTGGTAACATTTCAGAGAATCCGTATTCAAATACGAAGTCTGTCTTTATTCTATGTATCTAATAAAATAAAAGCCATAGACACAAGTATAGCTTACCTGAAATAGGTTGTTTTGAGGTATTCTGCAATGATTTTGGTAACATTTCAGAGAATCCGTATTCAAATACGAAGTCTGTGCGGCCGAAGATCATCACAGAAACAACACTTTCTCCGTAAACTTTCAGTTCGTATGAACCAGGTATGGGGTTGTTTAGTTTCAATACCTATATAAACATAGTAAGTACCAGTTATATTACTCGTATATCTAAAAATATGCGACTTCTATTGTATTTTTTTTTACTCATTGTATAATGGAAATGATACCAATATATTTCAGGTTTTTGTACTAATTATTTACTTTTATGGTTTTATAAACGTCTTAATGGATTTGATTTTATGAGAAATCTTTCGTCGTTTCACGATTGACCGGAAAAAACTCAAAGACAATATTTCTATTGATCTTATTTAAATGCAAAATTATTGTTTGAAATGTATATATTTTTCGTAATTCTTTTATTGATTAATTAATATGAAAAAGAATATCAAAACAAAGATTGCTGAGGGCTCATAAAAACAAATGTCTTACCTTTACGCTGGATAAAGATAAAATTGTCTCGTAGTTCAAAGATGGCCCTCTCTTGTCCGAAATTAATGCTTTCGCTCCCGATACATAAATGAATACATACTCGGTTTTATCATCAATAACAAACTGAAAAAAGTGAAACAGAATGTGCATTCAATCAATCAGGTATTCCTACAATGTTTTTTCTTCCACTAAGGTACCATGCAACCATTTGGTCCTCTTGACGGTAAGCGATTACTGTAGCCTGCAAGAATCTCTTCACATCCTCCTTGAAGAAACCCATGCTGTAGTTGGGAAACTTGCAGAAGAGCTCATTCCACTACCTGAGTGGGTAGCAGTGGCAGACTCGAGGTCTATTCATATTTAGTACTTAAAGAATTATTCCATCTATTCCATCCGCGGTTTCACCCACCTATTCACACGCCTATTTTATCCTTTTAGGGGCAGAATTTACAAAATCCTTTCTTAGTCCCAACGTCATTAAAGGATCTTAAATATCAACTTTGGAGTTAATGAATCCTCCCCTGAAAACTTAAGTACCCCATTTGCCCCTTTAGGGGTAAATTTTTGAGAATCTCAAAATTCCGTGATAGTCAGATAATCAGACCGCGCTGTAGGTTTCTTCCATACAAACTTGAACACCCCCCAAACCCCCTCTTAGGGGTATTCAAAAACTAATAATGAGAAACTTTATTATTTATTTAGGTTCCAACTGGCGACTGATGATGAGATACTATAATACTAAACTGAGCGGCATAATTATTTTATTGCAAAAAATTAACTAATTTGGTTACAATGATGATTCACTAAAAACAAAATAATGGGCTGTTAAAAGTGGGAAATAATTAATCTAAACTAGTAATTTAAATGTAAGTGAATGAAATACGAGTACAATACTGAGTGGACGAATTTAATACGAAGTGTATAGTAATGTCGATAGAGTACTTTAATACTATTTGAGGTCTTTAATTTCTATTTTAGTTCAGTACAAAACTACATTCGAGAAAAAAAACCTTATCGGGGGAAAAAGGAAATGGCCAAGTCCAAACCAGCCTTTATTTTGCAGTAGAATTCTATTTAAATTGGAACTTTCCCAAATACGTAATTCCATTGATTAATTTAAGATTTTAATAAATAGATAACGCTAAAGTAGGTAGTTAAATATACTAAATGGTGCCATTTATTAAATGATTAAAATAGAAATGTACATCAATTAGTTATTTTATAAAAATAATGTTCGCACAAAAATTATCATGCTGCTCGTTTTGAGTAACTTGTTTACAAGTCACCGTCTTCAAGATTTGTAGTCACTCACAATCATTCGCCCACTTAGTATTTCGGTAAGCCATATTCAGTTTGTTTGATACCTTTAATTAGAATTAATCGTTCTCGTTTACATACCAAATAGTACAAACCTTTTATAATGACATTTATTTCAGTGTGTGATCTCAACATAAAAATCAATAGAACTTACTTGCACTGCTGTTTTTTTAAATGGTGGAATTTGTCTCGTTGTAATAATGTTCTTGTCGCCTTTCACTGTCTCTTTTACATATTCAATTACCTGAAAAAATAAGTTATGGACGACTCAAAATATTTTTCCTTTGTTATGTAATTATATTATTTGTAGCGCGGAATAAAATCAGTTGGATGTGATAGTTTCTTTTGAGAAATTCGTTAACTGCAGCATATTTTATCACAAATCACCGCACTAATTTCAGTAGGGACATTGTTTTAATTACGTAAATGCAAACTATATTTTTATCACCTGAAACCCAAAAACTCAGGTGAGTTCAATGACATTATAATAAAAAGACGCAGATATCGCATTAACGCACGCTAATTGTTGTAGACAAATTCAGACAATTGTCGTAATTTTGCTTAGCGGCTACATATAGCTATCTCTTTCTGTACCATACGTTCCGTATTATCTATCGCATTCACCTAATTCAACAATAACTGAACGCCGCTTAGCATATCTCTATTATAATATCTTTGGGTGAGTTATATGAAAGTTTTATGTCCTAGCAAAAAGGAGAGTTTTTAACGATCTTTACGTCTACTTTTAGAATTAGGTTGTACCTTTATTTTGCGTTCGAGGAAATGTATTCAGTCGTTGGGTCTATTAGCCATTATTTTTTGTATACAAGAGCGATCACGTTTGAACATTTGATATATTTTTTTTTTATTTGTTTCTTTGTTTGACCGCAATCTCACCATGGTAAGTGATGATGCGGCCGAAGGTGGTAAGCACACAAAGCCTAGAAGGAACTGGCTCTCAAGTGCAACTGTCGGAACACACCGAAATGTGCTTGGCGACAGATTTTCAACATGAGGGTGGTAGCCAGCCAGGCGGGTACTACAAAGTACCCTACCACCGTGCTATGGTTTCCTCACGATGTTTTCCTTCACCGAAAACTCAAGCTCATTGTAGGTTTCGAACCCGGGACCTTCATCTCAGTATCCAAATTAATTGCAATTGATTGAGTTTTTTGTAAATCATAAGCTGTTATATTGTTGATTTTTTGTGTATTCATAACCAACATAATATAAAATATATTCACTGTATTCATTACCTTAGATATTTCATTCTTGTCCACATTAAAAACTTGACCAGAGCAGGCCTCGGCGACTTTTTGATACACAGTGCACTGAATATCATCTTTACTATCGCAATAATCGGTCAGGACAAATATAATCTGAAATATAAAATAGTTCATTATGATACAAGTGTGCTATGTTGGTCATTACACAAGAAGCGGTATTATTATGCTAGATAACGGAGCTGAGGGTGTAATGATCAATGCAAACGAACACTCGGTTGAATTTTTGTAGTCGACATTTTTGATAATAATTCATCCACACAGCGAAAACGTTAACAAATAAATATTTGTTTCATAAATATGGAAAATGGCGCGCAGTGGTTTTGAAGTAGATTTTTCGATAATATTCAACCACACAATGAGAACGTTAACAAACTATTGCGCGCAGGTTTTTTTTTGACAGCGATGCGCTGTCTTACTTAATATAATCAGGATTATATCTATCATAAAACTGTGCGGTAATGTAAAGTAAAACGTACTAGTGCATAATAAGCTGCAGTGTGAAACTAAAATCGGTGCAATAAAAGTCACTTTACGAGCAAGTGTCTTGAAATTGTACATTATGATACAAGTGTGCTTAGTCGGTCATAACACACGAGGTGGTATTATGGTAAGCGTGGTAAGAGAACTGAGATTGTAATCATCAATGCACACGGTGCATAGTGTTATATTGCTAAGGCCAGTTCCCTAATAGGAGTGACTCTTAGGGGCAGGGTAGTTTCGAACTTTTTACTTTTAATAAAAGCAAGAATCTTGAAAAAAAAAGACTGATTATTTATTTTCTTGACAATACAATTATTGTGAAGTATTTAGAAGTGAATATTCAAAAGGAATTCGCAAGTTAAATGCAATATATTCTATCAAAGATAATTTGATAGAATATATAATTTTTGGCTAAATTTCAGAAATTTTCACGTATTTTTGAAGTATAAATTGATATTATACCTTCTGAACCGGTATTAGAGTCGGAGTATTCATAAGTGCCGGCGAACGTTTATTTGAATTTTACTAGTAAAAAAATCCCGCGCATTCAATTATAATTTGACTGTATTTCTTAGGAAGTTATCTCAAACATCAAAAACCTGCTGTAAGGAATACGCGAACTACATTTGTTTGTCTTAAAACATCATAATTGAAAACTGTTTCATAAAAAACTTAAACCGACTTCCAAGTACACTAAAAAGTACCTGATGATCAAATGCTGAACTGATGACAATGGGACCAAATGGGAAGTATACCCTACCAAACAAAAAAATAATTTTCCAATCGGTTAATAAATGACTGAGTTCTGAGGTAACAAACATAAAAAAAAAACATACAACCGAATTTTTTGAAGTCGGTTAAAAATAATTTCTCTAACATCTTTTCAATTTTCCATGTTATTGTGATGCTCTTGGTAGAGACGATCAATTCATTTAAGTATCTCGTCATTACTTTATACCTGTGCTTTATACATACTCCATAAATCCATTTTATACCAAAAAATATTAAGATGCTGTTAAAATGAGACGTTGCGATGCGGTGCGAAACAGAATTATGTAAAATGAATTATTTTGTGGCAGTAAATCAGAAATCTAAAATCCACGTTATTGCAGGTATCCTATTTGCTAAGATCAACATTCAATAAATTGCCTGAAATTGTAAATTCAAATTTATTTTGTTTCACATACCTGACTCTGAGATTTTTGACATAAACTTTTCACAACTTCAGCATTTTTGCTATCCTTGGCAGATGCATCGGTAAATACAAACAAGTAGGAACCAGGCTGACTCTGCTGAAGAGCTAATTCAATGCCAGACATTGAGTATTCCGGCCAATCGAGGTTGTCAACATGATTATGTGCTACTATGGCATTCAACGCATCTTGTAATTCATTACGATCACGGGTTTTTATTCGTAGTTCCGTAAGTTTTTCTAGAAGAAATATAATTATCTTAACTTTAAATAGGTATTTCGTTTGTTTGTTATCGTTTGTTGTTATAATTATGTCCCAGTTATTACTATGAAACCCAGTTTCATTCTGGCTTTTATATATTTTTTATGACGAATGAACTTGCGGTCCTTCGATTCCTTCGTCCTTCGATTGTGCCCATGAGGAATTATGACAAGGACCGAGGATGTAGCACGCTTACCCAGAAAATGCCTGTTCACGCCTGGCCTTGAACATATCTAGATTAAAGATGCCGGGAAACACTGACCCCGGAAGCCACTTCTTTGTATTATTTCATCACTTACTATGTTTTTTATCCATGAGATATTTATTAGATACTAGCTGTCCCCCGCGGATTCCCCCGCGTTCCTGGGATAAAAAGTAGTTCATGTCCTTCTCCATACCATAGGCTAACTGCATGCCAAATTTCAAGTGGCAACACTGACCATAACGCAAATAGCAAAACTAATAAAAGTATGGATATTTGTATTTGTAAGGGTTACTTTATCACAAGTTTTCGAGCTGTACACAGCTCAGTGCGATCATTGTTTTAACCGGTTCTGTAGCTTATCATAATTTAGATCTGTTATGTTTGTGAAGTGAAGTGATTATCAAATTGTAAGATTATAACAATAAATCTATCGGGGCCCATGAGGAGTTTATTGTGTCGCTTCTTCTCGTCATACGGGACTTTTCCGAAGCGATAGTATTACGTTGTTTCATTGCCTACATTTCATTGCCCACCGAATCCTGATGCCACAAAACCTTAACCATGGTGTTCGTATCACTTGGCAGTCGCTGACGCTATTAAAATTAAGAGATTAGTAAAGTCAAGAAAACTGAAAATCTTACGTGGATCATTGAAAGTCACCAGCACGATGTCCTTGATTTGGCTCGACTTGTACTTGAGCACAATGTCCATGATACCGCTTGCTCCTCTTCTAACTTGTTTTATGTCATCTTTCATGGAACCAGATTCATCTATAACGAAGGTTAAGCTGCTGCCTCTATGCTCGCATGATATCAGCGATAGTTTTGTAAATAACAAAAGAATACTAAAAATATGATACGACAACATTTTGTCCGTTTGTGCTCCAGAGCGTTAATGTATAGTTGCGAATTTTGCGGCCTTTTATTAATCTAATTATTGCTATGACGTTTCAAAACTTCCCTTTTGCTAAAAATAATATGTCATTTTTTACGGTAGTTTCCGCTTGATAATAAAACCACAATCGCGGAAATTGTTGCAATTTAAACATTTTAATACGTATTACAGGATATGGGATAAGCCCAAAAATTTACTGATAGGCGTGTAAGTCGACTCCCACATCGAATTTATCTGTGAGCCAGCTCCTGCCAGCTCAGACCGGACATAATGTACTACACCTACTGTACATAGCTTGGATCGACTGCAGGTATTTTCCAGGCAAACCTTTCTCTTTCAATGAATATTGATTGAATATGTATCGACCACCTACATATAGGAAGTTCACACGATCATAGATAGGTGGCGCTAACATCCTACATCGCGGTTACGAAGTTTTCTCGGCCATTTGCTCTACTTACAATGGAAGTGTCATCCACCTTGTACCTCCATAGATCTAGGTACTTTATAGTTTTGCCGCCTGGCACGCAATTGTAGATGAGTGGTAGATCAGGGGCCCAAGTTTATATATATGTCTGTGGGCCCATGTCTGCTATTACAATTAGGATTATTTACGTTTTTTATTGAGTATGAAGATTGGTAGCGGTATGAAATCCAATAAATTCTATGAAAAAACAAATGCAAAATCTCGTGAATTGCCGTTATTTTGTTAATACTGCGTCGATAAATTTCATTGGCCGTAGCATTTGTCAATTTATTTAATAATTTGTTGATTGCTTTATCAAGGTAACGTTTTAATCGTCTTTTTATCATTTTTGCCTGACTTTATCTCCCAGACATGCATACTATGTGAGATGGATGAGCTTTATTTCCCGATAATAATTGCATTAACAGTTGCACTGATTCGTCATGGACTGTCTCGTCATGCAAGAATTAATCGAATAATATACCACCAACCACTCTCATGCTCACGCTTCTACAATAATAATAAATCTTTATTGACTTTAAGACCGGCCGCATACTATAAAAAATTTCGGACGCCCGCTTGCTCATACATTTTTGGACGTCAGACACGTCAGAATTTTCGGATAGTATGCGGGGTCTAGAACAAAATGTATGAGGAAAGTGCCTTCCGGCGGGCGACAGAATTTTTCTGACAGAAAAATTCTTATAGTATGCGGCCGGCCTTAAGAGATGTAGAGCTCATTGGGGAGAAAGGTCGGTAATGCGTGAGCGATGCTTAGTGTGTTGTAAGCGTCCATATGGCTGCGGTAACCGCTTACCATCAGGCGGACCGTATGCTTGTTTACCGACTTAATCGTATAAAAAAATACTGACATAAATTCCATCTAGCCATACTCCTTTCTATTCTTCATAACTCGAACTGCCATACTTATCTCATATCCCTAACACGACCTGTATTTACAAGTCCATTCCCAAGGACTTTATTCTGTACATTGTCTTGCGAACTATTATGAACCTTATAGTAGTGATATAAGGTTGATTGTAAGTTTTAAGCATTATTTCGTTAATCTTCGGGCCCATACTTTCTTTTCTGTGCGAACGAAGATTCACGACGCGCCATATAAGTTGGGTACTACTGTACCAACATATTACCAGTGAAGTTACTAACAGGAAGAAACAGTGCTGCTAACATTTACATAAATGTGAAATTTGCTATCGAATAAGGTTTTCCTTGTTTTTACATCACGTCAAACACAATTTATTACTTTTGCGAAATAAAATATAAGTATTATTGTTTTCAATGTTGCCATATTTTTAAATATGACGTAAATAACAATAGCAGGTTAAACCAACAAGAAGGTTTTCGAATCAAATAAAGGTATAAAATAAAAACAAACTGATAAACAGTCGAACAACTTTGATCTGAATAATTTTGAACTTTGATAACGAACAGTAAAATCATTATTTTCTCTAATTCAGTGTATTCTCTATTCAGTTTGAATGGTAATATGTGCTCATGATACGTTGAATGAATCAAGTTGAAAACTGACGAACCTCATTCCGCCACTGTACTACGGTACAAGTCTTTTCGGCTAGCAGTTTTTTTTTATTCATTTCGACCTAGGCTTCTGCTATTGCAATAGTGACAGCCCTTTATCACAGTATTACCATCTTATAAAACTGTGCCTTTATTCTTCCTTTTTACACTCAATGCTTCCTTTTTTGCATATATCATATTGCCACCTCCATCGTCAACGCTCTGCCACTATTTGAACGCTTTCCTATTTTCTTTAAAATGTCCTACCTTTTTAAACTATAAACTTGTACCCTTTCATAACTCACATTCATTCATCTTATAATATGGCTATTTAAATAATCTGTCATATAAATATGCTAGTACGCTGGTTCATTAGTTGATCAGCACTTTAATAAATAAATATCCTGGGACATTCCTCACACACGGCTAACTGATCCCAACCAAACTAAGCAGAACTTGTACTATGGAAACCAGATAACTTTCTTCTTCCTGCTACTCCTTCGGGATGAAAGTAAACGAAACAAAATAATATATAATATTTTTATTGTAACTATTTTCGATCCGGTCCATGCTACGGAAGAGTTAGCAGGCCTTTACATTACCTATACTTAAAGCGCATTCGTTAAAAAATACATGGTATGTGGCTTGAATTTTATTTCGAATTATAAAAATAATTATGTGTTATAAAAATAATTATGTGTCCTTCTATAGATCAATGGATCATACGGGTCAATGGCCGTTGAATCTAAAAACAATAATTAAAGTCACGAGTATCTTTTGAATTCGCTGTTTATTCTTGGGGATAGGTAAAGTAATAATAACTGCTGAATATAGAACCTATAGGCCATGTTTCAACATTACATTCAATACTAAAATTCTAACCCCCTTATTCACAATCGATTTTTAACTAAATCAGTGTAATAGTGTGCCCCGTCTCACTCTTTCGATCACCAAATGACACCTGTCAGATAAAGACTTCGGAATATTATGAACAAGGAGTTTTCTTCCGCGGACGCTCAGATTGTGGAATGAGCTCCCCGCCGTGGTTTTCCCAAAGAGTACAGCATGGGGTTCTTCAAGAAGGGTGTGAAGAGGTTTCTTCAGGGTCGGCAACGCGCGAGTGATACCCCTGGTGTTGCAAGCGTCCATAGGCTACGGTAACCGTTTACCATCAGGCGGGCCGTATGCTTGTTTGCCAACTTAGGGCCGATTTTTCAATCCTCAGATAAATAGACAGATAGCGTTTATTCGATAGACAGCAAGATATTGAGTTTTTCAATAGTCAGATAAGACTTATCAGTGCAATAACTCTGTTAACTGAGGTATAAATCTATTTGCCGCTTCCATCGCCAGATAAACGCTTATTCGATTGATTTATTTTGACGCAACGTGCCGCTGACTGTTTCACAGCCCGCGCGGGCAGGATAAAAATTTGTCAAAGTAATTTAGTTTAAGGTTATTTCTTGCATTTGCTAATTAATACCTACAACGATATTGATCATCATTTATTATGAATATTTTCGATAGTATTGATGACCTGAAAACCGAAAAAGTGTAATAAATACATGTGAAAGAAAAGAAATAATCATCACTATCACCTGATCACTGTATTATGTGGGATTCAAAAGAATTTCATTGCCGATTCAGACTTTTAAAAGAGTCTATGCAATATTAGCTTTCTCATTGAAAATAAAATCAAGCACGCATCACAGATACTACTATACCTATTAGTCAGAGATTACATTTAAAAAATATTAATATAATTTCAATGAAATAACAAAAGTAACAACATTTAACAAAAATACTAGCCAAACATAACCAATACCTACGTAACAACCAAAAAAATATAATGACATTTGGACATCTGGTTGACACAAAATGAATACAAATAGTCTGCCCTGCTCTAACGCATAGGTACGCAATATATTTGTTTCACCTACCGGAAGTTTAAGTGGCCAGAGTTGAAATATTCGGTCAGATAGTTGTCCATGGAATAAATGACGATTGAAAAATAATAATAATAATAATAATAATAATAGCCTTTATTTTCAGACAAGATAATACATGATTAAATTAAATTTGTTGATTTTATATAATTAAATTTGAATAAGTTTTCTAATAAATATCTAAATTTTTTGTAATTTAAGTTTTTAATTTGCCTCGACAACCCTGTCTGTTTGTCTTCCATTGACAAAGGCCTCCTCCAATTGTCTCCACAACATTCTGTTCCTGGCTGTTCTGGCCCACATGCCACCAGCGACTGCTTTTATATCATCGGCCCAACGCCTGATAGGTCTGCCGCGATTTCTCTTCCTATCCTTTGTGTACCAGTACATAATAGTTTCACTCCATTTTTCTTTACCCCGTATTGTATGTCCTGTCCATTTCCACTTAAGCTTTCTGACCGAGACTGTAACATCTTTTGTTTTTGTATGTTTCTTCACAATTGTGGTTCTTATTCTATCAGACAGTCTTTTCCCCATCATGCTCCTCTCCATGGCGATTTGACAGGTTTCTAATTTTTTGGTATGTGATTTAGTTAACGCCCAGGTTTGGCAGCCATACGTAAGAACAGGTAAGATACAGGTATCGAAGAGTTTTCGTTTGATGGCCATACACATTTCGTTATTTTTCATAATTTCCTTTAGACTCCAGTATCTTTTCCAAGCGTTTCCTATGCGTCTTTCAATTTCTTTTGTAGTTAAGTCTATTGGTGAGATTACTTGGCCTAAATAGACATATTCATCCACAAAATCTATAGGATTATTGTTGATGCAGATTGATACGTGTTGTCCATTTGTCATGACTTTAGTTTTCTGTGTGTTCATAATCAACCCTACCTTACGACTTTCTCTATCCAAGTCATTGAGCATTGCCTGAAGACCGTCACTAGATTGTGAAAAGATTATCAAGTCATCTGCAAACCTGAGGTGCGACAAGTATTGACCGTTGATTGACATTCCACATTCTTCCCAATCCAGCTTACGGAAGACCTCCTCCAGAACAGCTGTAAACAGCTTAGGTGACACAGGGTCTCCCTGACGTACGCCTCTTTCTATGTTTATTTCATTACCTTCTTTCTCTAATTTAATTTTAGCTTTACTATATTTGTAGACGTTCTTTAGTATTCTTATGTATTTATTTTCAATCCCCTGGTTCTGAAGTGCTTGCCAAATCATCTCGTGTTCGAGCGAGTCAAAAGCCTTGCAGTAATCTACAAAGCAGCAGTAGAAGGTAATGTTAAATTCTTTACTCGTTTCAAAAATCTGTTTGACAACATGGATGTGGTCTATGGTCGAATAGCCGCTTCTAAACCCTGCTTGCTCCCTAGGTTGGTTCTCATCCAGTGTCTTGGTTATTCGGTTTAAGATCACCTTAGCAAAGACTTTATAGATATTCGACATCAAACTAATTGGTCTATAATTATTTATGTTGTTTTTATCCCCTTTCTTATGTAAAAGTATTATTGTTGATGTTGTCCACTGTTTAGGTATTATCTCGCTTTTCAAAACATCATTGAATATGTGTGTAAGTATACGTCCCAAATGATTTCTGTTTTCAATAAGGAATTCATTGCTGATACCGTCAGAACCCGGAGCTTTATCTTTCTTTTGTGTTTTTATAGCTTTATCTACTTCTGCAAGCATTATTTCTGGTACTTCTTCCACCCTTGTCAAATCTGTTGTGTGCGTTGGGTTTTGATTTGAGTACAGGTCTTGGAAGAAGTTAGTAGCTATTGATATAATTCCTGATCTTCTGGTTTCACATTTGCTAGTTTTATCCTTTAAATTAGGTACCCAATCTATTTTTTCTGTCAATTGTTTGGTTGCTTTTTTAATGCCTCCAGTCTTCTGGATACACTTTTCCAGTATCTCTATCCGGTACCTCTGTCTGTCTTTTCTCATGTTTATTTTAATCTTTTTACTAATATCAGCTATATCTCTTCTTATGCTTTTTGTCTTTACCGCCGTAGCTATAAGGTCAGCTCTGGCTTTCAGCAGTTCCTTTGTTTTGTCGGATAGCCATATTATTTTATTTTGTGTATCCTTCGTTTTGAAATTTGTTTTTATGTTAAATAGTTCTTGCAATTTGTTATATTTTTCTTGTGTATTTAATTCTTTTATGCTTTCTATGAAGCCTTGCAACTTGTCTTTTACTTCTTCAGCATTCGCCGATGTTAGTATGGTTTTAGGTTTTATTTTGAAAGGTCTGCTTTTTCCAGATATAGCTAGCTTTAGTTTGGCTCTGACCATTCTGTGGTTAGTATTAAAGTTTAGGGTATTTATAACTCTACAATCTTGGAAAGTTTTACTTCTGTTGGTTAGAATATAATCAATCTCGTTTTTATAGCGGCCATCTGGGGATACCCATGTCCACCTATTACTTTCTCTGTTTTTGTATTGGATGTTAAGTACGCTCAAGTTGTTTTCATACGCCAACTGAATAAGCTTTTCGCCATTTCTTGTTCTCTTTCCTGAACAATAAGGGCCTAATACTAACTCTTCTCCATCTCTTCTACTTCCTGTTCTCGCATTTAAATCTCCCATTACTATCAAGTTACAGTGTGTATGTTCTTTTATTGCTTCTGTTAGAGTACAGTAGAAGGAGTCTATTTCTGTATTATTGGATTGTTCCGTTGCAGAGTAAACCTGAACGATTGACCATATTTCGTCATTGGGTGGTAGTTTTAGATTTAGAATTGCAATGCGTTCCGATATGCCGATGAATTCGTTGATATAGTCTCTTAGTTCTTTTTTAATCAAAAAACCTATACCATATTGGCCTGGTGTGTCTCCTTTATAGTAGAGAATAAATTCACCATGATCCTCTATACCTTCTCCCAGACGTCTAACTTCACTCATTCCTACTATTGACCAGTTAACATTTTCTAATGCTGATATTAGTTCTGTCAAACTTTCATTGGTCCTTAAGGAAAGCGTGTTATAAGTTGCAATATATATGATGTTCTCAGTTCTGTGGAATGTTTTATAGGGTTTTTTCGATGGAGATCGACTAATTGGAGGGTAGTAGTCATCTTCCCCCACGGTGACTAGCCGGCTTGGGGTGCAGTTTTCAAGTGTTGGTTTGGTTAATGTTGTGGGGTTTGTTAAGTTGAGGTTCCGGTTGTCGATGGCGGCTACATGTTTTTTGAGATTGTTGGTACTGAAGTTGGTTTTCCTCGAGCAACATAGTTCAGTATGTTGGGTTTAATTATGTCTTTTGGAGCAGTCGTAGGTAGTTTATTAGAAGAGTTAATTTTCTTCTGTGATGGAGAGTTCGGTGAGCTCGTCTTTTCTCTTTTCCTTTTTTCACGACTAGCATCTTCATTTGGTTTCTTTACAATTAATTTGTCGTGTTTTAAAAATGCTATATTGCCCTTTTTTCTTTCTTCTTCAACTTTCGACTGTAGTTGTTTACGCACTTCTAGTATCTCTTTGGGGTAGTCTTCTTTAACGTAGATACCTGTAGGGAGGTTTGACTTGTTTTTCAATATAAGATGCTTTTTCCAAATGGTCGTAAAGGAGACTATAACAGGGCGGTTTTTATTAGATGGCACCCCAATCCTGTAAATATTGCTAATCTCTTGACAGTCTAGATGTGTTCCTGATTCTACTAAGATTTCTTTTATGTAGTCTACAAGTTCGCCTTCTCTTTTTCCTTTTTCTTCAATACCAAAGAATACCAAATTGTTCTTTCGTTTATCTTTTTCTATAAAATTAAGTTTTTGTTCCAATTTCGTTATTTTAATTTTAAGGTTATTGTTTTCTTCGATTATAGTATTCATCTTCTGGTCTAAAGCTTCCATCACATTTTTCGTTACTGTTGTGGTTATAACTAATGTTTGTTGGTTTAGTTTTTCTTCCAGTTTTAAAAGCAAAAGTTCCATATTTGCGTCCATTTTGGGAAATTACTATGGCAATACTTTTATTGTAGGATAAATTAAAGTTTTGTTATGGCAACTCTAATTTGCGTACTTTTTGAATATTATTACTGGTAACACTGCAAATGTCAATATCACTGTGGTAATGTTGGTACTATCGTCGTGATAATAAATATGGTGGACGAGTTGCACTTTTGGGTTATGAAGTCCAAATTGTCTATTGTGAATTTTCCACGCAAACTTAGTTCTTGCACTGTGATTATATCTTTTACAGATTCTTGCAGGTAACTTCAATAGGTTTTTGACAAAACACACTTAAGAAACAATATTTAGCACTGTTATTTATTAATTATTCGTAGAGATGTTTAACGTACGTGTTTACTTTTACGCTACCGGAACCGGATAAAAAAATATTAATATAATTTCAATGAAATAACAAAAGTAACAACATTTAACAAAAATACTAGCCAAACATAACCAATACCTACGTAACAACCAAAAAAATATAATGACATTTGGACATCTGGTTGACACAAAATGAATACTAGAGCTACTAGATAAACAGCCAGATAACTTTATTCGTTAGATAGTTATTCGACCTTTTATCTGAGGATTGAACAATCGGCCCTTAGTGGTATAAAAAAAAGGGGTAACATTTTACAATGATGCTGAATTAACTAGTGTGATAAAAAACCCTTCAAATAAATATTCAATTTCATTTACAGTTCATTAAATATATCAATAGTGTAATTAAAAACATTCACAAAATCTTCTAAACCACAGCAATATGTAAATCTATCCGATTTTTTATCCCACGGGTCTATGTCATTGTCGCAAACGTTCTCGCACAGAATGTCGCTCGGCATCGGCGCCGGATCGTTGACGTAAACCATCGCCATAGCTTCAGATTGATCCGATATCACCACCTGTTGAAATATAAACATTTCGTTAATTGTTCTGATACAACAGTAATATAACTATATCACAATCATCATCATATCTTAATTATGATGATGATTGTTAATTTAAAGTAATGATAAATACCTTCCATAAATAACGAGGTATAGTTGCCCCGTTTACTGTAACAGGTTTACTTGTGCCAGACCAAACTGAAAATTCTGATTCCTCCTCATATTTATCTCTTACAATATCTTCCAAATTCTCCCAAGTTATCTAGAAATAGAAACAAAATAATACCTGCTTAGTCAAATTAAAGTAAAAACATAATTGACTTCATTAATATTTCTACAGGAAATTGCAATACATAGGAACACCAACAAAACTTACTCTATTTTTGTCACAAGGCTGCCACACCGGAATTGCATTAAGTTGATCAATAAAAGTGCTAGTTTGTGGCGGGCCATAGTGAACATCTTGAGCACCAATCAACTGGCTCTTACTAAAGCAACATGACTTAGAACCTTTCTGGCAAGTGTATCTCTTGTCTGATTTACTTTCTCCGATTCCAGGATAGTTGTACCACTTGTATTCAGAAACGCTTGCAAAGTTATTTTTATCACTCATATCAGCCCGAGTATACAAAGGTAAGTGTTGGATAGTATCATAGCATACTTCATATACACTAACAAAACCATCGGCGTTGAATCCGACTTTAATTAATTCTGTGTTGTCAGACAAACACTTAGTACTAGTTCTGACAACTTTAGGCATCACTTCTGATTTACACCCTAAACCGGATAGCTTATAAACTTTTCCGTCTACTAGGAGATTGTTATTGTGATCGCAAGTAGCAGTAATTTCTTTCTTGCTTGAGAGACTGGCGAATGAATTAGGTTTTGAAGCATGATTGTTACATGAGAGTTTTAGTGAAGCGCCAGATTTTAAGATTAGAAATTCATTTTGTGTTTCTAAATCATGCCATGTCGATGAATTTGTTAGTATTAAAGGCATGTTTGGAGCGGCATTGGTGCTTCTATCAATCAAACAATCTGAAAAAATAGAATAAATAATATTAATATTTTAAAGCTAAAGAGAGTGATAAAATCTTTATTTACAACAAATATGTACAAAATACAATCTATATATAGAAAATTTCCTCAAGCCTGCCGCTGCTTCCGATTAACGGCAGGGTTTTTAATTTTAAAGCTTGAGTATAACAGATCTATGATATTCGTATTCCTATGTTCCTTGTTGTACCTTTAGAAGTTATTTTGAATTTTCTCTTTATAACACCATGAGGATTGCTTATTTCACAAGTGTAATCTCCCCAATTGAATATTTTGAGCTGCGTCTTACTTGCACCTTCAACATTTTTGCCATTGTAAGTCCATTTTATCTGCAACATAATAATGTATTGAAAAACTTGACCGGGGCTGTTGCCAATGCGATACCACAAGTTGATATAGGTTGCTGAGTATACATAAATCCTAAGATCGATTAGATCTCAAACCTTGAATATCAGTTTTAGATTGTATGACTGTTGGTTTTCCAAAGTATATATTTAAAATGTGCGCAAGAACTGTATGTCTTGATTTCGACATTCCTTTGTATAAATCGGTACTTATTGACGCTTTTTTCGTATTTTTTAAAGAAACTTACCGTTGGTACTGGTTTACTGATAGCGTCGCAATTAACAATATCTCTACGATTTCCTTTCCAATCTATTTCAGTCGGGACAGAGTTGAGTTTGAATCGAGGTGCATAACCGACGTCCACTTCAAATGTATGAGAATCAGATCCAAGATTGTTGCTGACTCTACATGTATAGTTTCCATCATATTCTTGAGTAGCACTGATGAAATCCAAGAAGGATCCGGTGATATTTGTTTCCAAGCCATTCTTTAAAATAAGAGAAGAATTATTTTGGTATAAAACAATAATAAGTTTCGTTAGCAAATAATTTAAGCTTAGTCTTACCTTGTACCATCTAACAGAATCAGTTTTTTCATGAGGTAAAACACATTTAACTTGTTTTGTTTCTCCTCCTAATAAATAAATTTTACTGCAGTTTCCAAAATGATCATCATGAATGAGATAAGCTAAAAAAAATGTCTTCATTAATTTTATTATTCAAATCATTCGGTTTTCTCCGATGTAAGATATGTAACATAATTGACCGAGTGAGCGAAGCGTCTCAGTTTCAGCTTGGACAAAAATGCTTTCGTATGTCTGTCCGGCTGCTCTCCTCCACAGGTCGCATTTCTCAACCGATTCTCGTGAAATTTTTTGAGCAGTTTCGGTAATTCCATGTATTTAATATGTCGAGTAAAAAGGGAATTCCGTATAATTATCGAGACTCACGAGTCTATAGCTCACACAGCCACTAGTAATATAATGAACTTACATGTGACAATAACATGGAACTTCTCATTAGCTGTACTTAATTTATTTGTCGCTTCGCAAATGTATGTGTCATTTGTATCTCTTTCCACTGGGTTCTGAATTGCAAGAGTGCCATCTTCTTCTACAGCGTACTTAATACCTGAAAAAAAAGTCCAATTTGCTTCTAAATCAAATCACATCACATCACTGCAAATCCAAAGCTACGGAAACAATACGAACTAATGTACTTATATAATGTGTGCAATGCGAAATTATATGTGAAAATTCACCTAAGTCTAAAAACACTCAAACAGCCCACCTGGTGGTAAGCGGTTACCGTACTCTATGACTATTAGCTTGCATTCTATTATTTGGAACTTATAACATACCTGTACTAATAGGATGCCCAAACGCTTTCCAAGCTATAACTGGTTTAGGGTATCCAACAGTTTTGCATGGAATCTTCAATACTCTGTCACCTTCGACAGCTACGTATACTTCTTTTTTATCGTCAACTATAATGGTCGGCGGAGCTGTGTTCAAAAGATTTTTTTCATAAAGTTATGTGGCGTGGGAATTCATAATGTCAGTATCTTTTGAGTATAGAATATTTCATATTACCTTCAACAATAAGTTCTGTGTGTTTTTGTACCTTTCCAAATTTGTTCTCAGCAGTGCATGTGTAGTGACCAGCATCGGATAGTTTAGAATTGAGAATTTCTATATGTTCCCCTGTGTTGGGTATTGACTGCAAAATGCCAGAGGCTTTGCTTTGGAACATCCATGTTATTGTCGGTTTTGGGTTACCATTTATAATTCTGCATAAATTAAACCAAAGAATAATTTGAGATTGTTGCTTCGATTTTTTTTACATCACAGTTTAATACTTATATAGGTATCAAACTGTGGCAAACAATACACATGACAGATTTTGTTACTTACTTGCATGGGATATAAACGGGCGTCTTTTCCATAATTGTTATTGTAGGCTTTGATTGATCTATTTTTGGTTTTGCTGAAAAGATAGAGGGGTTTTGTAATATAACTTTAACCGACTTTCAGAGTTAAGAAATTATAATATATTAGGAACCTGTTGGCTCGCTAATGGGACTTACATTTGACATTAACAAGGAACGTCTCACTAGCTGTACTTAATTTATTTTTCGCTTCACAAATATATGTACTGCGTGTATCTCCTTCCACTGGGTTCTGAATTACAAGAGTGCCATCTTCTTGTACAGCGTACTTAATACCTGAAAAATGTTGACTTGGTTTATTAGGAATATTGTTCGTACACATACTAGAAGTCTTAAACAGTTCAAAATCTTTATCACTGTATAGCCGATGCTAGAGAAACTAGAATCACGTAAACGAAATTGGAGATGTGAATGGTGCCAATGAATAATAATATAAGATAAGTCAACCTAGGGTATAAATGTTTTTTGAGTCGATTTATTACATAAATGGGCACCGTTAATCAAATAGTTAACTTCGTTAATCAAATAGTTTACTTCGTTAAACGTTAATGCGTTACATTTCAGAAGATTTTACGCAAGTTAACGTTTTTCATTAATCCGTTATTGCGTGTTTTTTTTATATCGTTGCGTTAGATATCTACTCATAAAAAACTGTTGGTTTGAGTTCTGGAAGTTAAGATTTTAGGATTTAGGAACAAAAAAGACTTGTATAATTGGAGTGTGTTATTTAGTCATCTGTCATTATGTGGATATTCCCCTTCATGGATATTAAGATATTGAAGTTCTCGTCAGAAAGCGAGGCTCGTTTCAGCTTTTAAAATATCTTACCCGTAGAAAAAAGACGTTAAACTGCAGCGCTTGAGGGTATAGCAGTATTATATATTATTTAACTAGCATTCTGCCTACTAGCGTTCCACCCGCGCCCCCTTCTTTATAGCCTTAGGAATGGCATTCCCAAAAATTGGTTTTAATAGGCTATAAAAGAAGGTTACAAACTTTTGATTTAATCGAGACACGCAGTAAAATCCTCCCCTCAAAAAGTAACCCTTTTTGCCCCGTTAAGGCTCAATCTTCGAGAAACCCAAAAATATATGTTTCTTTATTTTCTATCCGAAGTATTAATACCTAGTTTCAAGTTCCGATTAACGGACCTGGGGAAATTTAACGGAAGTTAACGAGTCCGTTAACATTTTTTATAGTTATCTTAAAAGTTAATCCGTTAGTCGAAATGTTACCTTCGTTAATTAATGATTACCGGATTGACGACTAATGACCAGCTATGGCGATTTTATAGAACTGTAATAAAAATACTCTACTATACTGAAATAAAAAACCTCTCTGAGCAATATTCCAAATTCATCCGCGAACTAGGGTTGTAGGATAAAAATTTTGGTTATCCCTATAATATTTGTATGGATTTGTAAGGATCTTACTATAGAACTATAGATGTTCTGATTTACTGACTCGATGACATGTCATTCTAAAGCTTAGGCTAATTAGCTTATCATAGGATTAATAAAACTGATGTATAAGAAAAGAAAGACTCAAATCCAGAACAGGTAATACATTATGCATGTTTTACAGTTTCCTTTAATATACTTGTGTGGGCGGAAAGCGAAGCTAAATAATATACTTTGTAGAAATAATTAAACATACTGAGATATTTCAAGGTGTTCTTCGAGTAAAGCAGCTAATGGAGAGCTTGTGTTATATCATTTGGTACTTATAACATACCTGTATTAATATGATGCCCAAACGCTTTCCAAGTTATAACTGGTTTCGGGTATCCAACAGTTTTGCATGGAATCTTCAATACTCTGTCACCTTCGATAGCTACGTATACTTCTTTTTTATCGTCAGTTATGATGGTCGGCGGAGCTGTTAAAAATAATTTTGTATTAGGTAATGTGGGATGGGA
Source organism: Polyploca ridens (assembly GCA_951394255.1). Classification (NCBI taxonomy): domain Eukaryota; kingdom Metazoa; phylum Arthropoda; class Insecta; order Lepidoptera; family Drepanidae; genus Polyploca; species Polyploca ridens. The sequence goes on from OX596263.1 coordinate 7,518,786, forward strand.
ATTCATAACGTCAGCATTATTTTAAGTAGGTGTAGAATATTTCAAAATACCTTCAACAATAAGTTCTGTATGTTTTTGTACTTTTCCAAGTTCGTTCTCAGCAGTGCATGTGTAGTGACCAGCATCGGATAGTTTAGAACTGGCAATTTCTATCTGTTCCCCTGTGCTGGGTATTGACTGCAAAATGCCAGAGGCTTTGCTTTGGAACGTCCATGTTATTTTCGGTTTTGGGTTACCATTCATAACTCTGTATAAAATTCAAACAAAGAAGAATTTGTTGCTTCGATTTTTCTGACATCATATAATTATTATGTATTAAAATGTATCGACAGACCGTATGAAAAATGTTGATACTTACTTGCACCGAATATAAGCGTGTGTCTTCTCCATAATTGTTATTGTAGGCTGTGCTTGATCTATTTTTGGTTTTGCTGAAAATAGAGATAATAAAGGTTTTATAACACAACGTTAACCAAGTTTCAGAGTTCACATCGCCTTACGAAAAAGTTTATTAATCTTAACCTGTTGGCTCGCTAATGTGATGTGCAACCCAGAATATTACATTATATGAAGAAAAAAAGACGCGTCGAAACTTCTCCTTTTTTGAAGTCAGTTAAAGATAGAATTCTACAAACCGATATTCATTGATGAAAAGCTGAAATTAAACGCATTTAAAAATATTCTTGGTATGGATTGGTCCTACTTTTTGTTCTTTTTTTTTTTCAACTAAGTCGGTTAACAAGCATACTGCCCGCCTGATGTTAAGCAGGTACCGTAGCCAAATGGAAGCTTGCAATACATGAAGCATCGATCACGCGTTACCGACCTTTCCCCCTCCCCTATGAGCTCTGGCGACCTTACGCGCAGGAACACAACTTTACACAACATAAAGTTATTTGTCTGCGGTATTCTGTAAGGTAGAGGTACTTCCCCAGTGGAGCTGCTCTTTGAGCGAATAAACGCTACGCTCTACCTCTCTTAAAACCCTGCACTGCCCTTTAGCCAGGTCTTCGATTTTGTATCCAGACATTATCTTCAACAGCGCTGTGACTATCAAGTACTGATTAAAAACTACATGATAACTTGAAACCTTACATGACGTTCTGCGTGAATTTTCATACAATTCGATGTATGTTGGAGTTGGCATAGTAGACACATACTGTTAAAATCATCCTCGTAGTTCTCATAATATCCAAGTAATACGAATAGACGAGCGGACGGACATGAAGATTTTATAGGGGTTTCATTTTATTGGGCTACCCATTTGGGTTCCCTAAAATAGTAACATTATGAACTTACATTTCACATTAACATGGAACTTCTCACTAGCTGTATTCAATTTATTTTTCACTTCGCAAATGTATGTGTCGCTTGTATCTCTTTCAACTGGGTTCTGAATTACAAGAGTGCCATCTTCTTGTACAGTGTACTTATTGTCTGAAAAATGATGACTTGGTTTATTAGCAATATTGTTCGTAGACATACTGGAAGTATAATATAAACAGGTCAAAGTCTTTATCACCGTATAGCCGATGCTAGGAAAACTAGAATCATGTACCTAAATAAATGTAGGCAAGCAACGAGAAATTATGTTAGAAATGTCAGTCCAGAGAGCATTATGTTTTTGATTCGATTTAATTGAACTGTAATAAAAATACTGTACTTTACTGAAAAAAAGGTACATCTTTCAGCAATTTCTCAAATCCATCAGCTAACTAGAGTGTAAACAAGGGTAGGCATGTAGAATAAAATTAAGGTTATCCTTATAACATTGGTATGAATTGGTAAGGATTTAATCAACTAATAACAAAAGTTCTTCGAGTAAAGCAGTGACCGGAGAGCTTGTGTTATCATTTGGTACTTATAACATACCTGTATTAATATGATGCCCAAACGCTTTCCAAGTTATAACTGGTTTAGGGTATCCAACAGTTTTGCATGGAATCTTCAATACTCTGTCACCTTCGACAGCTACGTATACTTCTTTTTTATCGTCAGTTACGATGGTCGGCGGAGCTGTTTGAAAAAAATAAATATAAGTTTATGTGTATATTTTGAGTAGGTATAGAATATTTCAAATTACCTTCAACAATAAGTTCTGTGTTTTTTTGCACTTTTCCAAGTTCGTTCTCGGCAGTGCATGTGTAGTAGCCAGCGTCGGATAGCTTAGAACTGATAATTTCTAGTTGTTCCCCTGTGTTGGATATTGACTGCAAAGAGCCAGAGGCTTTGCTTTGGAACATCCATGTTATTTTCGGTTTTGGGATGCCATTTGTAATTCTGTAAAAAATAAAGACAAGAATTTGAGAATTTTGTTTTTTTTACTTGATGTACTTCATCCTTGTCTGTGGCAGATAGATAAAATGAAAGAATTTGAGACTTACATGCATGGAATATAAACACGCGTCTTTTCCATAATTGTTAGTGCAGACTGTGTCTGTTTTATTTCTGGTTTAGCTGAAAAAATATTCAATCATTAAATGACATTAATTGAAACCATCTACTTATAACACCTTTTTTATTTAATTTCAACAATTAAAAATCATTTACCCAAATCACTAATCTTGACCTCCGTATCGAAAATGGCGTTAACATTTTCATCAGCTACTAATGATGCTTTGCAAGTATACTTTCCTTGTAGATTTATCTTCATATTTTTAATTTTGAGCTCAGTTCCATCAGACGAAATGGTATAAATTCCTGATGATGTAATCTGTTCAACGGGCTTATTATTCAAAGTGCGGAACCAAATTATCCGACGGGGTAAAGATGATTGTATTTTGCAATGTACTACAGCGTCCTTGTCGTAATTTACATTGACTGGTGCTAAAACGTAATATTAAAATAATTTTACATCATTTATTTAATCAGGCAATAAATTATAATATGTTATTATTATATTATAATATATTTTATTTTAATTATATGTTTCGCAAATTATTTACTGAAAACGTATTCCTTATTATCTTTTCGCAAAATATTGACATCACAGCATGTTGATTGGTACATTTAATTAATCATAATTTTATTGTCGATACATTTGACTAAATAAGTTTATGGTAAAACAACACCATTTCGTACCTTTTGAATTCCTATCTACTTTAAACGCAGGAAGGACTGTAACATCAATAGAGCTATGCGTATTATCGAGTGCATTACTTCCATAGCAATGATATTTTCCAGATTTCTTGACATGCGATAACGACAGATAACTTATATATTTATACGGCAGCTCAACGGGATAGCTCTGGAATGAATGAATGAATGAATGAAATATTCTTTATATATAAACTAACATAGAACAAACATTAGTAAAAACACAAATTAAGGAAGTAATACAATATAGGCGGCCTTATCGCTTAAGCGATCTCTTCCAGGCAACCTTTGGGTACAGGAGAAGCTTCAAAAGGTGGCAGGTTGAGCATCTACCTACAAGTAATACAATATACAGGTCGTTGTTTTGGTCAGCGACGAGCGACTCAGGGGCGATAATATAAATGATACTGGTGCTAAAAAAAATACTTTTTTTTTTAACAATAAAAATATTTTTTTTTGATTTTTTTTTTTTTTTTATACCACTAAGGTGGCAAACAAGCATACGGCCTGCCTGATGGTAAGCAGTTACCGTAGCCTATGGACGCTTGCAACACCAGGGGCATCACTCGCGCGTTGCCGACCCTGAAGAAATCTCTTATAAAAATAATGTAATAAGCTAAAGTGTAGACATAATACTGAACGGGAGTGCGAGGGAGTAAAGGGGTGGGGCGATGGCGGCTTGCGCTTAGCTCTAGTCTGTGCACGTGCCTAGTAACCATACTTTGCGGTAATTTTATTTCAAATTGAATAAGGTATTTCTCAACATATTTACAGTATTTAATGGAATTAAGTCCATTTTTGGGGAATATATATTTTGTACTACCGCTCCTGGGTCGCTTGTCGCCGACCAAAACAACACCCTGTATATTAAATAAACTAATACTAGAAATACACAAATACTATAATACTTTGAGATATATAAAGTAATATACTAATACTTACATACATAGAATAAATAAAGATAAATAAACTAAATACTAATATTAAATATTATTAAAGTAATGATAAAAGAAGGAATATAAAGGATAATAGAAGGAATTAAAGAGAGTGATAGTAGGAGAATATTTGAGATTTAAAGGATTCAATAGTCTGAGCTTGTCTGATAGTCTGGGGTAAGACGTTCCAAAGACGAACAGCTTGAGCAGTGAAAGATTGGGAAAAAGAGTGTGAAGTTTGTAAAGGGGTTTTGAGGCGAAGTTCAAGAGAGGTACGAAGGGAGTGATGCTGCGAGCTATAGTGTTCGAAGTGCTCCTTAAGATAAGGAGGAGATTTCGGATTAAATAGAATAGTATAAAGAAGTGAAAGTATGTGAGTATTCCGGCGAAGGCGAATAGGAAGCCACTTGAGCTGAGCTGGAAATGAGAATTTTAGAAATATTTATTTTAAATTTTAAATATTAAAGATATATTGTTCGAGTGTCGTTACGTTAATGGGAGGTGTGGTCGTTTAACTACCTTTGATGGCAAAACTTGGCCTTTGTCGTTCTTCCAAATTATGGTTGGCGCTGGATAACCAGTTACTTTACAAGTTAGTTGAAATGTGCTATCATATTCAGTATTCATTTTTAATCCTTCACTTATGAGTGAAACTGGAGACTTCTGTTCTATAGGTTCTGGAAAAAATATTATGTGTATCATAAATAAAGGCAAATATTAGTGCAAATTCACTTTCGATTTCATGAAGCAATTTTTTTTTTTGGAAAGAAGACTTAGCGTCGCCTTTCGATCTCTTAAAATTATATCAGGACTTTTGTAACTTATGTCAAAGAATTTGTGGTTTTAGTCTACATTAAATTTATTGATAATAAATAATACAAAACTTACTTATTTTTGGTTTCTGAGGTTCCACGGGTGTTTTTGAAACTCTCCTAATATCTTTTCCGGTTTTTATTACTCTCCCTTTTACCTGAAAACATTATGGTTATCATTTTACTATCAGTTAATAGCATCAGTCTTCAGAACATCAGCTTCCATAGTCTTCGTATTAAGGGTTCTACCAATCATTTAAAATTAAGCACTAACCGCTATTTTTCTTATATTTTATATATTTTTTTTATATTTCCATGATTTATTTTGACTCTTTGGGTTATGATATGATGAAGTGTTATAACAAATTCTACATTTTATCACATCGGCGACGGGCGGCTGTTTGCGGTGCCAAATTATAAAATAGTAAAATTATATTTTGTCGTTTTACTTACTGCAACTTTAAACATACTATTCGGTGCTACGAATTGATTAGTGATGTAAAAATCATTTGCCGTCTTCCGCAATGGTAATTCATAAATAACTTCTTCATTCATGTTTAATATTTGTGCTGAATTGATATTGACTTCATGATCAGGATCGATTACGGATATGGACAAATGATTGTTAGTACCTAGAATGATTAATATACCATTTTCAGTGACATTATAATTGCGAAAGTATATACAATTTATAAGTTGCTTACACCCAGTTTTAGAAAAAACAGAAATATTCGTCCGAGGTGGGAACCAAAACAAAATCTTGTCGGCCCTTAAAAAATGCCTCACCTGAAATGGGTTGTTTTGAAGTATCCTGCAATGATTTTGGGGTCATTTCCGAAAAGCCGTGATCGAATACGAAGTCTGTGCGGCCGAAGATGATCACAGATACTTGACTTTCTCCGTAGACTTGCAATTCATATGAACCAGGTACAGGGTTGCTTAGTTTCAGTACCTTCAAAATTTTTAAAGTACAGTTGTTAAGAAGTTGGTCATATTCAAGGGCCTGTAGGTAACTAATAGATATCTACTAATGAAACAATTAGGAAATATTACTTATTAGTAGGTACTACTTCTTACCTTTACATTAGAAGTAGACAAAATTGTTTCGTAGTTCGAAGATGGTCCTTTTTTATCAGAAATTACAGCTTTTTCTCCCGATACAGAAATCAACGCATATTCGGTTTTATCGTCAACTGTAAACTAAAATAGAGAAATATATTTGTATCGTTTTCCATCATTCATTATGCCGATAGGACAGTGATATTATTATTTATTATTTGGAAGAAAGATTTAGATTTGATAAGTTATTTTGTGAGGGGCATTAAATATTTACTGTTTCATTTTTATAATAAAACAATTATCCTTTTAGAATGTTGCAGTGTAGATGATGATAATATAGGTACATATATTAAAAATAAAAAAATCCCACAAACACTTACTTGAATTGCTGTTTTCTTATATGGCGGAACTTTCCTCGTGGTTATAATGTTCTTATCGCCTTTCACTGTTTCTTTTACATATTCAAGAACCTATAATATAAAAGTTCAGATTTAAATATAGAAATTTTTATGGTTCCGTCCGTAGTCAACACAAAACAGTCAACCCGTTTCGCCATGTCGGTCCATCTATCGGTCTGTCTGTCTGTCCGTCTGTCCATCTGTCTGCGGCTTAGCTTAAAGGCTGCACTAGAAAGCTTTAATTTGGTATACATACATATTAATCAAGCTGACAAAGTGTAAACATTCCGTACAAATTACATTAATGAAGTTTTTTGTTGTGTAAAACAGGTAGTAAATAGCCCCCTTCTAAGTCCGCATATTGTGATGCAACTAAGGAAGCCCACAATGCGCGTGGCCTGACACGGGCTTGGCTGATTTTTTAGGGTTCCGTAGCCAAATGGCAAAAAACGGAACCCTTATAGATTCGTCATGTCTATCTGTCTGTCTATCTGTCCGTCCATATGTCACAGCCACTTTTTTCCGAAACTATAAGAACTATACTGTTGAAACTTAGTAAGTAGATGTATTCTGTGAACCGCATTAAGATTTTCACACAAAACTAAAAAAAAATAGATTTTGGGGGTTCCCCAAACTTAGAACTGAAACATATTTTTTTTTCATCTAACCCATACGTGTGGTGTATCTATGGATAGGTCTTCAAAAATTATATTGAGGTTTCTAATATAATTTTTTTCTAAACTGAATACTTTGCGCGAGAGACACTTCCAAAGTGGTAAAATGAGTGTCCTCCCTGTAACTCCTAAAATAAGAGAACGATTAAACTAAAATATATATGATGTACATTACCATGCAAACTTCTAGCGAAAATTGGTTTAAACAAGATCTAGTAAGTCGTTTTTTTTAATACGTCATAAATCTTAAACCGCAATTTGCCTTTCATTCAATATTTTTGGCGTTTTTGTTTTTCATAGCAAAGTTGAGTTCGTTAATATTACACGGAATCCTCCGTGTGCAAGTCGGACTCGCACTTGGCCGGTTTTTTATTTCTTTGTTTTGATCTGTAGAGTTTGTAGGATTGGAAATGTTCCTAATGGACGACATGCTAAATATGAAAGTATCTATGTTTGTATGTCTTGTTTGTTACGTTTTCAGGCCTAAGCCTCTGAACCGATTGCGTTTAAATTTGGCACGCAACTAGCCTGTGCGTCTCCCGCAGATATAACGCCGTTAAATCTGCGGGAGACGGTCGTGTAAATATGTATTGTATCTTTTGCTCAGTTCCGTAGTTTTCAGAACAGATTTTCATGTGGCGTATGGTAATTGGTTGTCGAATAGGATATACTAGAGTACTGTCATTCCGGGTACTTATAAAACATGTAAATCATAAGCTATCGTATTGTTGACGCATTTTGATTACCTTAGATATTTCATTCTTGTCCACGATAAAAACTTGACCAGAGCAGGCCTCTGCGACTTCATGATACACAATACACTCAATTTCCGTTTTAGTATTACAATAATCAGTTAGGACAAATATAATCTGAAATATAAAATATGGATTAAGGATGCAAGATGACTTCATTATATGGCAGTTTTGAAACATGGCCAATTTCGCAATAGATTAAAATAACTATTTTGCGTGTACAGTCAGCAACATATGTATCGGAACAGAAGAAAATTTACAAAACACCTGTACACTATTATCGTCATCATCATCATCATCAGCCTATTATGTCCCACTGCTGAGCACAGGCCTCCTTTCACAAATCAGGGCCAAACGGAATGGGCAGATACTCCACCACGCGTGCCCACTGCGGATCGGTGGAGGTAGGCTATTGGTCAACCTACTGTTGGAGTTTTCAAGCCGCCTAAAAGGCCTCCAACTAGCTTAACGACTATCACAATTAAGTGATAACCGGGACCAACGGCTTTACGTGCCTTCCGAAGCAAGGAAACGCTCGATTTGAAATACCACTAGGCGGTCACCCATCCAGGTACTGATCACAACGTTAGTAACTTACCTTGCCGATCGATTAAGAACGGCTTATCATGCTACACCACGAGCGCTTCTGTACACTATACATATTCATAATATGGAAAACACAGACAACCCGGACGGCATTCTCGCTATCACAAAACTGAGGAACAGTAATGGCGGCGACTATTTATGTGTGATTATATTTAGGGTTGCCATGTTAGGCTAAATTTACCCACTCTTTTATTATGTTATACCACTATTATACTCAGACAAATATGTAACGGTAGACAAGTTTGAATGAAAATCAAGTGTAAATGTAGGCAGAATATACCGTATCATTTTAAAATGTTAATGGTGGCCAAATCTCGCTATGAAAATATCCTAACTAATATTATACACATCTGAAAGTGAGTTTGTTTGTTAATTTTATTTTTGTTCTGCTTTCATGCTTCAACTATCAACCGATCGCTAAAAAAGGGGTCGAAGATTTTTGTTCAGTCTGGCATATTCATCAGTCGCCGTTTTTTTTTTTAAGGCGGCTTTCGATGTAACCTTTATACATCGATTGAGGACACTCATACGAATATAAAAATAATGGCGTGCCTATGTCCACAACGTTAAAGAGTTCTTTGCAAAAAAATATCGATGTTTGACATCTTCAATAACCATGCAAAATTTAGTCATTAAGTGTTTTTTCAACACATTCGCTCGTAAAGTGACGTTTTTAGTATCTTAAAGTAGCTTTATTATTTTCCATTACCGCACAGTTTTATGATAGGTATAATCCCGACTATGATACGTTTGTACCTCACTGCAAGTGATATGTGTGTAGAAGAGGCATTCTTAATTTAAACGGGTAAAACTATTTGACAGCGCATCGCCGAAACTAAAAAAAGAACCTGCGCGCCATGTTTGTTGACGTTCTCATTTGTGGTTAATCAAAAAATCTATTTAAAAAAAACTGCTTTTTCCTCGTAAGTGTGTTGAATAACGACGTATGACACGCGTGTGCATTGATCATTATACTCTCGGCTTCCAAATCGCTTAATACCGCCGCGTCTGTAATGACCAACTTTGCACACATCTATCACAATGTACTAATGCGCATTCTACGGTGCTAGAATAGACAGCTATTCTAGCACCGTAGAATGCGCAAGAATTGATTTATTCCTACAAGTATTGAATTTACTGACATATCAGCATAACATATGTACAGCTGATATCCGTAATACTATTACATTAATAAAATATAAATATAATAAATAAATATACTGGGACATTCCTCACACGCGGCCATCTGAATGCAAACTAAGGAGAGCTTGTACTATGGAAACCAGCTATAACTGATAAAATACATTATACTACTTTTTGTTTGCAAATACGTACTTAATATACATAAATATACCCAGACTCAGAACTTACAGACATGTTCATGCACACAAATGCATGTCCGTTGTGGGAATCAAACCCACGACCGGCGGCGCGATAGGTATAATCTTAACCAACTGCGCCAACTGTCCCGAAAAATATAAAGCAATTAATATAAATCAGCCATACACAAAGCATACTCCGCGGAGCCCTAAAGCCTCTGTGGGGGCTCTGCGATATTATGGCCAAAATACATTACAATGTATACCGGGTGATTCCCGAATCACGCGGTATACAGGAAGACAAGTTCAAAAAATAAATTCAATTAAATAAATAATTCGAAATAGTTAATTTGATTACGATATTCCAATAATTTCATTAATTTTAAATACAATAAGTACCTATATTTTACAACCTACGCGGTAAAATAAACTATTCTTCGATTATTTTAGGGCTCCATCAAATAATTCGCTTTCTAAAACGGGTCCGTTCGCCAAAAAATATTGAGAACCACTGATATAAAGTATGTGTATAAGTCGCGAAAATTTAAAATCAATTTATAATAAAATACATAGTATTAATAATAACCATAAAATATAACATTCCCATATTTCGGGTAATTTACACAAGTGAATATTGGCAACACTGGCTTTGTGACAGATTATTTTGTTCTGGTGAATGAATATTTGTTTTGATGTATAAAATCAAAACTAAGTGATTGAATTATTAATTTATCTGTGAAACGTGATTCCTGGTATTTTTTTCCTCCGGTCAGTACGGTTTTTACACCATTTCACTACACAAGACATGCTGTATTTTAATATTTTACGGCAGCGCAGACGTATTGACTCTGTTGACGTTTATCCGCGTAATGGCCGACTAATGTGTGAATGTGTGCGTGCCGACACCAAGGTGGCCGACTCTGAGCGACACAGTTTTTTGTTAGCGAGAATACATCCGCCTTTTTTAAATATCTGTGATGGAAAATATAGGTTTTTGTAAATGTGTGTCTGCAAAAACTTATATACACCTACTGTCTACATCATGGATGGTTTTGGTGTATACTATGTTGTAACGGATCTGTTTAGCTACGTATATTGCTGACTGTATCAATATGGAAACAATATAAAATAACATCTCCTGAGTTTCCTCCTAGCATTAGCTATTCCAATAATATCACACGCTTCACGTACCTGACTTTGAGTTTTTTGACATAAATTTTTCACTATATCAACATTTCTATAATCTTTAGCAGACGCATCGGTAAATACATAGAGGTAAGAACCAGGCTGACTCTCCTGTAGAGCTAGTTCAATGCCGGACATTGATAATTCCGGCCAGTCGTAGTTGTCCTCGTTATGTGCTATTATGGCATTCAGTGCAGTTTGTAATTCATAACGATCACGAGTTTTGTTCCTTAGTAACGTTAGGCGTACTGAAAGAAAAAAATATATAATTATTATTAGTTTTAAATAGCAACACTTCATTTATAACAAATATGTACAAAATACAATCTATACAGGTCGTTGTTTTGGTCAGCGGCGAGCGACTCAGGGTCGATAATACAAATGATACTGGTGCAAAAAAAAAAACTTTATTTTTTTAAATAATAAAAATAAAAAATTAAAATTTGAAAATCATGTAATAAGCTAAAGTGTAGACATAATACTCAACGGGACTACGAGGGAGTAAAGGGGTGGGGCGATGGCGGCTTGCGCCTAGCTCTAGTCTGTGCACGTGCCTATAGTAACCATACTTTGCAGTAATTTTATTTCAAATTGAATAAGGTATTTCTCAACATATTTACAGTATTTAATGGAATTGCTAATATCCCTCGTTCCGAGGTGGAGGAAAGCCGCGAACGGCTGTTGTCTGAAATCGAGAGTACACTTTCTAGTGTCTCCGATTGGGGTCGACTAAACCTAGTCCATTTCAACCCCACTAAGACACAAGCCTGCGCGTTTACCGCTAAGAAAACCCCATTTGCTGTAGCTCCACAATTCCAGAACACGTCCTTGAACATCAGTAAAAGCATTGGGATCCTTGGCGTCGACATTTCTAGCGATGTTTTGTTCCGTAGTCACTTAGAAGACAAGGTTAAGCTGGCATCCAAAAAGCTTGGAGTGCTCAACAAAGCGAAGCAGTACTTCACGTCGGGCCAAAGACTGCAACTTTATAAGTCGCAAGTCCGGCCTCATATGGAGTACTGCTGTCATCTGTGGGCGGGGGCACCTGGATACCAGCTTGGGCCTTTAGACTCGGTTCAGCGACGTGCTGCTAGAATTGTTAACGATCCTGAGCTCACAAGCGGTCTAGAGCCCCTCAGTCTGAGGAGAGACTTTGCCTCCTTATGTGTATTCTACCGCTTGTACAACGGACAGTGTTCTGAAGAATTGTTTAAGATGATGCCCACGGCTACATTCTACCATCGCAACTCTCGCCATCGACAGGGAGTCCATCCCCACATATTGGAACCAAAATTGTTTCGAACTGTGCGGTCTCAAAGGAGCTTCCTTCCGCGGACGCTCAGATTGTGGAATGAGCTCCCTGCCGTGGTTTTCCCAATGGAGTACAGCATGGGGTTCTTCAAAAAGGGTGTGAAGAGATTCCTGCAGGGTCGGCAACGCGCGAGTAACACCCCTGGTGATGCAAGCGTCCATAGGCTGCGGTAACCGCTTACCATCAGGCGGGCCGTATGCTTGTTTGCTACCTAAGTAGTATAAAAAAAAAAAAAAAAAAAAAAAAATTAAGTCCATTTTTGGGGAATATATATTTTGTACTACCGCTCCTGGGTCGCTTGTCGCCGACCAAAACAACACCCTGTATATAAACATTTTCCTCGAGTCTGCCGCTGCTGCCGTTTCCTTTTTAGGTAGGCAAGGTGATGCGTTGGTAGTAAAAGATCCCCACCCATTGTTTACCGGAGGCCTCGATCTATTTTTATGACAAAGTACGAGCAAACCGGTGATTTTCGAACCCGGTCTACGGTTCCTGGTATCAACCGCGAAAGGCATGAGAAGGTAATTTGGTCCAATCGATGCATATTTTTAGGGTTCCGTAGCCAAATTGAAAAATATGGAATCCTTATGGATTCGTCATGTCTGTCTGTCTGTCCGTCTGTATGTCACAGCCACTTGTAACTACAACATGTAACTTCTAAAATAAGAGAATGATAAAACTAAACAAAAATATATGATGTACCATGCAAACTTCCACCGAAAATTGGTTTAAGAGGACTCAATTCGTCATACTTTTCATACAAAACCTCTGTACTTATTATGGCGTTGTTAAACATTTTTCGTTAGATATTTTGAACAAATTAGTATCTTGTGCACTATATCTAGCCTTGTATCTAGGCGTAATTTAAAAAAAGGGTGAAACAAATTCAGTCAAAGCCTCCGAAAAACAGCGTTTTTGCCTGAACTTTGGCCATATCTAATGTACCTATAAATTGTTTTTTTTTTTTTTTTTTTTTATACTACTCAGGTAGCAAACAAGCATACGGCCCGCCTGATGGTAAGCGGTTACCGTAGCCTATGGACGCTTGCAACACCAGGGGAGTCACTCGCGCGTTGCCGACCCTGCAGAAATCTCTTCACACCCTTTTTGAAGAACCCCATGTTGTAGTCCATTGGGAAAACCACGACAGGGAGCTCATTCCACAATCTGAGCGTCCGCGGAAGGAAGCTCCTTTGAGACCGCACAGTTCGAAACAATTCTGGTTTCAATGTGTGGGGATGGACTCCCTGTCGATGGCGAGAGTTGCGATGGTGGAAGGTAGCCGTGGGCATCATCTTAAACAATTCTTCAGAACACTGTCCGTTGTACAAGCGGTAGAACACACATAAGGAGGCAAAGTCTCTCCTCAGACTGAGCGGCTCTAAGCCGCTTGTGAGCTCGGGATCGTCCACTATTCTAGCGGCACGTCGCTGAACCGAGTCTAGAGGCCCAAGCTGGTATCCAGGTGCCCCCGCCCACAGATGACAACAGTACTCCATATGAGGCCGGACTTGCGACTTATAAAGTTGCAGTCTTTGCCCCGATGTGAAGTACTGCTTCGCTTTGTTGAGCACTCCGAGCTTTTTGGATGCCAGCTTAACCTTGTCTTCTAAGTGACTACGGAACAAAACGTCGCTAGTAATGTCAACGCCAAGGATCCCGATGCTTTTAGTGATGTTCAAGGACGCGTTCTGGAATTGTGGAGCCACAGCAAATGGGGTTTTCTTAGCGGTGAACGCGCAGGCTTGAGTCTTGGTGGGGTTGAAATGGACTAGGTTTAGTCGACCCCAATCGGAGACACGAGTTAGTGTACTCTCGATTTCAGACAACAGCCGTTCGCGGCTTTCCTCCACCTCGGAACGAGGGATATTAGCTCGGCCCGTGTAATGAGCGTCCCCTGTACTGTCGTCTGCATAACAATGAATGCCGTCAATAGACAGCATATCATTGATATGCAGCAGGAACAGTGTTGGGGACAGCACAGACCCTTGCGGGACGCCGGCATTTATGTCCATGCTATCGGAGCAGCTACCGTCAACGACGGCTCTTATGCATCTGCTGGACAGAAAGCTGGCGACCCATTTGCATAGTCCCTCGGGAAGCCCGTATGCTGGTAACTTCGCTAGAAGACCCCGGTGCCAGACCCGATCGAACGCCTTCGCCACATCTAGGCTCACTGCCAATGCCTCACCTTGACTCTCGATGGCGAGTGACCAACGGTTTGTGAGATACACTAGAAGGTCGCCAGCCGAGCGACTGTGGCGGAAGCCATATTGTCGGTCGCTCAACAAATCGTGATCCTCTAGGTATCTCAAGAGTTGCGTGTTGATCACTCGCTCCATGACTTTGGAGAGAAGGGAGGTGATGGCGATAGGCCTGTAATTCGATGGGTCCGATCTATCACCCTTCTTGGGCACTGGGTGCACGTGGGCAGTCTTCCACGAAGACGGGACTTTCATTTTGGTGAAGGAAAGCGCAAAAAGACGCGTCAGTACAGGACACAATTCAGGAGCACACCGCTTCAGAACCACTGCCGGTATGCCGTCTGGCCCACTCGACTTATGGACGTCCAGAGAAAGCAATTCCCGCCGGACCTCCCGTTGGGTAATGCTTATCTCCGGCATAGAGATGTCACACCGCGGGATGGTAGGCGGTGTGGCGCCCCCGTCATCCAAAGTCGAGTTGGAGGCAAAGAGAGAGCCCAAAAGATCAGCTTTCTCCTTTGCACTATGGGCCAAGTGTCCGTCCGGCTTACGGAGTGGTGGCAAGGACGACTGACAGAAGTTTCCTTCAGCAGCTTTGGCAAGAGACCAGAAAAAAAAAAGAAAAAAAAAAGAAAAAAAAAAAAAAAAAAGTAAAGAAAACATTTAGATACCAGGCTTGCAAATGTATTGGAGATTCTAAATAACTAACTTTTTTTTCACAAACTTGTAAGATTTTTTCACAAGAAGTATACTCCTGGAACAAGTTTTATGAATGCGAAATCATGAATGACGACCTAGCGAAGCGGCCGCGAGTGATTAGCGGAATTTACCGACTGATAACCGACGGCTCTGATGCTAACTCTCTTTTTTCGCAGTCAAACATTACGTTGGATGAAACAACAAGCTTTTAGACTATGCTCGCGTTGAAGTTGCGCCGGCCACAGAGGGCCGCCTTAAACGAGATTTACCTTTCAATCAATCAACTCAAACATAAAAAAAAACATTTTTATATTATGTTACTTGCTGCTACGGAACCCTTCATGGGCGAGTCCGACTCGCACTTGGCCGCATTTTTTGAATTTAATTTTGAGTAATAATGAGAACCTAAAGACATCCTACACCACTGATCACAAACCCTTACAGTAAACTTATAGCATACTTTAAAATAACGGTCCCCCATTTCGGCTCCTTTGGCAAAGAATATATAAATATATTTTAATTTTTATAATAATACTAGCTGCCCGGCCCAACTTCTTACGCGTGGTGCTACCCTATTTGTGAATCTAAACTATCCAGGGCCCCACACAAACGCATACAAAAAAAAACATACAAAACAAAACGAGTTCAGTGACATAGGCGTGCAGTAGAATTTTATATATAAAGTTAATAAAACTATTCCTCAAATTAATATAATTTGTGGTTGCTGAGCTGAAATATACCGGACTAAATACCGTATATAGACGGAGTGGCACCATAAGGGTTCCCTTTTTACGTTTTGAATTTGGAACCCTAATTAGTGCTATGAATGATACAATACGAATAACTTACTTGGATCATTGAAAGTCACCAGCACGATGTCCTTGATTTGGCTAGACTTGTGTTTGAGCACAATGTCCATGATACCGCTTGCTCCTCTTCTAACTTGATCTATGTCATCTTCCATGGACCCAGAGTCGTCTATAACGAAGGTCAAGCTGCTGCCACCCTCGCATGATGTCAGAGATATTATTGAGAGATGCAAAAGAAGTATAAACGATGTGTGCAGCAACATGATTGTTGCTCTCAATCCTGACCGTAAATGATGTAAATCAAAACCTACGGGATACATTTATAGAGTAATCCTTTTAAAGTGATTTATACTATTATTACACATCATACAGATGACAAATTGTACATATTTCCTTATTGGGTTTCCTGTTGATTTGACCTGAAAGTAAGATGAGACGAGTAACACAAAAAGCAACACTCATGTTTCGCAGTTTTTTTCATGTTTCAATGTAATTTACTCAAGTTACAACTTATTATATTCAACCATTAGATGTTACATAAAATATTTAATTGATACTGTAACTTACCAGTAGGTTTCCATCAAACATATTTACTTGTAAATAAAAAATTATATTTACTATAAACTATTATATTTACAACACTAAAAATAATAATTAAAAGAAAATCCTATTGACAAAATACACTGATCGACAAAAATTACCTTAATGAAAGTTAAATTAAATTGAACGGGCTATTTTTTATTTACAACTAGTCTGTAACTAATCTGCATTATTAAAAAGTTTCAGTCACCCTCAGTTTTTTTGCAACAGCAGCATCTTTTTTTAAAATAAAATTCGGTGAAAATTAGTAGAAAAATAACTGATATTTTACTTTTATTCAGGATTTTCGGGAATATTTAGTTTCAGGTAGATCTCTTTTGAGTGTCCAACAGTAGTCAGCCAACATGTTCGGAATCCACTTGCCTTGGTACCCATTTTTCCATGTTGGATATTTTCTGATGGAACCGCTGATCATATTCGTCCCAAACTTTTTACACACACATTTTGTTAGAAAAACAACTAAATGTGTGTGTAAAAAGTGTATTTTGCGCGCCATATTGAAATCCCATAACCTTATAAGCTATTAAGAAGTTGCTGACCAATAACAACAACTTACAACTCTTATTAGTTTTTGGCCCCGTGGGTTCTAAGAAAATCACGAACAATATTTCGAAAAAAAAACCATGCGGATTTTACAATTAGGTTAAGTTTTTGTTCAAAATTCATTGAGCATATTGTAGATTCGGATAGTTCACAGTTTGGTAGAAATAACAAATTGATACGTGATCTTTCTGTTCCGACCATAATATCATTGGAACATCATATGTCGAGATTCTTTAGCCGATGATGTTAATAAACTTACACATTGTGCACAGCAAACTCTAGGGGTCAAAGGTGGACAAATTTTGCACCAGAAAGCCAAAATAATTAAGATAACAGTTTTTAACTAATGGTGTCAAACTACGAGGTGGACTATTAACAGTAAGTTTACCACAAATATAGCAAAAGTTATCAGGATGATTTGCACACTCTGCGGGCAACTTATTACGATGTATGGAAATATAATCACACGGAAAAACAGTTTCAATTTCAATTAATACATATTAATTTATGGCAAACCCACATAGAAGTGCACCCACGGGTGCTACTTGTGGTGGCTGGTCTGCTTAAGTTTGTCATTTATTTATTTACTTATCAGTCTACTTTGTAGTTTTGCCGCCTCGCCGGGATGAGGTTTAGTTGTGGGTAGTAGTGTTAATAATAAACCAACTTGATTTTGTTTAACAAAATCACTGTCGACCAGTGATATTATAATAAAAATGAAATTAACAATGAATGTTTTAATTTGACAAACTGTATATTATAACTAGCTGTCGCCCGCGGTTTCACCTGCGTTCTCGGGATAAATGCCTTTGTCCTTCTCCATACCATAGGCTATCTGCATGCCAAATTTCATGATGATCCGTTGAGTAGTTGAGGCGTGAAGGCGTAACAAACAAACAAACACACTTTCGCATTTATAATAGTTAGGATAGGATTTTATCAACACTGCAAAATTGGGAAATTTGTGATAATAGTCCCACAGATATGGTCTAGGGAGTCGATTTTCAACTCTTTCGCTTTTATCACTAAACTACAATACATGAATTCTTTTTCTTGTGCTTACCAGATCTGGTATAGACTATTCATTCGCCCAGTACCCACTTGACGTTAAGTTTTGGGACATCCTGTATATGGGTATGTCATATACAGTGTGTATTTACAAACAAAAATTATAGAATATAATAATATGTAATATATCAGTTATCTGGTTCCCATAGTACAAGCCCTGCTTAGTTTGGGATCACACGGCTACATGTGTGAAAAATGTCCCAGGATATTTATAATTATTATTTAAATGATAATATCTTTATTTACAACAAATATGTACAAAATACAATCTATATATAGAAAATTTCCTCAAGCCTGCCGCTGCTTCCGATTAACGGCAGGGTTCCCAGAAGGCTGGCAGCGTTTCCTCTTTGGATAGCCAAGCTGACGCGTTGGCGGAAAAAGCTCCCCGCCCGCTGGTCTCCGGAGGTCTCGATCAATTTTGATGACAAGGTACGAGCAAAACGGCGAGCTTCGGACCCCCACGGTCCCATGGTCTCGACCGCAAAAGGTACAAAAATATAGTTGGGTCCAATCGATGCATATTTTTTGAATTTTGAATTTTCCGCACTGTCCGCAGCTGCCCCTGCAGCTTTACAAGTCGCCGGTAAGTGAGATGGCGCGAGTGTATCGACACATGTGGCATCCCACACCAGCGACTTGCCGACACTCCAAGGGATCAAAGACATACCATCCGGTCTTTTGCCATCGCCCCGCGCAATACCGACTGGTTCCAGTACGGAAGGCACGTTAGCGACAACAAGAGCCCTGCGGATAATGTCATTAATCGCCGAGTGTCGTGATATTCGACCAGCACTTAGAGAGCACGAAAGCCCATGGTGGCCGAGCTCGTTGACGAGATCTCCGCAGCGGCAGCGATGAGGTTGATTGGTCCTGCAACCAAGACGAAGACAAATACACAGACTTAATGTTATACGGTCTAACATTGTTCCAGTATTTGTTGATGGAATAGCTTGTAGCCAGTGACCTGAGTCACTCTGAGAGACAGCTAACAAGCGCGCGCGGTCTGTATCTATAGAAAAGTTAGTAAATAAATTTTGCCAGGTTTTTTCACAAAGAGGCTTGTCCCACGCTCTCTGAGAGTGACTCAAGGTCGGAATATTTGTGCCTGGACAAGCTGCCTGCCAGGCGTCTCTAGCATCGGACAGGTAAGAAACCTCAACAGATCCAATAGAAGGGTCCAAAACAGAACTGACGAGGTTGCTCACACTGTATACCGAGGATAGAAACGCCGGTACTGATATGCTTGAAATTTTCCGCACTCCTAGGCCACCATAACACACGGGTAGGGTGGCCTGAGACCACACTTTGTTTTCATAAAAACTGCAATTTAGAATTTTGGAAAGAGACGTTTTGATCATATTATCCAAAGTATCTAATATGTGATGGAATTTAAATAAGTGCGTACTTCGGAGCAAATAGGTAAACTTCGGCACGAAAAGGCAGAGTCGAACAATAAAAAATGCATAATGAGCATTAATTTCATAAAGTCTATTTGAAGAGTCATTAAAATTTTGAATCTTTTTCTCAAAGAAACTAGGAATGGATTCGTCTAAGACTGGGGCTCCAAGAAGATGAAGCGACTCCTTTGACAGTAACTTAATATTGGGAGCCAAAACATTAAAATTTTGAATTAATTCTGGTTTTTCAGATTCTGGGAAAGAATCTAAAATAAGGAGCTCACATTTGGAGCTATTGAATTCTAGGCCAATCTTTTTAAAATTTTCTGTCAATGTTTTAAAATCACTGAGAACGGAAGCCGCATCACCCCCCAGCGTACCGTCGTCTAGATACCATACATTAAATTTAGATTGTAACCCGGAAATAATTGGATGAATGGCCAAACTGAAGATAGCTGGACCGAGAGGGTCGCCCTGTTGACAACCCATGGCGGAAATAAGTGGGTGTTCTCTGAAAAAAAGTTTTGATGGATGCCCATAGCATTGCCAAAGGTAAGGATATATGTCAGGACAGATATCCCGAATTTGGGTCAATACAGCACCCCTATCGACAGAGTTAAATGCATTTTTTATGTCAACTTTAAGCAGCACTTCACCTCCGTTATTTAAAAGAAAGGTCCGAGCCGCATGAACAGCTGCCTCACAACCTCCCTTTGAGCCAAAACCGAGTTGAATGGGCTGAAATATTTCTGAAAGTTTCGGGAGAATGTGACGACAACAAATTTTGGAGGCCATACGACGGATAGTATTACCCACAGCGATGGGTCTTACTCCACCATCTTTTTTGGATAGCGCGCAAAGGTTGGCCCCATAAATGATCTCAGTGAATGGGCTTGGCACCTTTCCTGCCAACATTAAATTTATAAGAGAGGTTAATTTTGATAATAATTTGGTACCAGCGTCTCCGGCGGCACCACAGACAAGATCTTTGTAATGCTGTGGTGTAAAACCGTCGAGGCCGCCAGCAGAACCAGGTTTAAATGACATAATGACACTCAAAAGATCTTGGGCGTTACAATTTAGACAATTTTGGTCTAAAGATGGGGGATCCGGGAGGTTTATATTTGAAAGCGGAGAAGGATGTTTTGATTCTAAAGCAGACAGGGTTTCAGGTGTGTCTGAAGCGACAACATCACTCGAAAATAGCAGATGTGCTGCCCCCTTGAAATCGCCATCGTTCGCTTTAGTTTCGATTTTCCTGATAGTGTTTGCCTGATTATTATTTTTTTGAATTTTGGGAAAATTGGGAATAATATTATCAATTGAGTCTAATATTGAGCAGTTATTTTTAATTTGTTGTTATTTATATTAAATTATTATTTATATAAGTATTATTATTTCACCTTAATTTCGCGTTATCGCTATAATGGCGATCACACGTTTTTTTCATTGCAATAGCATCTAGCGACTTTTTGCACAAGTTTTATAGAACTTTATAAGCCTTAACCATATTTATGGATGGTCAAAGACAAGAATTTGTATTTTTGTGTTTGTAAAAAAGAACCATTTTTTTATACCACTAAGCTGGTGAAACAAGCATACGGTCCGCCTGATGGTAAGCGGTTACCGTAGCCTATGCACGCTTGCAACACCAGGGATATCACTCGTGCGTTGCCGATCCTGTAGAAATATCTTCACACCCTTTTTGAAGAACCCTATGCTGTGCTCCATCGGGGAAACCACGGCGAGCTAAATCTCTGAGTAGATTCATAATGCTTTTCTAACTATTACTTCACCCAAACTTTTTTACGTTTTCTTTCTTCTATCCTAGGTACATTAAACAACCAAATAATAAATACAGCTAAAGTTTATTTACATTGCACACTATAGACATTGCAGACACAGCTGATGCCATGACCGCGTGACTATACCTAACTGATGCCTGAGACCGTCTGTCGGATGATGAGTCGGATCTAATCCGAGACGTGCCCGGCTGGTACATCCGCCCATGGGTGGGTAAATCACAGATCTAATCCGAAATAAGGTGGCTCATTACGTGGAAGACAAGAATATATGGTTGTAGTAGCTTCTCTCTGCACTTGCATCCCCCTGGCTAAGTGACAATTGTACGAATAAGCATAAAATAATAATGTATATATTGTATAAGTATTTGGAAAAAAAGCTGTAATATTAAAAGATCTTCCACAAAAAAAAATAACCTTGCTGAGTTTCTTGCCGGAGTCTTCTCAGTTTAAGTGTATTCCGAACCGGTGGTAAATTCAACTGTATGTACCAATGTAACGTTCATAAGTGCCTTACTAGGGCCTAAACTGAATAAATGACTTTTTGATTTTGAGACGTGCTCCGCGGACACACCCATGCGTGTATGTCTAGCTATTACCTTTATAATAGTGTTCACAGTAAATCCAACTTTTATCATTTCAGTGCTGTCATACAGACATTTATTACCAGTACTGATAAAAACAGGTAAAACCTGACGTGCACTTTAAATCTGAAAGCTTATAAGTTCTACCCTCTATTATGAAGTTATCTTTATGATTACAAACTGCTATTAGGTACTTTTTTCTTATACCACTAAGGCGGCAAACAAGCATACGGCTCGCCTGATGGTAAGCAGTTACCGTAGCCTATGGACGCTTGCAACACCATCACTCGCGCATTGCCGACCCTGAAGAAATCTCTTCACACCCTTTTTGAAGAACCCCATGGTGTACTCCATTGGAAAAACCACGGCGGGGAGCTCATTCCACAGTCTGAGCGTCTTTTCTTGTCTTTTATTTGGGAATAGATGTAAGGTAAGATAAGGTAAGATAAATATGCTTTAATTGTACACCATATAGTAGAAGATGAAACATAATAATACAAGAAATGATACAAAACAGGCGGTCTTATTGCTTTAGCGATTTCTTCCAGACAACCTTTAGAAGATATATGAGAATAATACATTTATAATAATACATTATTTTTGTATTGATATTAATCTGTATCCTGATCCTGATCCTGTTCCTGATCCTGATCCTGATCCTGGTCCTGATCCTGGGCCTGATCCTGATCTTGATCCTGTTCTTGATCCTGATCCTGATCCTGTTCTTGATCCTGATCCTGATCCTCATCCTGATCCTGATCCTGATCCTGATTATGATCCTGATCCTGATCCTGATCCTGATCCTGATCCTGATCCTGATCCTGATCGTGATCCTGATTCTGATCCTGCACCTGGGGGCTTACTCCCGAAACTGATTCGATTTCGATTTTGTTTTTGATTCGATTTCGTTTCTGATTTGAACTTGATCCAAAATCGTACTCCCGAGCAAATTCGAATTGTAAACAGAGATCGACTTACGTTCGAGTGTTATCAGCGTCGTTAACTGTATCCGGCTCGTTACGTCATCATCAAGTGTTTATTTGTCTTTGGTGAAATTCTTTTATGCGGTTGAATATTTTTGCTTTTTTGCCATTTTCTTATATAAAATACTATTTGCTATTGTTTTTAATACACATGTTAGGTTAAAAATTCAAATATCATCATAGTTCAATAATATTTTTGGTATAAAGAGTGACCATATACAATACCTACGATACGAACAACGTGCGAATGGCGCGGTTGGTGTCAAATTTCAAAATGTTGATAGCTAACTTCAACTTTGTGCGCCTGCTTCTACAAGTACAATGTTTTGGTTAGTTTTAATATTTTGATAAACGTGTGTTAAATAGGTAAAAGTTTTAATGGAAGTGATTAATGGATTGATGATTTTAGTGTGTGTTTGTGAATAACGTGTACCTATATAATATTTCAGAGTGCATCTAAATAATTATTATAAAATACGCCAAATCATGGGCCAAGGGAAGAGCACCACAGAGAACACTTGAGATAACATAAACACTTATGCAATCCGAATAGAGGTATAGTGCATTGCCTTGTTTGTTTATAATATATCACTCCATTATTTGGCCATTTCCTAACTTATTCCTCGTCGTATGTATGTCCATTCGGTTCGCTTGTTCAAGAACATTGAAAAACATCGCAATGCGAGCCATAATAGCGACGAATTTTAAGTAATATAACAATAAATCAAACTCAACAATCTCACTCGAACCAAAGAAAGTAACTATTTTGCTATCGTGTAATTTGACGTTTAGTTTCGATCCTACGACTCGATACATAACTGTTATCGAGAGTGGAGAGTAAGGATTATTCGATCCCAATTCGATCCTAACGAATATTACGATCGTAGTTAGTTCCAATTAGAGCCACCGCACGATCGTGCGCTCGTGTTGAATTCAAGAGTACGGATAGGCATTAGATTCGAATGAAACTCGATTGATTCAGAACTCGAAGCTGTCGGGAGTAAGCCCCCAGATCCTGATCCTGATCCTGGTCCTGATCCTGATCCTGATCCTGATCCTGATCCTGATCCTGATCCTGATCCTGATCCTGATCCTGATCCTGATCCTGATCCTGATCCTGATCCTGATCAGGATCCTGATCCTGATCCTGATCCTGATCCTGATCCTGATCCTGATCCTGATCCTGATCCTGATCCTGATCCTGATCCTGATCCTGATCCTGATCTATAATTTGTAATATGTCAGTCAAACCCAAAATACAAAAATATATCTCAGTTATGCATCCACATTAAGGAAATGGGGAACGTATCTATCAAATACAAGTAAATTCTACTCAATAATTAATAGGTGAAAGCAATAAAAATTCTAACAACACTAAAACGACAGATTTAAGATTAGGATCCTGATCTCGAATCTTTTAGGTTTTAACTGAGATAGAAATTAATATATTATATACACGTAGGGATTTATCTTTGTGCATCAATTCACTTTAATACTTACCCCCTTATTCATAATAAAGTTATCAAACGTTGATTAGCCAAAATTCCGAAGTCTTTATCTGATACGTTACATTTGCTGATAGAAACAGTGAGACGGGGCATACTATTACTCTGATTCAGTTAAAAGCGATGATGAATAAGGGGGTTAGTCAGTTCATAAACATTAAATATAAATTTAACTTATACATTTGTAAAACTAACCTGTATCTACAATAACATTTGTATTGTAAATTTCGTTTACACTTTCATCCTGCAATAATGCTGCTTTGCACGTATACTTTCCTGCTAAATCCAGATCCACAGATTGTATCTCTAGCTTGGTTCCATCAGACGATATGGAGTATTGATGTGATGTTTTTAGTTCTTTATTTACCTTCGTCTCATTATCCCAATAAAACCAAATTATTTCCATCGGCAAATGAGAAGTTATTTCACATTTTAATGTAACAGTATTTCCATATGATACATTTGTGATTTCTGAAAGCATATCAGATGATTAAAAGTATGAAAAACACCATATTAATTTAAGATCTCAGCTCATGCAAACGTTTTACTTTTAAAAACTCCTATAAATATTACCTGTAGGATATTGTATGACCGTAAATGGAGATATGACGAATACATTAACACTAGCTTTATCATTACCATAATAATTTGTAGCAGTACAGTCATATGTTTGAGATTCTGCTACATGATTCAGTGTTATAGTGCTTTTATATTCAAATCCATTGTTATCAGCGACCACCTATAAAATTATTTAATTAAAGTAACCGTACGTAAAAGTAGATCTAAAAAAAATAGTACGGTCCCTGAACTAAGTCAAATGAATAGTTATTGAAGCAGTAGATGTAATATAATATCAAAACACAGATTATCGTAGATTAGTTAAATTTACATTGTACTTGTACCTACCGCAGAGTCATGTAATTGACTTCCTGTGTCATCCGTCCACACAACGCTTATGATTGGAAATCCTTCCGCATTACATGTAAGTGATTCTGAGCTACCATATGGTACAGTTATATTTCTGCCTTCAGCTATTGATACTTTCGGAACTATATTGACAACGAGCTCTAAAAGTAAGTACAGTTAATTAATATTTGCTAAAATGATAGCACTGTTAAATATCAATCTGATGATTTAAGTTACGACTCGACTGTCAGAAAAGAGCGTAATCTATCTATACAAACAAATAATGAAGTGGCTGTTTGTTTTGTAGCGTCAAATTAACAGCTTTTTACTAGGTAAATGTTTTACTTTGCTCTTACAAAGTTAAACATGTATTTTTTTTCACATACCTATCTCATCCCAAATTAAGCAGAGCTTGTACTATAGAAACCGATTATTATTATTATCTTTATTTATCTAGATTCTTTATTATTATTTTTTTACATTAATATACAAAATCAAAAATATTATAAAAACCCTAACCCCCAATGATATTATAATAGAGATATGCTACCCTCATACTAATCGGCATTCAGTTATTGTTGCATTAGGTGAATGCGATAGATAATACGGAACATATGGTACAGAAAGAGATAGGTATATGTCGCCGCTAAGTAAAATTACGACAATTGTCTGAATTTGTCTGCAACAATTTGCGTGCGTTAATGCGATATCTACCTCTTTTTATTATAATATCATTGCTAACCCCCTTATTCATAATCGCTTTCAGTTTAATAGTGTGCCCCGTCTCACTCTTTCGATCACCAAATGTCACCTGTCAGATAAATAATAGGTCTTTACCTATGAAATTGCCGTTCTGCAGTACTGGCCATTTCAAATCAAAATAATTTTTGTTTGGCTAAGAATTCTAATTTCAAATTAATTTTATTTTAAAAACATGGAATTCTTTTTCCAAAAGTAGTCATTTGTTTATTGATTAGTGTTTTCGAGTAATTATGGAATATGAGTACCGCCGTGGCAGCAACGCGGCACAAGCGGCACGCAACATCAACGACGTTTACGGAGCTAACACTACAAACCAACGCACCACCTGTTATTGGTTTGCTCGCTTCCGTTCTGGGAATTTCGACCTGAAAAATTAAGCTCGCGGTCGTCCGAAGACTTTGGTCTACAATGACGAATTAAAGGCGATTGTGGAAGCTGATGATACACAATCGACGGCTGAATTAGCAGCAGCTTTCGACGTTAGCGTCAAAACAATATTGGTCCATTTGCGTCAAATTAGCAAGGTAAAAAAGCTTGACAAATGGGTGCCCCACGAACTCAATGATCGCCAGCGCGAAGTACGCGTCGAAACGTGCCTTGCACTGCTCAACAGACACACAAATGAAGGAATTTTGAACCGCATTGTTACCTATGATGAAAAATGGATTCTGTTTGATAACCGCAAGCGCTCAGCAAGTTGGTTGGATCCTGGTTCAGCACCTAAACAATGCCCTAAACGAAAACTTACCCCTAGAAAAGTAATGGTCACTGTTTGGTGGTCTAGCGCCGGTGTGATTCATCACAGCTTCTTACCAAACGGGGTGAGCATTACTACAGATGTGTACTGTGAAGAACTGAACACAATGATGGAGAAGCTGGCACATCTCCAACCAGCATTGGTCAATCGCTCGTCTCCGCTGCTCCTGCACGATAACGCGCGACCTCATACTGCACAGCAGACGGTCTCCATGTTGCAAGAACTGGGGTTGGAAGTTCTCCGTCATCCGCCCTACTCACCAGACTTTGCGCCTACAGACTACTACTTTTTCCAGAATTTGGATACCTTCTTGGCGGGAAAAAAATTCAATACCCGAGAGGCAGTACAAAATGCCTTTGAAGAATTTGTTGCCTCCCGTCAGCTGATTTCTTTAAGTAGGCCATCAATAAACTGCCACTGCATTGGCAAAGTTGCATTGATTGCACGGGTGATTAATTCGATTACTACAAATAAAAAATACATGAAAAAAAATCGTTTAAATTTTTTTAATGGCAATTTCATTGGTAAAGACCAATACTTCGGAATTTTAGTTAATCAACGTTTGATAACTGTATTATGAATAAGGGGGAAATTCTATGTATAAATATGATTATTTTTTTACAATCCATCCATTCATACTAATATTATAAATGCGAAAGTAACTCTTTTTGTTTGTCTGTACATAATACATTTAATTTAATTTGTATTACAATTAAAAAACAATAAACAATTACAATAGTTATTGTAAAACGAATGCAATGAATAAAATAAAAATAAGTAACATTATCATATTGTTCTACACTACATTTACCCATACTTTACTAACTATCATGCAAATCTATTTTTATGTAGATGATGACTCATTCTGGGTATAGGCCTCCAGTTGACACCAATTGGCCCAGTTCTGTGCAGTATAACTGATATACTACATAAACTACTTTTTGTTTGCAAATACGTAAGTACCACCCCGAGTCGTTACTTGCAGACATGTTCATGCATACAATACAAATGCATGTAAATTTAACCCACGACCAGCGGCGTGATGTGTGGAATCACGCCAACTGGCCCGTAAAATAATACTTTTTAGAATAGAATACTTTTTGTTGTAAAACATTACACATTTTCGGAAAGCGAGTAACACCGTGGGAAGTAACTAGTTTGAACTCATTCTTACCTGTAATATGCTCATCACGTCCAGCTGAGCTTTCCGCTTTACATTTATAATGCCCGGAATGGTCAAAATGTGCACTCGATATGGATACGTAATCTTTTGAAACTTCTAAATTAGTATAATTTGATGAACCAACACTCTTGAATTGCCAAGTTATGTAGGGTTTTGGAACACCTTTCAGGATACTATCAATAAGAAAATATATTACTTTAACTTCATGGGATGGCTGTTAAACGAACTACGGACAGTAGGTGTGTCTTTTGTAACGTAGGCAAGCAAAGGAATTTTGAAAAGTTAATTTACTTACTTGCATTGAATTGTTATTGACTCACTCTTCATTATTTCTATGGCACTTGTTTTTTTATCAATAACTGGCGCTACTGCAACAACATTAAACAAATGTATTTCGTTGTTTATTTATAAAGTTAAGATTTAAATCTTTTTAATCATACCATCAGGATTAGGATTTATTGGAGACTTCACTTTAACTTCAATTTTAGTAATAGATGTTCCCATTACATTACGAGCTTCACATTGGTATGTTTCAGAAGTCTTAAAATGAGACACATTAAGATAACTTATGTGACTATATGGGAGTTGTAAAACAGCACTCTGAAAAAAAATACATTAATTGTTGCAAACTTTTCCATTCAAAATAGTTTGATGTCTAAAAGTAAAATATAAAAGGCTGTAAGAGATGGACATAGTATTGATAACTTACCACAGCAGGCACAACATTTCCTTTATTATCCCTCCATATTATGCTAGGTGTTGGAAAAGCCTCTACCTTACATGTACAGATAAGCGTACTGTCTAGTGGGACTGTAATTTGAGATCCTTCACTTATGTTCGCAACTGGTGCTTTATTTATTACCCCTGGAAAACAAATCAAAGTTATGTTATGCTAGTAATGTGTTAAGAATGAATTCATCTACTCATTCAAGTACATTAAACATTCGAGTACATACATACATTAACCCGTTGGTTCCCGCGAGGGACGCGCGTCCTATTATAACAACTGATGTCATGCGATTAACCGGCTACCGGCCGATACATAAGTTCATACCAAAAATGTTTAAAACCCCTTATTTCTTTATATTAACTAAGTCTACCTTGACCTTTGTAATATTCATATTTCGAATAGTTAGTAACGCATGAGTGATACCCCTGGCGCTCCAAGCATCTATAGCCGGTAACCACTTTCCACCAGGTCAACCTTATGTTTGTTCGCTACCCTAGTAACTTAAAGAGAACACTTACATACGTTAAGCTGAGGTGAAACAGGGGTCTTAGATAATCTCCTGATAGTCTTTCCTGTTTTAATGACTATACCATTCACCTGAAATTATCACACGCGATTAGTGCGGTTTTTTTATACACTGTTATAAAATGTTATACGATACTCGTGCCTTAAGTAAAATGGCACACGTATATATATATATTTTTTTCAAATGTACAATATTGTAGGTATCATTTTTTAAACAAAATATTGATATGAATGAATTTGGTCTATTAAACATTGGATATTTTTTTTGAGTAAAATGTATTCTATTCGCCTCAACTAAATGTAAAGTAAATCCTCGTTTTTAAAATGAATTATTTACATTCTACCTTGTCTGATATCAAAAATAACTTTAACCAGAGATATCTGTGACTTTAACTTTTGTTTTGACTCTTAATACAAATTAATTACAGCAATTTTATTGTACCTATGTATAATTTTTTTATATTTCATGCTGATGAAGTGTGAGAATAAATTCTACATTGTATTACATCGGCGACAGGCGGCGGCTGTTTGTGGCGCCATATTGTAAAATGGTACAAATATATTTTGTCGTTTTACTTACTGCTACTTTAAACATACTATTCGGTGCTACGAATTGATTAGTGATGTAAAAATCGTTTTCTGTCTTCCTTAATGGTAATTCATAAATAATTTCTTCATCCATATTCAATATTTGTGCTGAATTGATATTAACTTCATGATCAGGATCGATTACGGATATGGACAAATGATTGTTAGTACCTAGAATTATTAATTTACAAGTTTTAGTGACAGAATCGTCCGAGGTGGGAATCGAAACCACGTCTTGTCAGCCCATTAAAAATGCCTCACCTGAAATTGGTTGTTTTGAAGTATCCTGCAATGATTTTGGGGTCATTTCTGAGAAGCCGTGATCGAATATGAAGTCTGTGCGGCCGAAGATGATCACAGAAACTTGACTTTCTCCGTAGACTTGCAATTCATAGGAACCAGGGTTGCTTAGTTTCAGTACCTTCGAAAAGTTGAAGTACAGGTTAGGTATTTTGGTATTTTTTAAACATTTGTTTGCTTTTATGCATATAACTGTACATATATAGTTTAAATTTAGTATACATTAAAATATTGATTCTTTGGTGCTAACTAAAAATAATGAGTACATAAATAAAGCCTCTTTCTTTCGAAATGAACAGAATGAGAACGACTGTACCTAAACATATCTAGTAGATAAGCTATTAATAACTTATTGGCATCCAATGAACATACAAAAACGCAATAGTAGGTACCGACAGCACTAGTATATAATTTCCTTGACCGACAGTCAGTAGTCGAATGGTAGTCGACATAATACTTCTTTCTTACCTTTACATTTAAAGTAGACACAATTGTTTCGTAGTTCGAAGATAGTCCACTAGTGTCAGATATTACAGCTTTATCTCCCGATATAGAAATCAACGCATATTCGGTTATATCATCAACTGTGAACTAAAACCAATGATATTATACTAGAGATATGCTACCCTCATACTAAGCGGCGTTCAGTTATTGTTGAATTAGGTGAATGCGATAGATAATACGGAACGTATGGTACAGAAAGAGATAGCTATATGTAGCCGCTAAGCAAAATTACGACAATTGTCTGAATTTGTCTGCAACAATTTTCGTGCGTTAATGCGATATCTACCTCTTTTTATTATAATATCATTGACTAAAACAGATAAATATATTTGTATTGTTTTCGATCATTAATTATACCCATAGGACATAGATATTAAAACTTGACCGTTATTTGAAACCTTATAAAATGAGATAGGCCTTCCTTGTTTTCTGCTCTAGACTTCCTTCTTTGTCTACCCAAATATTGCCGTCTCGCTCGCACATCTCCCCACTATCCACCCAGGCAGAGCGCGAGCTTGAGCCACGCGCGCTATCTCGTCATTGGCGTCCTGTTTTCTGCAACGGACGGTTGTGCCTAGCCTAGCCTAGGCACTCGTAAGTTATTTGTATATTTTATATACCTTTGTTCCTTCTTAGTTTATTAAAATAATAATATAATGATTTTAACGGTGTTACCGTTCGATATTTTAATTTAATTTTGATATTTTATGTCCATGTCTTTGAACAGCTAATTCTTAAACTATTTAATCTACCCACTTTTTATTGATAATTTTGCTTTTATTAATTTATTATCCTTGGTTTTTCCTAGGTTAGTTCCTGTTTTGTTCACAGTTGAACATTAATATTTAAATTACATCAAGTGCTAACTGTATAAATCACAACGTGCGAATAGTGATAACGGATACTGCCCTGAGCAAAAATGATCTAAAAGGCAGCGTAACACTGGGTCGAGTAAGGTCCTCAAGTAAATCCAAATGCCTCATATATCTCATATATCTGATTCTCGGATCTATAATAAAATTAATAATGACCGCAGGCGATGTTAAGTGTCGAAAACGTTAGCAGTGCCGTCTAAATAACAATTTATTATATAGTTAAATATTTTAAAGAAATTTGCCGCTGTAACAACTTTGTGCTAGCTTGTGTGTTACTAGTTACTTAAATAAACCTCTGTTGCGGATCTTGCAATGAAGCGGTGATTAAAAGTGAAAAGTGAAAGAAGTTGATTGATAATAAAAAAGAATTTAAAGTGTTATGTAGTGAATTAGAATTATTACAACTTATTTGTACTGAAATTATTCAAATGAGGAATTGTGATCCGCTAACCAGATATTTCGCCTGCCATTATTGCTAGTCTAGTTACAGTGCTTAAAAAAGTTTAAACATTTTTGCCTCTAATAAAAAGGATCAAATGCTCCTGCTTAGCAAGCTAGTCTGATCCATACACCAACCCGCGCAGGGCCAGGTGACTCAAAACATACCCGCGCAGGGTATTTTCGTGGATGTTGTGCCCGTACGCACATTCCCCATTATTATTAGCCCCGCGCAGGGGCAGTGACTTAAATCATACCCGCGCAGGGTATTGTCTTAGATCTTGTGCCAGTACGCATATTCCTTATTATTATTAACCCCGCGCAGGGGCAGGTGACTTAGAACGTACTCGCGCAGAGTATTTGCTTGGATGTTGGGCCGGCACGCACATTCCCCATTATTATTAACTCCACGCAGGGGCAGTCACTGAAATGTACCGGTGCGGGGTATTTATTCTCTTGGATGTTGTGCCCTTACTCCGTATGCACATTCCCCGTAATAATCAACCCTTTGCAGGGGCAGGTGAGTTGAAATATACCCTCGCGTGTGTTCTTTTGAGATGTTGTGCCAGTACTCCGTATGCACATTACCAATAATAGTCAACCCCTTGAAGGGGCAGATGAGTTGAAATGTAGCCTCGTGAGGTATTTTCTTGGATGTTATGCCTGTACACACGTTCCCCATATTAATCAACCGCTTGCAGGGACAGAAATGTACCCTCGCAGGGTATTATTTTGGATTTTCTGCCCGTACGCACATTTTCCATCATAATCAACCTCTTACAGGGTGACTTGAAATGGACCCTTCAAGTCTGGTTTCAAATACATCATGTCGCGCCTGACGCATATAAATCTTTGCGTGACCTTAGAATACACTCTCGCAGGGTACTATGTTTGGATGGTGTGTCTACGCACATTAACGATGAAAGGATTAAAAAGGCAGTGTGGTGTTTGAAAACCTATTTTGCTTTTCAATTAAAAATTAAATGATCCTGCTTTAGAAACAGGTCAAAGCAGATTTTTACTCTATCCCTGCCTCGTAGGGAAAAGGGACTCGAAATATATACCCTCACCGCAGGGTACTTTACCTAGATATTGTGCCTCTTCTCACAATCGCCATCTAAATCAACCCATGCAAGGACAGGTGATTTGAAATGTTCTGTCGCACAGTCTCTAATATAACCACCAACATGGGAATAGTTGGTTTTAAAATGTACATTTGCAAAGTCCTATGCCGAGATGCCTCTACGCATATTTCCCATCATTATCAAATCTCACAGGGGCTAGTAACTGGAAAATGTACCCTTACAGCGTACTCTTAAGTACTTGACTTGGAGGTTGGTGCCCTTACGGACCATACTCGTTTTTTGCAAGGTGCTTAAAGATTGACATTTAATAATTTCAAAGCGGGACAATAAATTCTATTCCACCAGCAGGGTGACATCTAAGCACCCCCGGTTTATATACTGAAAATAATATAATACACTGTCGATGCGTATTGTTTTACCAAAAAACCGTTGGTAATGTCAAGTCATTCGGTTCAGTACTGTGGTATCAGATATCCACCCGCACCATTGAACATTGTCTGCTGATGCTAAAAAGTGGTGAATCTCAGTTCTCAGTTTAAGTGTATTCCGAACCGGTGGTAAATTCAACTGTATATAACAAATTAACGTTTATAAGTGCCTTATCAGGACCTAAACTGAATAAATGACTTTTTGATTTTGATTTGATCTCACTGACCTATTATAACGTGTGATACGAATTAAATGTTTACCGTATCGCTGATTTATTTCAACCCTGACTGTTTGTGCAAAATTCAGATCTCAGGCATGTTTTCACTAGTAAATGTGAGCGACGCACATACGAATCTATGACCAATAATGGCAACTATATTATACATAGATAACTTTCCTACCTTTCGGTCTCAGCCAAAAGTTTTTTGCTTAATTAACCAATGGGGTAACAAGCATATAGGGAATAAGGAATACCTATTATCGATTATTTGAATGACTTTCTCCTGCCTTCCAAGGCGTTATGTTTTAATTCTAAAACAAGAATGAATAAAATTGTGCTACAGAGGCTTACACTATGTTGACAAATTTACCCACCCTCGCAGGGTTTTTGGGGGTTCAATGGAATACTAGATATATTATTGATTTTCTTTCAAAATCACCTTAGAGCCTAATCGGTCTATTGAACTTATCGAGCTTGGTAATATCCCAAAAGAGTCTGCACTACCGTGATTCAGCATACTTTTTTGATTCAACTGCAATCGCAATCTCATTTTCTATTGAAATTTATAATCAGATGAAGCCTGTAAGCGCAATAAACAGTCGAACAGTTGTTTAGCCAGGTAAATGTTGCATTGCAATAACAAAGCACTCCTCGCTGTCTTGAAAGCATGACAATATCTAAATTAAACGTCACCTATGTTCGGAATGAGGGTGACAATCATCTGATGAACCGTATCATCGTCATATGAATGTAACATTCCAATTTCTTTCATATATTAGATTAGATCCTCGTCTATTGTTACTGATTACCAACTACTGCTTGAGGAGCACTTACACAGCGGATACGCCTGCACAATAATATGGAATGTACATACTTAGTTGAAAGTTTTGTATTTAGACTAAAGCATGAATAAATGTTTTACGAAGAAAAAGCACCTTTGTTCCACGTGGAATTACCACCTAGCATAACATTACCCTCTAGCATAACATTACCCTCTAGCATAACATTACCCTCTATCTTGTTTAATCTCTAAACTGCTACCTCAGCTAAATTGGTTCGAAACAAACTTTTAGTAACTAATTCCTCGATAGTATTTCGGAGGGCAGACCTCAAGTTCAGAGCTTTGACAGTCCCATTCACGATACAGCGCTATCGATAGATACATGGACGGTTTTTCTACCTCCAAGTAGATACCATAAGATGGTCTGGAATTATAGAAATATGAGTATTGGATTGCTTGTTGTAACCATGGCATCTTTGTTGAAAAATCGCTTCTAACCGTAGCTTGTTTGAAATAAAATGAACAAACTTAAGTAGTCCATTTGTCACAATGACTCCTGTACTAATAAAGTTATTAACTACTTGCTTCTTACACTTAGATGAATGTGCATTATGCTGAATAAGTCAGTGGTATCAAATGTATGCAGTTTTAGTTCTCATGTGTTGGTTGGACATATTTTGATATATATTGATACGATAGATAGTCGATTGACTCGTGTAATTTTTAGAAACATATCTAAAATTTAAGTAACGAATTTTGTATATCCAGACCAACACAGCGTTGTCTTAATTTTGTAGTGTGTTAAGGTTGCCTTCAACCTTGTACCTTGTGTAAGTACCCTTGTACCTACATGACTTCACTTTCCAGTTTTAGAACAAGTAAAAGTTATGTTATGATGTTACGTGTGTCGGTCTTTAAAACTTATATTTCTGGTTAATGTTTATGCAGTAATGTTGCTGGTGATTATAGCAAAATACCACATGTAAGTAAATATGTACTGTATGTAATTAACGTTTTGATTAGAATATATGATGTACCTACACGTGTCGGAGAATAATAATGTCGGTAGGTACATAGACTATAGCAAAACATATAGCTATACATTACTGTGTGTACAGATTGTATTCGCCTTTTATACGATAAACGTGACACAGCAAAATCCACCAACTATTGACAAGACCTGCCAAAGCTGCATCTTTAATAGGGTGCGAAATAGAATAATTCATCGCTGGTGCTGGCATAATCAGTTCAGATCCACTAAATCTGGTCTCATGCCCATTAGAGATCTGCAACCCTTTCAGACAGTTACCATATAGCTGATAATAAGCCACTAATCGCGGGATCACATTATCTTCGCATGATTAATTAAATACTTGAATGTTGCTTTTCAATCACATACGATACATGTTTTTATGCTCATCAATGATTTGATTAAGATCTTTGCTTCTAGCCATTTACACCTACATATTTCGTTTATACTTTATAAATAAAATTACAGTACCTCGCACATCTTAGTATTTTTGATACCTATTCTCTCTCACGATACCTTCAGACTTACACAGAAGTCTGTACACGTATGACCTATACTGGAGACATCACAGGTACCTACCTATGTTTTTTTTTTTTTTACTGTTTATAGGCCTGTGTTTGACCGCAATCTCACCATGGTAAGTGATGATGCGGCCGAA
Source organism: Polyploca ridens (assembly GCA_951394255.1). Lineage (NCBI taxonomy): Eukaryota > Metazoa > Arthropoda > Insecta > Lepidoptera > Drepanidae > Polyploca > Polyploca ridens. The sequence goes on from OX596263.1 coordinate 7,554,902, forward strand.
GGTGGTAAGCACACAAAGCCTAGAAGGAACTGGCTCTCAAGTGCAGCTGTCGGAACACACCGAAAGGTGCTTGGCGACAGATTCTCAACTTGAGGGTGGTAGCCAGCCAGGCGGATACTACAAAGTACCCTACCACCTTGCTATGGTTTCCTCACGATGTTTTCCTTCACCGAAAGCTCAAGCTCATTGTAGGATTCGAACCCGGGACCTTCGTCTCGGTATCCGACGTCACTACCACTGAGCTATCATCGCCTTAAAATAACATGTCACAAATAACTTTATGCTACAAGCATAAAATCACATTGGCATCCACTTTCACCAGGCGAAAACAAACACGTCTCATTTTATAAGGTTTCAAATAACGGTCAAGTTTTAATAGAAGCGTTTTACCTGAAAATAAAACGCATATTAAATACTTACCTTATTTGAAACCTTAATTTTTAGTTCTGCCTGGTATTTCGACTCAATGACGAGATAGCGCGCGTGGCTCAAGCTCGCGCTCTGCCTGGGTGGATAGTGGGGAGATGTGCGAGCGAGACGGCAATATTTGGGTAGACAAAGAAGGAAGTCTAGAGCAGAAAACAAGGAAGGCCTATCTCATTTTATAAGGTTTCAAATAAGGTAAGTATTTAATATGCGTTTTATTTTCAGGTAAAACGCTTCTATTATTATTTATTATTTGGAAGAAAGATTAAGATGCAAAAGCATTAAACAACTGTACCAAAATTATTTTTATAATAAAATAATAATAATAAAGATACATATATTAGAAAATAAAAAAATCCCACAAACACTTACTTGAATTGCTGTTTTCTTAAATGCCGGAACTGTTTTCGTGGTTATAATGTTCTTATCGCCTTTCACTGTTTCTTTTACATATTCAAGAACCTATAATATAAAAGTTCAGAAATAAATTTAGGCATGTTTATGGTTCCGTCCGTAGTCAACACAAAATAGTCGAACTCGTTTCGCCATGTCGGTCCGTCTGTCGGTCTGTCTGTCTGTCCATCTGTTTGCGCTTAGCTTGGAGGCTCCACTGTAATTTGGCATGTAATCATAATGGACGACAAGCTAAATATGAAAGTAACTATGTTTGTATGTCTGTTTGTTACCTATATAACAGCATTAAACGTGCGGGGAACAGATGTGTAAATATATAGCTTTCGTATTGTTAATGCATTTTCATTACCTTAGATATTTCATTCTTGTCAACGATAAAAACTTGACCAGAGCAGGCCTCTGCGACTTCATGATACACAATACACTCACTTTCATTTTTAGTATTACAATAATCGGTCAGGACAAATATAATCTGAAATATAAAATATAGATTAAGGATGCAAGATAGACTTCATTATATGGTAGTTTTAAATATATGGCCAATTTCGCAATAAATTGAAATAACCATTTTGCGTGTACGGTCAGCAACATAGGTATCTGAACAGAAGCAAATTTACAATACACCTGTACACAATACATATTAATAATATGGAAAAATATAATAGCAAATGTGTGGCTGCAAAAACTTGTATCCCTACTGTCTACATCATGGATGGTTTTAGTGTATAATATGTTGTAAAGGATCTGTTTAGCTACGTATATTGCTACGTATATGCCGACCGTATCAATATAGAGACAATATAAAATAACATCTCCTGGTTTCCTCCTAGCATTAGCTATTCCAATAATATTACACGCTTCACGTACCTGACTTTGAGTTTTTTGACATAAATTTTTCACTATATCAACATTTCTATAATCTTTAGCAGACGCATCGGTAAATACATAGAGGTAAGAACCAGGCTGACTCTCCTGTAGAGCTAGTTCAATGCCGGACATTGATAATTCCGGCCAGTCGTAGTTGTCTTCATTATGTGCTATTATGGCATTCAGTGCAGTTTGTAATTCATTACGATCACGAGTTTTCTTTCTTAGTAACGTTAGGCGTACTGAAAGAAAAAAACATAAATTGAAAATTACTATCAACATTTTATTTAAATACATATATTTTTAAATAAACTTGGTTTACCACAAATCTGTACAAAATATAATCTATATATAAAAAATATATTTTATGAAACAGAAAAATATTTGCTGTTTCATAAAATAGGTCAATGTCTTGTGGCGGCACGTCACTAGTCGACGATGCGCATATCCCTACGTTCCGGTAGTCAATAGAAACACGAGTCAACTTGCTACATATTTTCATATTATAATTAATTTTCTGTTGGTCCCATGGTCTCGACCGCAAAAGGTACAAAAATATAGTTGGGTCCAATCGATGCATATTTTTTGAATTTTGAATTTTCCGCACTAGCCGCAGCTGCCCCTGCAGCTTTACAAGTCGCCGGTAAATGAGATGGCGCGAGTGTATCGACACATGTGGCATCCCACACCAGCGACTTGCCGACACTCCAAGGGATCAAAGACATACCATCCGGTCTCTTGCCATCGCCCCGCGCAATACCGACTGGTTCCAGTACGGAAGGCACGTTAGCGACAACAAGAGCCCTGCGGATAATGTCATTAATCGCCGAGTGTCGTGATATTCGACCAGCACTTAGAGAGCACGAAAGCCCATGGTGGCCGAGCTCGTTGACGAGATCTCCGCAGCGGCAGCGATGAGGTTGATTGGTCCTGCAACCAAGACGAAGACAAATACACAGACTTAATGTTATACGGTCTAACATTGTTCCAGTATTTGTTGATGGAATAGCTTGTAGCCAGTGACCTGAGTCACTCTGAGAGACAGCTAACAAGCGCGCGCGGTCTGTATCTATAGAAAAGTTAGTAAATAAATTTTGCCAGGTTTTTTCACAAAGAGGCTTGTCCCACGCTCTCTGAGAGTGACTCAAGGTCGGAATATTTGTGCCTGGACAAGCTGCCTGCCAGGCGTCTCTAGCATCGGACAGGTAAGAAACCTCAACAGATCCAATAGAAGGGTCCAAAACAGAACTGACGAGGTTGCTCACACTGTATACCGAGGATAGAAACGCCGGTACTGATATGCTTGAAATTTTCCGCACTCCTAGGCCACCATAACACACGGGTAGGGTGGCCTGAGACCACACTTTGTTTTCATAAAAACTGCAATTTAAAATTTTGGAAAGAGACGTTTTGATCATATTATCCAAAGTATCTAATATGTGATGGAATTTAAATAAGTGCGTACTGCGGAGCAAATAGGTAAACTTCGGCACGAAAAGGCAGAGTCGAACAATAAAAAATGCATAATGAGCATTAATTTCATAAAGTCTATTTGAAGAGTCATTAAAATTTTGAATCTTTTTCTCAAAGAAACTAGGAATGGATTCGCCTAAGACTGGGGCTCCAAGAAGATGAAGCGACTCCTTTGACAGTAACTTAATATTGGGAGCCAAAACATTAAAATTTTGAATTAATTCTGGTTTTTCAGATTCTGGGAAAGAATCTAAAATAAGGAGCTCACATTTGGAGCTATTGAATTCTAGGCCAATCTTTTTAAAATTTTCTGTCAATGTTTTAAAATCACTGAGAACGGAAGCCGCATCACCCCCCAGCGTACCGTCGTCTAGATACCATACATTAAATTTAGATTGTAACCCGGAAATAATTGGATGAATGGCCAAACTGAAGATAGCTGGACCGAGAGGGTCGCCCTGTTGACAACCCATGGCGGAAATAAGTGGGTGTTCTCTGAAAAAAAGTTTTGATGGATGCCCATAGCATTGCCAAAGGTAAGGATATATGTCAGGACAGATATCCCGAATTTGGGTCAATAAAGCACCCCTATCGACAGAGTTAAATGCATTTTTTATGTCAACTTTAAGCAGCACTTCACCTCCGTTATTTAAAAGAAAGGTCCGAGCCGCATGAACAGCTGCCTCACAACCTCCCTTTGAGCCAAAACCGAGTTGAATGGGCTGAAATATTTCTGAAAGTTTCGGGAGAATGTGACGACAACAAATTTTGGTGGCCATACGACGGATAGTATTACCCACAGCGATGGGTCTTACTCCACCATCTTTTTTGGATAGCGCGCAAAGGTTGGCCCCATAAATGATCTCAGTGAATGGGCTTGGCACCTTTCCTGCCAACATTAAATTTATAAGAGAGGTTAATTTTGATAATAATTTGGTACCAGCGTCTCCGGCGGCACCACAGACAAGATCTTTGTAATGCTGTGGTGTAAAACCGTCGAGGCCGCCAGAACCAGGTTTAAATGACATAATGACACTCAAAAGATCTTGGGCGTTACAATTTAGACAATTTTGGTCTAAAGATGGGGGATCCGGGAGGTTTATATTTGAAAGCGGAGAAGGATGTTTTGATTCTAAAGCAGACAGGGTTTCAGGTGTGTCTGAAGCGACAACATCACTCGAAAATAGCAGATGTGCTGCCCCCTTGAAATCGCCATCGTTCGCTTTAGTTTCGATTTTCCTGATAGTGTTTGCCTGATTATATTTTTTTTGAATTTTGGGAAAATTGGGAATAATATTATCAATTGAGTCTAATATTGAGCAGTTATTTTTAATTTGTTGTGTGAGAGAAATCTCATTTTTTTGGCGACTAGGGACATGCAGCACTCTGTACGAAAAAGTAAGCAGGTCTTCCCAAGCACTTAGTGAATTTATACTGAGAATTTTGTCTATACATACACTTAAAGCTGAAGCCACGCAGATACGTGCTCCGCGTGGGATTCGCTTTAATACCGGAACATTATTTTTTAGCGAACAAATTAGTTGCCAAAACGGGAGGTCAGTTGAAGAAGAATTTGGAGCCGAAATATATGCGTCTGAATTTGTGGAGCCGGTTTGATGGATTAGGTTTGGAATAGGTTTGTGCACCTTTCCTACATGAATTTTTAAACCACGGTTGCCACGAAAATAACGAGGTTCCGAACACCGTGTCATCAAAATTGATCGAGACCTCCGGAGACCAGCGGGCGGGGAGCTTTTTCCGCCAACGCGTCAGCTTGGCTATCCAAAGAGGAAACGCTGACAGCCTTCTGGGAACCCTGCCCTTAATCGGAAGCAGCGGCAGGCTTGAGGAAATTTTCTATATATAGATTGTATTTTGTACATATTTGTTGTAAATAAAGATTTTATCCATATTTTCTGTTTAATTCTGTAAATATTATTTATTCAACGTTTTACGTAGGCAGAGGCCTACTTCTATTATTTCCCCAACCGATCCCAACCTATTGGTGACCCCGAAGTTCGAACAGAATGCCAAATAAGGATGCAAAGAAAGTGGACAACGGGGAAAAATACACCATGAATGAACTCGTCGGCTCCCAGAACATCAGCAAACCACTTGCCGTGAGAAAATGGCTTGAGACCATGCGAGGAATATCGTGCCCTTAACGCGCGCAGTATACCAGCCAGGTACACTATTTCTCAATCAATTACTGAAGATTATTTGCAAAGGCATAGACGTATAAAAAAATCAAGACGGACCTTATACGAAAGTGGAGCCGAAAATTTCCTATGTATGCGTGACTAAAATCAGTACTGGCACATTGCTTTATTGTCACTGTCAACATCTTTATGTGGAATGACAACCGATCGGCTTCCTATGGTGTATATGTGTGCGTGAGGCCATGTACTTATAAGAACGCCAGCTTCCTTTTGCTTCACTCGTTTATAGGGCGACACTCCGTCTTAATTTATTTATAAGTCTATGTGCAAAGGTTATCTGGCTGAAGCGTATAGGTACTCTAAAATTGACCTGGTAAAGGCTTATCACCATGTTCCCGTAGCTCCAGAGGATATATCAAAGACCGCGATCACTACATCATTTGGCTTGTTCAAGTTCCTATACATGTCAGTTGGGTAAAAATCGCCGCTTAGACTTTCCAGCGATTCCTGAATTAAGTTCTTAGAGGCTTTGACAACTGTTTCTCGTACGTTGATGATATCTTGGTATATTCCAGAAGCCGGAGCGAACACCTGGAACACCTGGAATCAAGTTTCGAAAGACTACAGGCTAATGGACTCGTCAACACGCAATAACAAACAACACGGGCTGGTCACAAAATAAGTTTTCTAAATTGATTTATTTCTCAGGTTTTCAAATCTTCGAAGGGGGTGATATGGTAGCAGGTCACTAGTCCACGATGTCCATCACTACCCGTCTCTGTCTCTGTGGTCGTTTCTTCATGGCTGAAGATCGTGATCACCGGACGTCTTTGATAGAGCGTGGACGACTTGCCTCCAGCGACTTCTTTTTGTAGCCAACTGGACCACGTCGTGATCCGTCCATCGAGTAGGGGATCTTCCGCGTGATATCCTGCCCTCGACGTTTCCAATAATGACCAACTTTTCCAGACTTTCATCACCACGTCTCACTATGTGGTCAAAATAGCAAATTATACGGCGGTGACAAATAGTGGATAGTCTATCTTTCACTTTTAGTTATGTAAGGATTGAGACATTGGTGCACTTAGCTGTCCACGCGCGGATGCTACAGATACCGTAGCATCCGCCGCCAGCTGCACATTTCAAATGCATCAATCCTTTTCCTCTCTTTAGCTAAGTTAGTCCATGTCTCCACTCCAAACATGAATATGGGGAAAACCAAGGCACGGATTAGGCGCATCTTGGTTCTCTCTGTTGTAGACCTTCCAGTAGTCTATAGAAACACGAGTCAACCTACTAGATATTTTCACATTTATAATTCGTTTTCTGTTTAATCCAATAAATATTCATATGTCATCGTTTTACCTCTTTGCCCACTTCTATTATTTCTCTAAACGACCCCATAGTCTCCTCAGCTAAAATAAATGAAACAGCATTTTTGTCTACGATTTCGAAATTGGTCCCATTGTAAAAAAAAAATGCATTTAAATGAGTACTTTATGTGGTTTAATTTATTATCGTATCCACCCCGTATTTATCTGCTTTTTAATAAAAACTGACTGATGAGAGATCAACCTAAAGACAACCTAAACCACTGATCACATACCCATTCCCCCTTATTACAAAACATGGTTTAAAGTAAAACCAGGTTTTAAAATAGCCTCGTCTCTTTTTATTATATGAGTATGACGTAAGAAAGTGACCGAGTGACAGTAAAACCTGGTTTTGCTTTAAACCACGTTTTGTAATAAGGGGTATAATATTTAACAGATCTTTTTAGGTATGAGTCCAAAGAAAGGATTTTAAAAAATAGCACCAAAACAAGATCTAATTCAATATTCGGTTTTGGATCAACATTATACTTAAAATATTTTTAGTTTATAATTCACTCTGTTTATGAGCTATAAGGCTGTAACATACGGAAATAACTTGTAACAACGAAAACATCGAAAGACAGACCGACATCAAATTGCCAGCAATAGGGCTTTGTTTTACGCCATGTATAAGCCTACATGACTTCAAATCAAAAATGGGTTCTAAAAATCTGTCTCAAGTGGCATTTCATAGTGTGTGTGTATATTTTTTTAGCGTATAGATTTACTGGTGTTTGGCTATAATTTCATCGTGAAAAGCCCAAGGAAACTGGCTCTCAAGTGCAATAGCCAGCCCACGGGTACTACAAAGTACCCTTCTACCGTGCAAACAAATGTAATATAATCGCTTTAGCGATAAGGCCGCCAATGTTGGGTTCGCCATTTTGTGTTCTTTGTTAAATGTATGTTTTATTCGTTCATGTACATGTTGTGGGTACAATAAAGCATATACTAGTTAGAAACCTCTTTCTATTTATCCTGTAATATTTACATCATTGTTTATCACCTGTAATAATTTCCGATTTTTCAAATAGCGAAATTTCGGAGATAAGGTAATCATTCGCAATAGTATTTTTTGAACTTTTTCATCATACCATTACAAAAACTACGCAACATAAAGAAAATAAAAAACTGTTTGGCATGTAGGTACAAATGAATTCCTTTCACAATAATACCCCATTTAAACTTGTAGCCCTAGTTTGAATTTTCAGTCCCCCATTCCGGCCCCTTTTGAAAGTATCAAGTTTGGACCAGCAATAAAGAAACCTAAATAGAGCTTTAAAATATACAATTCAAATAACTTACTTGGATCATTGAAAGTTACCAGCACGATGTCCTTGATTTGGCTAGACTTGTGTTTGAGCACAATGTCCATGATACCGCTTGCTCCTCTTCTAACTTGATCTATGTCATCTTCCATAGACCCAGAGTTGTCTATAACGAAGGTCAAGCTGCTGCCACCCTCGCATGATGTCAGAGATATTATTGTGAGAAGCAAAAGAAGTATAAACGATGTGTGCAGCAACATGATTGTTGCTCTCTATCCTGACCGTAAATGATGTAAATCAAAACCTACGGGGCACATTTATATAGGAGCTCTTAAAGTGATTTATACTATTATTACACGGCATGGTATAGAAATGACCAATTGTAAATATTTTGTTAATGGGTTTCCTGTTGATGTAACATGAAATTAACTTAATTTTGAGACGAGTAACATAATAAGATTAATAAGCAACACTTGTTTCGCAGTTTTTTTCATATTATAATGTAATTTACGGTATGTTCCTATGAATATATATCCTATCTATATATATAACCCCAGAGTATATAAATACTACGTACATATAACGATCTATTTGAAGCTAAAAAGAAATGCATACGCGTATTTGGTAAACATACGGCCTAGAGAAAAAATGAAAATTCTTACCCTACCCTCTAGATATAACAGGTGGAGATTTCAAGATGGCATATTTTCGAAACCTATGTTGGGTTAGTCATGCTGAACAACTTTTACTATGGGACCAGTATTGAATACTCAAAAAAAAATTTTTACTTTCCATAGTCAATGTCAACCTTGATCGATCATAATGTATGAAAAGTAAAAAAATTTTTTTGATTATTCTGTGTTGGTCCCTTAGTAAAAGTTGTTCAGCATGACTAACCCAACATAGGTTTCGAAAATATGCCATCTCGAAATCTCCACCCAGTATATTAGAAATAGCCATGTTTATGAGGAAAAATATTTACTTATATAGTGTTGATAAAAACATACGCCGTAAAAATTAATTATTCTTTCAGCACATGCGTTCAAATATACAGGTCGTTGTTTTGGTCAGCGACGAGCGACTCAGGGTCGATTATACAAATGATACTGGTGCTAAAAAAAATATAAAAAAATACTTTATTTTTTTTAAATAATAAAAATAAAAAATAAAAATTTTTGAAAATCATGTAATAAGCTAAAGTGTAGACATAATACTCAACGGGAGTACGAGGGAGTAAAGGGGTGGGGCGATGGCGGCTTGTGCCTAGCTCTAGTCTGTGCACGTGCCTAGTAACCAACTTTGCAATTTTACTTCAAATTGAATAAGGTATTTCTCAACATATTTTCAGTATTTAATGGAATTAAGTCCATTTTTGGGGAATATATATTTTGTACTACCGCTCCTAGGTCGCTTGTCGCTAACCAAAACAACACCCAGTATAATAAATTACCGTATACTTGCAAAGATAATATATTTAAAAATAAACTGAAGCTAATAAGTAAATGCTATTATAATATTTCATGGATGATACATGGTAACCTACGTATATACCTAGTATTATGTTAGTTTATTATATGGTAGTTAATTAGTTAATAAATAATAATATAAGTACCTAATGTTAAAATACGCACAGTAGTAATTATATAAGCTTTTTCCATAACCTACTAAGTATGTTCCAGGAATACATACTAGGGCATGTAATATCGGAAGGTTTTTCAATTCCGATATTGATTTCCGATATTGGATCTCAATATCGGAATTCCGATATTAATATCGGAATTAGACATTTTTATTATAAATTGCACATATTCCTTATAAATTGCCCATATTCCTTATAAACTGCACATAATTATCTATCTATACTAATATTATAAAGTGGAAGAGTTTTTGGTTTGGTTAAACTGGCTAATCTGTGGAACTATCGGTCGGATTCGTTTTTTTTTTTTTTCGTTTATAGGAAGCTACATTATGCCCGAGTATTATAGGCTACTTTTGATCCCGGAAACGCGGGTGAAACCTCGGGGGCAACAGTTCGTTATAAAGTTGAATTGAAAACATCTTCTGCTCAGTCGAGCACTCTTGTCAGAGTGGTCGTGGTTCCAATAGATAGTGTACATGGTGGTTCTTCAACGCCAATATTCTTCTTGACTAGCGTTACAGCTTTCGCAATGCTTTTCCATTTTTTGCGGTTCGTAGCGTTGCGAGTACACCCTCCCACCCTGGACAACAATTCTCTTCATCGAGTGTTCGTATTTGCAGATGTAACCAAAGAACTTGAGAATTCGAAGCTGCACAGTCGACGAAAGCCTATATGTTATTCAAAGCTCCTTCAGGATCGAGTTATTGGTGCGAAAGGCCATCCATGGAATTTTCAGAAGGCGTCGTCAGCACCATATCTCCAGTGCGTCAATTTTCCGGCGATCTTGTAGGCTTAAGGATCAAGTTTCAGCTCCTTAGAGAAAGATCGGAATGACCAGGCATCTCATATGTCGAATATTTGTTTTCTTAGTTGTCCTTCTATCTTGCCAAATCTTCCTACTACTGATCTTGTGATTGCACATCGTCTTCTGATCTCATCTTCACTGTCTCCTGTGTTGGAAATGGTAGAGCCCAGGTATATGTAGCTTTTTTGCAGTACGTCCATTCTATTAAGTTACGTCCGGTCTTTTATTAACATTTTCATCTGGTCTCTGTTGATTGCAAGTCCATATTGGCGACTAGTGGTTTCTTAATGAGCCAAGAGGTCCTCCATATCGTCTTTAGTTTGGTTAAGAAGAGTAGTGTCATCAGCGTAGCGTAAATTATTTATCAGTATCAGTAAAAATTATGTTTAATATCAAATTCTTGAATTTGGCACAACACTTAACACGTATCGCAGATTTCGTATTGTTATCCTATATTACTAATTAAACTACCTCAAATTCAAAATAACTAAAACTGAAAATGTGCATCAACAGTTATGAACAACAATTTACTAAACTAGCTTTCCCCCGCTGTTTCACCCGGGATTAATAGTAGCCTATAATACTTGGGGATTGTGTAGCTTTCAATTAGTGAAAAAACACGAATCCGACTGGTAGATCGAAAAATAAATGCATTTAAACAAACAAACAAAAACTATTCAGCTTTATTATATTAAAACTAGCTGTCTCCCGCGGTTTCACCGTTTAAAAAAACAAAGAAACCCTTTATTATATAAGGTGTAACGGAAAGGGTATATACATCCGAAGGGGGTGAAGACTACATCAGGTACAGACTCTCTATAAAAAGTTTCAGCTCAAAATACATTACTAAAAAATTGAAACAACATTTTTTAATTCAAGTTTTTTGAATTAAAATCATAACCAACATGTCACCGGTCAATGAGGGTCATTGTCATTTTGCATCCCTTACTAACATTAATATAAAATTTTATCTTCCGCGATCTGTGCGCCTCGTACCAAAAAAGTGGATTACTGTAATGTATATACAGTTTCCGTTACACCCTGTATAAGCATAGATCTTAATATATTTAGTATAATATAATTAATATTATATTAGTATAGATAAAGATAATGATGCCGATTCTGTTGTAAATCGCACTAAATTAATTTTAGTCACATCACATCTCTTTCTTACAAACATTATTGAAAAAGGATAGAACATATTTAAAGCTGTCAAATTAGTCTTTGCCGTCTTCATTTGTGTGTATTTAGAATTAACCGCGATAGATGGCGACTAAATTTATGTTGAAAACAAGCATTGGATTAATTTGACAGGACTAAATTTCTTACGTCCTTTTCTTGTTTTTTCTTAGAAAGAGATATAATGAGACTAAATTAGTTTAGTTGTAAACAACAGGATAAGCACCATTGTATGTTTCTTTTATAAACGCTAGTTTTTCTTGCTTATATTTTCCTATAAACAAAGCGTCAAGCATATTTATGAATAATAAACTTCGTATTTTGTTGAAAAAATACGCTCACTTTCAACACTAGTACGCAAAATTGATGTACGATACGTTAATTTTATAGCTCTAGACGACCATACCCTGTGGCGCGCTTAAAAGCTTTGTTTAAAAATTCAAATAGATAAAAATATCTGATTCCGATATTACGATATTGGATCACTCAATTCCGATATTGTAATATCGGAAAAAACGTTCCGAGATTCCGATATTACGATATTCCGAGATTCCGAGATTCATGCCCTAATACATACACTTGTAATAAAGCCTAGTCCTATTAATAAAGCTTAATCTTACATTGTGTATACATTGTGCAATAATAAATAAAAAAATAAATATTATAATTTTTTCCCAAACTGTGACTCTTCTCTTCTTGACCTTATCTTAGTTTCTTCTCTTGACAATGTTGTCAAAAATGGTCCTGATGCCTTTTCCTACCATGACCTTATTTTCATTCTTACAAAACATGTCCTCCTAAACATAAATCAAGAACTCTTATCAATGCGGAATTTTGGTGGCATTCACGTGGATCGTCTTTATAAAGACGCTGTAGAAACGGACTGGTCAGTAATTCGCAATGCACATTCATTAATTATTGATGAGCAAAATCAGCAGTTCTAATTTTTTACTGATTCAACTGTATGATTTGGCCGCATATAGAGTACTGCTCACACCTCTGGGCAGGCGCACCCGTTTACCAGCTCGATCCACTTGCTTCGGTGCAAAGGAGGGCCACTCGTATAGTTGGCGATCACGAACTCACTGGCGGTTTGGAACCTTTCAGCCTTCGGAGAGATATTGGCTCTCTCTGTGTGATCTACCGTCTATATGATGGGGAATGTTCTCAAGAACTTTTTGACCTGGTGCCATCATCACCTTTTTACCACCGCACCGCTCGGCGGCGATGTGGAGTTCATCCTCATATCCTCGAGCCGCCTCGATCGTCCACACAACGGTTCAGTCGGACGTTCCTACTGCGGACCATTAGGATGTGGAATGAGCTCCCCATTACGGTTTTCCCTCAGCGCTACGATATGGGGTTCTTCAAAAAGGGTATAAAAAGAGCTCTTCAAGGTCGGTAACACATCGGCAATCCCCCTGGTATTGCAAATGTCCATAGGCGGCGGTGACCACTTACCATCAGGTCCGAGGATCAAAAGGACCGTCTGCCTATTTGTCAACCTGATGACATAAAAAAATAAGTTTGCATGAAGCTCAAGTTAACCTCTCCCTAAAAAAAGCAATCCTACTTCTTGTTTCTGAATATATGCCTATCTCTATACTTCCTTTTCTTTCAAAAGTGTTGGAACGACTGGTACATCATCAGCTGAGTACTCATGTCTCTAAAAACAATCTTCTTAAGACGGGAACGGGATTATTCCATACAAATGTATTCCCCTGTTTTCTTCCTGAATAATGCCTGTAGAGTCATCATTTTTTTCATATAATCAAGTTCTGCTTTGGACACGTCCCTGTTACTTCCTTTTTTCAGCAACTAATTATTAAAGAAATTATGGCCCTCCAAAAATTACAATAAATGCCCTATTTTCCCGCCGTGGTTAAAAGGACTACCAGACAAATTCGAAAAGATTTTAACATAAAAGAAAGTAATAGGGACCTAGGTAACACCTTACTTAAAATTTTAATGTAAAAAATAATTGAATCGGCTCAGTTTTCGAGGAGGAAAATGGGGAAAACGAAACGTCGATTTCGTTAATTTTTTTGTGAATAAATCCGTCTGAGATGCAGAAGTCCCTATCGCACATAGCGTATTCTGTAACCCTACGTACCGATTTTACGTTTAAAATATACATTACTTAATAATTTATAGAAGTAGCAGTTTAAAAACTGTATATATTTTCTATTTTGATAAATAGGGAGAATGCTCCATCTGATTATAAGTAGTTACCGCCGCCTATTAATATTAGAAATACATAGGGGATCTTCAATGTGTTGCCGACCTTGAAGAGCTCTTTTTACGCCGTTTTTGAAAAACACCTTGTAGCGCAGCGGTAACCGTCATTTCTCATCCCTCAAATTGGTCCGCAATAGGAACGTTCCGATAACACTCTATAGCAATCCTTGTATATATATATAGTGTGTGTGTATTGTGTGGATTTCATTTATTACGACCTTGGTTGTAGCGACCATTTACCTAAAGCGACGTTAAATCTAAGTCCCTTGAATTTAAAGCATAGTTTAGTACAAAATTCATGTGGCTATAGCGACTTTGGATGTAACGCCGAGTTCGGGTGTAGCGACTGTTTTTAATGAATAATTTATAACAAATTCCTAGAAATCCCATGCAGATATTGCGACCGGAGTCGGCCGCCAGAGACACAAAGATTTCTTTCTTTCACAAACATTTCTTTTGTTAACATCCACACAGATGGTCAGCAAGTGTGGAGACCTTTACCTTTTGTTTATAGATATCAGCTAAGTAGGTAGGGATGCGTGTAGGTTTCGGAGTTAAATTTATGGTTCAGTTACAAAGTGATATTCTGAGTTTCAACTGGGTTTAGTAAACTTTTGAATAAGTATGGCTACTAGATGCACATTCACTGTTAAAGAAAAGGCGGAAATCATTTCAAAATTGAAAAACGGTGAAAAACAATGCTGATTTGTGCAAAGAATACAAAGTTTCCCATTCAACAATATCTACGATGTGGAAAAACCGTGATAAAATATTAGAATGTTTTGAATCCAAATCCTTAAAAATTAAGAAAAACAAACCGACGCATCAAGATGTCGAAAATGCCCTTCTAATGTGTTTCAAAGCCCAAAGAAGCCAAAACGTACCTTTGAGCGGTCGTCTGCTGCAAGAAAAGGCTAATCATTTTGCCACACTGTTTGGAAAAATGGATTTTGAGTGTTCGGAAAGCTGGATATACCGATTTCGTCAACGACACGATATTGTAGTAGGCAAAGTTTGTGGAGAAGCTGCTAGTGTATCGCAAAGTGACTGTGACAACTGGCTAAAAACAGTTTTCCCAAAATTGATTGAAGATTATACTGATAGCCAAATATGGAACGCTGACGAGACAGGTTTGTTTTTTAAGTTAACTCCTGAAAGAACCTTGAAATTTAAAGGGGAAAAGTGCGTTGGTGGAAAATTATCAAAAGATAGAATCACCGTGATTGTTGCATCGAGTATGGCAGGGGAAAAAAGAAAATTATTGGTCATAGGCAAAGCAAAAAAACCCAGATGTTTCAAAAATGTTAAATCTTTGCCAGTTGATTACGAAGCAAACAAAAAGGCCTGGATGACTTCAGAGATTTTCAAAAAAGTTCTACACAAATGGGACTCCCAGTTAAGAAATAACAAAAAGAAGATCATTTTATTTATTGAAAATTGCCCAGCTCATCCTAAAATAGAGAATTTGACCGACATAAAACTGGCATTTTTACCACCAAACACTACATCAGTGATTCAACCGATTTATCAAGGGATAATTAAAACCCTCAAAAGTTATTATAGGAAGATTTTAGTACAGAAAATGATGAACGACATTGAAAACACGGCAGGCCCATTTTCCGTTAATATTTTAGATGCCATTGAAATGGTAACTACGGCATGGGCTCGGGTGACTCCGGATACGATCAAAAAGTGTTTTTTACACGCTGGGTTCCGTAAATCTCCGGCTATCACAACAATTGACGACGATTCCGATGATGAATTGGACATACTATTGGCACAACTGACTACAGCATCATCAAGCGGAACAAATGTTGCGGACTGGGAAACATATGTTGATATTGACAGTCAACTTATCACTGCTAGCGATTTGTCCGATGGTGAAATTGTTGAAACTATTGTTCCATCACATACGACGCAAGATGAGGAAAATGAGGAGGAAGATTGCAAGGAAGGTGAGATTCCTACAACTAAGGATGTGTTAGGTGTTGTAACAAAGCTTAAAAGATACTGTTTATTTGGTGATGGAAAAAGATATTATAGATATTGAAGAAGTAATGAAAATAGAATACACACTACAGCGTACACTAGCACAAAAAAATAAATTGAAGCAAACTAATATTACAATTTTTTTTAAATGTACCAGTGAATAACTATGTGTGCATTTTCAATAATAAATGAATATAAACTATACATGTGTACGTGTCTGTATCTCTTTACCTTTGCCTGTAACGACTTCCGGATATAACGACGAAAAAAGAGTGGTCCCTTCATCGTCGTTATACCCGAAATCCACTTATATCTATATATCATTATATATTATCTGAATCTCGGAAACGGCTCCAACGATTTTCATGAAATTTACTCTGGCAGTTTGGGTTTCGGGGGCGATAAATCGATCTAGCTGGGTCTCATTTTTAGAAAACGTCGTATCCGTGTTTTCAGGCAATGAAAACTGCTACAATATCATTAGAATAGACCCCGGTTCGAGTACAGATGATTATGATTATTGTTTCCCTATTTTTTCAAGTTCCTTCTTTTGTAAAAAGTTTAAAAAACTGTAACCCGACTACGGAAAAAATTAACTAGGTATACATAATTAAAGGAAATAAAGTTCAATAAATTTAACACCTCTATGGATAAATAAAATAAGGAACAAATTAGGTGACGTTACACAGATTAGATGACGGGTCGGTTGGCGCAGTTTCTATCGCGCCGCAGGTCGTGGGTTGGATTCCCACACAGGACATACATTTGTGTGCATGAATATGTCTCTATGTCCTGAGTCAGGCTATAATTATGTGTATATATACATATATTTTATACCACTAAGGTGCCACCAAGCATACGGCCCGCCTGATGGTAAGCAGTTACCGTAGCCTATGGACGCTTGCAACACCAGGGGTATAACTCGCGCGTTGCCGACCCTGAAGAAATCTCTGCACACCCTTTTTGAAGAACCCAATGATATACTCCATTGGGAAAACCACGGTGGGGAGCTCATTCCACAGTCCGAGCGCGCGTCCGCGGAAGAAAACTCCTTTGAGCCCGCACAGTTTGAAACAATTCGGGTTTCAATGTGTGAGGATGGACTCCCCGTCGATTGTTGATAATCTTCTATATCGATGGTTATCAATAATTAATCAACAGATCTCGTTTTGACATGACCCCATTTAGTTATTGGCTTATGTTATCCGGACTATAATAACGAATCGATTGACACCTCCTTCATACAAATCGGATGAGTAGTTTAGGCTAAAACCTGGCTTGCCGCAGTCGGGTAAAAAGGTAAGTCATATTTTTATTAAAAAATATATTTTTCAGTTAAAGCCTCAAAAATGATAACGTTTTTCCTACCCGGTTAAGAGCCCTCAGCCAGCGCTTGCAGATTAGTCATCGTCAGGATGTAAAAGTCTTTGAAAGTAACACTTTCAAGTCAATTAAAAAAAAACAAAGCGTATGTAGGTAAACTTTTCATAAATAGCATTAAATTGTGATAAAACGAGATGACTAGAATAAAAACCACTATTTGATTGACCGTGATATTCACACTCCAGTGTAATATAATAAATCTATGCATCTCCAAAAGTAGATTCAGGTAAACCAAAAGCTAGGAGAAACTCTTTCAATACGCAGCAGTATGTGTGATCATCAAGTGGTTGGATCCATGGTATGTAGTCACCAGTGCACACGTTATCGCACAACACGTCCTTGGGGGTCACTAATGGGCCATTGATGTGAATCACAGCTATCGGGTTAAGGTTGTCAAATTTCATCACCTGTAACAAGCACAAAAAAGTCAAAGTTAAGTTTATAAAACACCAGCATTTCACTATAGCTAGGTATCAAGGTGCTCCAACGTATTGTCTTTTAGAATTTTCAAACAAGTGAAAAAAACAGCTGATCACTCGTCAACTGAAGTCATTGCGAATTTGTAATAATTACATATCGTATTTTGTTACTTTAGTACCTTCCACAAATAACGAGGAATAGCAGCTCCATTGCTAGTGTCCAACCTGCTTGCTCCAGACCACACCTTAAACCCTATTTGAATTGATTGTGATCTAATACGGTCTTCTATATTTTTCCATGGAACCTGTAAACAAAATTAAGTATATTTTTCATGAAATAAGCCTTATTTGTCGAGATTGATTGATTGCCATAAAATCCATTTAGAGTAGTAATACCGAGCAATTCAATTCCGCAACTAGTCAGTGATTTTGCACTGAATTTGAACAGTAAGGACCAATTACTGTATCTCAATGTTTACCGTGTCCTTAACTTAGCCAATCAGAGCGCATGTGTCGACTTAGCCAATCAGCTTTGATATTATCTAACATTTTTGACAAGTAAACTCGTGGAGGCCTCCTACAGGTCGCCGCGCCGTAGAAATAATTGAATACTCGAATTGGTATTCAAAAAGCAAGATCACATCGTCGTACAAAAAAAGAATTAAAGTAGACTGGAAGGTGCCTTGTAAACATCAACTGTCCTCTGCGGGTGGATTACATTTATTGAAATGATCTGATCAAACAAAGCAAACTAGAAAACCAGATAGAGGCTAATTTTATTTCATATTTTAGTCAAACTTAGATTTTACCGAATATACCAATTTTAATGGTTAAATTGAAGGCCCTTGAATAGTTTAATTTTATCTTATTATTTGGAAAATTTCAAGTATTTCACTCCCGGCTTTCTTGTCATCAGTCAATAGTACACAAATACTCGTCAATGATATACTAAAAAATTCGATTCCATCGTGTGACATAGCCTATATGACAGATGCCAAGATAGCATGGACTTTAGCCTGCCCTAATTCCAGTTTACCCACATTCCCATCCTCACAGAGGCAATGGGATGGGCCACTCTGCGAGCTAGTACGGAATCAACTTATAGAAACGTCAACTAGCCACGCTGATCTCGCCCGTCTCATTGCCGTGTCAGAATGGGAATCGGGTCTTTGGCTGCGAGCTCTTCCGTCAGCAAACATAGGAACCTTGCTCGATCCATCTACTTTCCGGCTTGCGTCTTGTCTTCGTCTGGGTGCACCTATCTATGTGTCTCATCGCTGCCAGTGTGGTACTTTCGTCGATCAGCTTGGCCACCACGGGCTATCGTGCATAAAAAGTGCAGGCAGGATTCCGCGCCATTCGGACCTCAACGACATCATCCGCAGGGCTCTTGCCAGCGCCCACGTATCAGCTATTCGTGAACCGAGCGGCTTGATGCGGGACGATGGCAAGAGGCCTGATGGAATGACTCTGATGCCCTGGAAGATGGGGCGGCCTTTAGTATGGGACGCAACTTGCGTCGATACTCTTGCGCCGTCCCACCTTCCAGAGACTATCAAAAAGGCGGGTGGTGCGGCTGTCTGTGCCGAAAGCCTCAAGCGGCGCAAATATAGTAAGCTAGATGTTGCCTACATATTTGAGCCGTTTGGGGTAGAGACTTTGGGCCCGTGGGGGCCAGGAGCCCATCGTATTTATCGCGAAATTTCAAAGCGTCTGATCGACGCTTCACGTGACCAGAGGGCTGGCGAATACCTAGGTCAGAGGATTAGCATTGCCATACAGCGTGGCAATGCCGCCAGCGTTCTGGGCACTTTACCCACTGGCAGCGACCTGGAACAGCTTTCCTTTTTATAAACGGCTTTCTCCCCTTTTATTATTTTATTTCTTTATATTTCTGTTTTCTTTTTATTTTTTCCTATGTAAATATTCTTTATATTTCTATATCATTTGTAAATATTGCCATCTAGTTTATAAATTAATCTTATTGTATATTATTAAATTTGGAACTTATATTTCACAAAAATAAATTACATATTCCATATTAACCCACTTATTCATAATAAAGTTATCAAACGTTAATTAGCTAAAATTCCGAAGTCTTTATCTGACACGTGACATTTTGTGATCGGAAGAGTGAGACGGGGCACACTATTACACTGATTTAG
This sequence comes from Polyploca ridens, assembly GCA_951394255.1. Lineage (NCBI taxonomy): Eukaryota > Metazoa > Arthropoda > Insecta > Lepidoptera > Drepanidae > Polyploca > Polyploca ridens. The sequence continues at coordinate 7,574,699 of OX596263.1, forward strand.
TTAAAAAGCGATTATGAATAAGGGGGTTAGAAAATATTGAAACATTTAACTTTTTTTGTACGATTAAGATTGATTAAGATGAGTACAAAACTTATAGGTTTTGTGATGAATTTCATTCATTCCAAACACATAATATCTAAAAAAATATTATTGTTTGTTTGGAATTTATTATTATGCTTATACAGGAAATGATACACAACTGACTCTACTCACTTCATTATTGTCACAAGGTCGCCAATATGGGATCGCATTTAAGTGATCAATAAACGTACTGGCTTGGGCTGGTCCAAAACTAACATCACGTACATCAATCAACTGAGCCTTGCCATAGCAACATGATGACTTGTCATTTTCGCAGTTATAAACTGGTTTAGATCTTCCAACTTCTATTTCAGGATTTGTATACCATTTATATTCAGGAACCACCATATTATTTTCCATATCATTTGTCGTGGACATGTAATGTATACTCGTATATATGGGTATGCCATTTTTTATGTCATAGCATACTTCGTATACCTTTATAAAAGAGTTCACACTAAATCCAACTTTTATCGTTTCAGTGTTATCATACAGACATTTATTACCAGTCCTGATAACAATCGGTAAAACCTCTGACGTGCACTTTAAATCTGAAAGCTTATAAGTTCTACCATCTATTATGAAGTTATCTTTATGATCACAAACTGCTATTACTTCGTTTTTATTAGGGAATAGTTGTAATACATTTGAATTATTATAATTGTATTCATCTTGATCTATACCCTGATCTTGATCCTGATCCTGATCCTGATCCTGATCCTGATCTCGATCCTGATCCTGATCCTGATCCTGATCCTGATCCTGATCCTGATCCTGATCCTGATCCTGATCCTGATCCTGATCCTGATCCTGATCCTGATCCTGATCCTGATCCTGATCCTGATCCTGATCCTGATCCTGATCCTGATCCTGATCCTGATCTTGATTTTGATCTATATCTTGATCGTGATACTGATGCTGATCTGAGATTTGACATGATAGCTTAATTTTGTCTGATGATTTAATAATAAAGAACTCATTTGCTGTTTCTAAATCGAGCCACGTTGAATTTTGATTCAGTAACAATGGCATATTTGGGAATATGTTCCTCCTATTAATCAAACACACTGAAACAGAGTACAGAAAATCGTATTTATTAAAAGTATTTATTAAAGTGTATTTATTATTAGATCGGTTATCGTTATTTAGATGTAATTAGTCACTTACCTGAAGAAGTTACACTAAAATTTCTTTGGACGCTCCCATGAACATTGGTTACTTTACACGAGTAATTTCCCCAATCTATGATGTGTAACCATGTTATATTGGAGTTATCGATAACATTACCATTGTACGTCCAAACGACCTAGAACACACAAGGATTTTAGTATGGCAATTCAATCTGTGCGTGTGTGTGTGTGTGTGTGTGTATGCGGAACAAGAAATAACATGTCACTTTTACATAAATAAATAATATTATTTACAACTCTACCTGTAAATGATTTACTTTTTGCCGCGGACTTTCATGACACTGATGCCAATGTAAGAAATAAATAGTTTTAAACATGGTACAAATTAATAAATATTAGATTATTCTGTATGTTAGGTCTATTTCCTGATATAGGTATTACTATAGTTTTTAACGTGTGTATAAAGAATAAATATATATTATCAACTCACGTTTGATGCCGGTTTGCTATTAACATCGCAATTAAGTCGATCATTTGTATCACCGTGCCAGTCTACCACATTTGATTCAGCATATTTGAATTGTGGTGGATAACCGACTTCGACCACATACGTTTCTGTCGTTGAGCCTACATCGTTGATCACTCTACATGTATAGTTGCCATCATCGTTAAAACTAGCATTGTTAATTAAAAATGATGTTTTTGTATTACCCAACTCTATTCCATCCTGATAAAAAGACAAAAAAAAATGGTAGAAAACTCTCAATTTAGTAAAATAATAACTAATATTTATAACAAATGTATTTACCAAGTACCATCTAATTGAATCGAATTCTGTGTGCGGTAAACGACATTGAATATTCTCTGAAGTACCTTTTAAAATGTCTACATTATGAGATTCTCCAGAGTTTACAATATAAGCTGAAAAAAATGCGCTTCATTATTATTCACCATTAACAGTAGTAATATACCTTATACATTTTTAAAACTAACCTGTATCTACAATAATATTTGTATTGTAAATTTTGTTTACACTTTCGTCCTCTAACAATGCAGCTTTGCACATATACTTTCCTGCTAAATCCAAATCCACAGATTGTATCTCTAGCTTGGTTCCATCAGACGATATGGAGTATTGATTTGATGTTTTTAGTTCTTTATTTACCTTCGTCTCATTATCCACATAAAACCAAATAATTTTCATCGGCAAATGAGAAGTTATTTCACATTTTAATGTAACATTATTTCCATATGATACATTTGTGATTTCTGAAAAATATATCTAATAATCAAAAGTATGAAAAACACCATATTTAATTTCAGATATTATCTCAAGCAAACGTTGCTTTTACATATTAAAGTCAAAAAATATTACCTGTAGGATATCGTATGACCGTAAATGGAGAAATCACGAATATTTTAATGCCAGCTTTATCATTACCATGATAATTTGTAGCAGTACAGTTATATGTTTGAGATTTTGCTACATGATTCAGTATTACGGTGCTTTTATATTCAAATCCATTTTTATCAGCGACCACCTATGAAATTATTTAAATAAAGTAAACGTACGCAAGTAACAGTAGATCGATCAATCGATAAGATATTATAAATTGCCCGCAAAATCATACAGTAAAAAAAAAACCCTGAACAAAGTCAAATAAATTTGGAAAAATGAAATTGGAGCAGTAGATATTAGATAAAATTCAAACACAGATTAACGGTTAAATCTATATGATATGAATTGTACCTCAGCGTCACGTAATTGACTTCCTGTGTCATCCGTCCACACAACGCTTATGATTGGAAATCCTTCCGCATTACATGTAAGTGATTGTGAGCTACCATATGGTACAGTTATATTTCTGCCTTCAGCTATTGTTACTTTCGGAACTATATTGACAACGAGCTCTAAAACAATAGTAGGTACAGTTAATTTTATTATTGCCTCAAAGGATTTCATAATTTAGATGATTTGGCACAGAGATAGATCACATCCTGGAATAAAACAATAACATAATAATTGAAATAAATAAATAATAGGGTCGGCAACGCGCGGCTTACCATCAGGCGGGTCGTATGCTTGTTTGCCACCTTGTTTGTTTGGTATAAAAAAATAAAATAAAAAAAGGTTATTTGATCCCAAACTAAGCAGAGCATGTAGTACGGAAACCAGATAACTGATCCTACTACATATATTATACTACTTTCTGTTTTAAATACATACCTAATATACATAATTATACCTAGACTCAGGACATGCAAACATGTTCATGCACACAAATACATGCCATCATGTTACCCAACCACGACAACTGGCCCGTAAAGTAATACTTTTTAGAATATGATACTTCTTGTTGTAAAACATTACCCCCCTTACTCATAAAGCGCTATTTAACTAATATACTGTTTAAATGGTCACGTAAAATAATGTCACATTATTTGACAATTTGAGTGACGTTATTTACGTGACCCTTTAAACAGTATATTAGTTAAAAAACTTTTTATGAGTAAGGGGGTTAATCTTTTGGGAAAGCAAGTAATGCCGCGAGAAGTAACTAGTTTGAACTCATTCTTACCTGTAATATGCTCATCACGTCCAGCTGAGTTTTCCGCTTTACATTTATAATGCCCGGAATGGTCAAAATGTGCACTCGATATGGATACGTAATCTTTTGAAACTTCTAAATTTGTATAATTTGATGAACCAATACTCTTGAATTGCCAAGTTATGTTGGGTTTTGGAACACCTTTCAGGATGCTGTCATTAAGAAATATATTAATTTTACTTTATCGTATGACTGTTTAACCGAACTAGGGACAGTACTTAGCTGTCTTTTATGAGACGTAGTCAAGCAAAGGAATTGTGAAAAAATTAATACTTACTTGCATTGAATTGTTATTGACTCACTCTTCATTATTTCTATGGCACTTGTTTTCTTATCAATAACTGGCGCTACTGCAACAACATTAAACAAATGTATTTTGTTGTTTATTTATAAAGTTAAGATTTAAATCTTTTGAATCATACCATCAGGATTAGCAATTATTGGAGACTTCACTTTAACTTCAATTTTAGTAATAGATGTTCCCATTACATTACGAGCTTCACATTGATATGTTTCAGAAGTCTTAAAATGAGACACATTAAGATAACTTATGTATCTATATGGGAGTTGTAAAACAGCACTCTGAAAAAAAATACATTAAATGTTGCAAACTTTTCCATTCAAAATAGTTTAATATGTCTAACAGTAAAATATAAAAGGCTGTAAGAGATGGACATAGTATTGATAACTTACCACAGCAGGCACAACATTTCCTTTATTATCCCTCCATATGATGCTAGGTGTTGGAAAAGCATCTACCTTACATGTGCAGATAAGCGTACTGTCAAGTGGGACTGTAATTTGAGATCCTTCACTTATCTTCGCAACTGGTGCTTTATTTATAACCCCTGGAAAATAAATCATAAAAATCATAATCATAATCATAATCATAAAAATCATAATAAAGGTTATGCTGGTAATGTGTTAAAAATAAAAGTCGAGTACTACTTACTAACATAAGTTCGCACCAAAAATGTTTCAAACACATTATCTTCTTGAACGATTTTTTAAGATATCATAAAAATATTCATATTTCGAACATTCAGCAACGCACGAGTGATTACCCCTCTGGCGCTCCAAGCATCCATTGCCGGTAACCACTTACCATCAGGCGAGCCTTATGCTTGTTTGCTACTTTAGTAGTTTCAAAAGAAAAACTTACATACGTTATCCTGAGGTGAAACAGGGGTCTTAGACAATCTTCTGATGGACTTTCCTGTTCTAATAACTCTACCTTTCACCTGAAATTATATTTTATTAATTATACAATATTGTGTCTTTTTAAAAACAGATAATAATGATTTTGGTCTGCTTAAACATTGAAAAACGTTTTCTTCAAGTAAATGTTCAAAATTCAATTGTGTAAAATTCATTTGGCCCTCAATCTAATAAGTAAAATTAATGAAATATTTATTGATATGTCTTGCCTGATAATTCTGAATTAACTTTTAACATTTTTTTCTTCAAATTACTTACAGCAATTTTAAATATTCCACATATCCCGTAGCGTATTGGAGCTGCTATATAAAATCTTCCCGATATATGTCTCAAAAATTGTTCATATACAATATTTTCATCCATATCCAATATTTGAACAGTTTCTATTTTAACTGCTTGCTTTGGATCCGTCGCCAATATTGATAAGTAACCGCCATTACCTTTTGAATAAAAACGAGCTATTCTTAGTCTTTTTTTACCAATTCTATTGTTATTTTATTTTATTGAGTTCATAAGAAGCGCAGATTTAGCGGATAAATATAGAAATAACTTACAGGAAATAGGTTGTTTTGTAGTATCTTCGAACGAATTTGGTTCCAATTCAGAAAAGCCATGTTCAAACCGAAAATCTGTTTTAGCAAAGACCATTATGGATGATTGGGTGCTGCCACTTACGGATGCTATATAATTTCCTGGCGCAGGGTTGATTAATTTAACCACCTGGTTACACAAAATGGTTTGCTTTACTCGGTATAAGATAGATACACGAAAGGTAATTACGTGGGGACAACGTTTCGAAAAAGCAATAGCTAAATAAATATCCTGGGACATTCCTCACACACGGTCATCTGATCCTAAACTAAGCAGAGCTTGTACTATGGAAACCAGATAACTAATATAATACATATACTACTTTTTGTTTGTAAATACATACTTAATATACATAATTACACCCAGACTCAGGACATACAGACATGTTCATGCACACAATGCATGTCTTGTGTGGGAATCGAACCCACGACCTGCAGCGCGTAAGGTGAACCTTAACCAACTGCGCCAACTGGCCCGTCGTCATAGCTTAGTGCCCGTCGTAGCTTAATCATAGAAGAATTTGAACCTATATCAATAGATAGCTTAAAATAAAGGAAGAGAGGCGAAAGGATCATTAATTGTAGTAATCTATGTTTGAAGCAAGCAGAAGTAATTTTAGTAATTTTCGAGCATAGCCTGTTAAACTCAATATAACTATTGATCTTTATATATTCTATACAGTATATTCTGTACTTTGTGGCATTTTTCAAGATCTTTCGTTATGAGGATCTATTTTAATTGAGGAAGCATTATGCTCAGTGGACAATCCCTAAGCTGATAATGATGATGATATTGAACAAGTATTCTGTAACATCCTTCTTATCGAGTTCAACTAGTAGGTACATTACACATTAATTTTAATAAATAACTGGAATTACCTTGCCGTTATTAATCCACATAATATCCTCCATTGCTATGTTTGGTATTATATTTAAACAAACGTCAATTCCAGTTACTGATACAATAATATATTCAGTTTGATCATCAACTGTGAACTGAGAAAAAAATAAGTATATAAGCTGATTGATAAAAAATTACCAACTTTCAGGAATGTATTACTAACATCATAAACAATAACTTTTGTTCTTGTTTGTGAATTTTTACAAAACATTTACCAAATACAAAATTTCAAGATTTCGTTGTTCTATCTAACACATTTCATTTCTGTATTTTGTTGTACCTACGCGTGTGCACTATCACTTGTCTTTTGAAACACGTTGAATTCGTAACATTTAGAGCGATGAATTTCAGTATTTTTAGGATCGAATGAAAGCCTGATGGGTTGAACAAAAGTTGTTGTTTATGATTTTAGTTATATATTCCTCAGAGGTTGCTAGTCTTTTACCAATACAGCATTTTTGTCGGATTTGATGAAACTATGTAGTATCACATGTGTGTAGGAACTCTATATAACATTACAACAGCACTTACTGGTACATCTGTGCAGATATCTGGATATACTATTCTTGAAGTTAGTAATCCTTTTTCACTTCCAATTGTTTCATGTAACACTGGTAGGACCTACATTAAAAAAATATCAATACAACCATAGTTGAATCAAAACAAATATTTTACGAATTCTTATAAAGTAACAGTCTATGCGGTAAAAGTAGATGTCAAACTGAACACTTTTGGCCACTTCAAAAAATAGTGTATACACCGTGACTTTTTATTCGTCTTAGGAGCCCACATTATGTACCTACCCAATGAATCGGTACTAATAATGAAAAGAAAATATTTTTATCTTTAAATTTGTATAATTAAGAAAATATAATATTATTAATTAAAACGCATGACGTAGTTTTAAACATCCTGTTACGAGCGCAGTCTACGCGAGTCGTGCTCTGGGTTGGTATTTTCTATCATTTTATACGTAAACTTTAATTATTAACTCGATTTATTCTAATGAATTTTTAATCTTTAATCAATTTTTTTTTATGAATGATTAGTATATTTTCATTGGGTACCTGCGATTCTAAGACGAATAAAAAGTCACGGTGTATATACATATTTTGCACCATAGAGATCTATATGGTTTGCTTATTGAAAAAAACATTTACTAAAAGTACTTACCGGTGCAACGTCATCAACGCGAAATACTTGTCCTGAAGTAGCCTGAGCCACATCGTAGTAAACTTGATATCCGAAATTGTAATAAGTGAAACAATTAACACCGAGCAGGATAAATGACACCTGAAATTACAATACTTCAAAATTTTCGTGTGGGAGCCGTCTATATTTTCATTTAAAAATATAGTTCAACTATTATGTATAAATATAAGCAGAATCGCTATCATATTATATTAACTCAGCCAATTGTTTGGCTACTCGGACGGCTGCTTCTATTGAGCAGCACAGCTATTTACAACCATTGGAAGCTATTCCAAATAGATTGGATTCATTGGAACCTATTCCAAGTACAAGTAGTAATTTAAATTAGAACATGTGACAATAGAGGCAACCTCTAGCATTAGTCATAAGAATAATAACTATGAAATTATAAGTGTATCCTGCCCATTATCATTAGATATAAAGAGTAATAAAAAGTATAATAATAACTGTAACAAAAGTAATATTAACCTGGTACACCAGAATATACAAGGAATTAAGGGCAAGGAATTAGAACTAGAGTTATTTCTGAACTGTGATAATATTGACATTTTATGTATCACTGAACATTGGCTAAAGGCCCACCAGTTCATGTTTAACTTTAGTAAGCACCAGGTTGCTAGTTCATTCAATAGAAAAGATTCTATTCATGGTGGCTCACTAATAATAATTCAAAACAATTTGAAATTTAAGGAACGCATAGATATTCAGAGCCTATCTATTGAGCGAACTATAGAAATAGCATGTGTAGAGCTTGAGCAATTCATTGTCATGAGCGTATACAGACCCCCTACTGCAGTATTCAATTTGTTTGAAAAATGTATGGATGAAGCTTTGTGTAAACTAAATAGTATGAATAAAAATATAATAATCTGTGGAGATTTTAATATAAACTTGTTGGAGGATAATGCGATATGTAATAAACTCAAATCACTTTTTCTGTGCTACAATCTTGTAAATCTTTTTTTAGAACCAACTAGAATCACTGCCACTTCAGCAACTTGCATTGATAATATTTTTACTAACTTACAGCCAGTAACAAGTCAATAATAAGTAAATTAAGTTCTGATCACTGTGGCCAGCTGGTCTCATTTCATATGCCTAGAAAAAAAGTGATAAAAAAAGATATTAAGTGTGTTCCTATGAGTGAAAGTCGCCTTGAAAAATTTAGAAATAACATTGTCAATAAATTACCACACGTACCTTACGATAATAATAATGTTAATGAACTTTATAACTCAATTTTTAATTTAACAAAAAATGAGTATAATTCAATGTTTTCTTCAAAAACGGTAAAACGGAAATCTAATACGGTCTTCAATGACTGGGCGACGGTGGGAATTTATATAAGTAGGCGAAAATTGTATGAATTATATAGGGAAAAACAGTATAATCATGATGCTGTTTTTCTAAATTATGTAAGGAATTACTCAAAAACATTTAAATGCGTTTGTACTGCGGCTAAATCAATACATATAAGAAATAAAATTAAAAATAGTCAAGATAAGATCAAGATGACTTGGAAAATTATAAATAGTGAAACTGGAAAGTTCAAAGTACGTAATAATGAGTTTCAACTTATTATTAATGATAAATCAATCAAATCTGATCAAGATGTTGCTGCCGCTTTTGAGACTTTCTTCACCAATATTCCAGTTTCGACTACCAAGTCTCTTAATTCTTCTCCCACCCTCGCTGTATCTTTACTTAGGAAAAATGTAACAGAATGTACTGTTGACTTTAAATTCTCAACTGTTACTTCTAGCGATATAATTAAAGCATTCAAATCTCTAAATTTGAAAAAACACTGTTGATCTATGGGGGCTTTCAGTTAAACTTATTAATTCTATAATTGATTGTATTGCACCTCATTTAGCTGTTATTTTTAATAAATGTATTGATTGTGGTGAGTTTCCTGAT